>OY757937.1:972220-1364720 GCA_963585895.1 Sepioteuthis lessoniana | reverse complement strand
TTCAAAAGATGAAGGAGTTTTTATTTTATATATTTTATGTTTGTGGATAAAAGTATCCTTCCTTCCTTCATATTATTCTCGTTTAAAAAATTTAGAATAGTTTTTCTTTTTTTTCTTTTTTTTTTTTTTTTTTTTTTTTCAATAAATGTTTCAATATTTAATTTTTTTTTTCTAGGTAAGTATGAATTTGCTGCAAACAATGAAGTTTGGTAAGATTAATTTTCATCTCTTTCTCTTTGATTTATATATTTGACAAGTTTTTATATGAAATGTTAAAACATGAACTACTTTTGTTTTTGTTTTTTAATGATTAGCAATATAAAATTTTGTAGTTTGCTGCCAATTTGATATTAATCAAAAGGATTTTTAGAAAGGTATAAAAGTCATCTATTTTTTTTTTTAATGATAATAATTTTTTATTTGTTTAAATAACACTCTATAATTTAATATTACTCCCTGAAAAATGGCAAAATTTGAGGTTATTAAACTTTAACTAACCTTCATAAACCATGAAGAATTGATATTTACAAAGGTAAATCGCATCAAGATTCTTTCAGATAACATTCACTGATGAAATTAATCTCTGAATATTATCAAAAAGTTTTCATTTTGAAGATAATTACTTAAACATATCAATAATTTAGAAAAACCTGTGATGTTTTAAGAATAATTGATATTTTCTTTCTTGAAATGAATGAGTGACTCGTGTGCCGTGAATTATATTGACATATTCATGTTGTTTCTGATACTTTTAATACACCACCAACTTTAAACTTTTTTTTTAATGTGTGATCATGTCAACAAATTGTGCAAGTTATAAAATACAATATTTTGTTGAGTTATTTTTTTCTAATTTTATATTAATAATCAAGAAATCTTTAAAATGTTTTTTTTTTTTTTTTATAATCATAATTTCTAATTTTTTAAAAAATTTTGATAAATTACTACTTTATAATTCTCAGCTCTACTTTAAAAGTAGACAGCCAAATTTGGCCTGTTTGAATTATTCCCAAATATCAATAATTGATAGAATTTGCAGTGACAAATTGTATCAGGTATCTTTTTTCCATCACAATTAGACCACTGGTCTGTTTGTTTTTATGACCTTTTGCTTCTTTTTTCAACCTGGCTTTCCAGATTGATTAAACACAAGTGGGAAGAATTTTGATTTACTCTTGAATATTGCTATTTGAGTTAATCAATCATCTTGTTTGGTTGACACGATTTTCTTTGTGGCCTTTCAAGGGTTAAATTGAAAGAAAGATAAAGATAGTTTATAATGATGAACACAGAAGGAGGAGGAGGAGGAGGACTGTGGAATGTAGATTAGATGTTACTGTTTAGAGCAAGACAAACCAGCATCTTAAAGATTGGAATTTTTAAATCTAATCCATAAAATGAAAGTAACTTTGAAAAATATTTTTATATAAAGTATTGACTCCCCCACCGCAAAAAACAAACAAACAAACAGCTGCCATAGAAGATTTTAAGACAATTGATGACCACTTAATATTTTTTTCTTGCTGCCACAACCTTGTTTTTGATGATAATTTCCAGTTTTTTTTTTTTTTAAATAATCATTTATAAGGAAATCATCAATTGATAAATGGTGGCAATTCAATTTCATTGTAATATTACAAACTGACAGTCCACAATCATTGTAAGCCACAATTTGACCTTTTTTTCCAATTCAGATTGCCAGCTATTAGCAAAGGACTAATTGCAAATTAGAATATTAAATTAAGGACAAGAAAACTTTAAGAAATTTTTTTTTAATTTTCTTTTATGTATTTTCTTTTTGTTTAGTTATTTCTGAGAATTTTTTTTATTTAGAAAGTAACTTTTCACTACAACTTAGGAAACTTTGACAATAATAATCAAGAAAAGTAAACACTTCTTATGCTTGTCTAAGCCATTGAAGTTTCTTTAGAATTTGTGGCAATAATAAAAAATAGATTCTTCAAAGTTCTTTTTTTTCTTTCTTTTATCCACTACTGGAATTTTATTAAAACAAAGTGTTTTTTATCATCATTTAGGTGTGTATGTGTTGTGGGGGTGGGCATTTGGTTCAGAGTCTATCAATTGTTTTGCTCTTTTCTACCTTCTACAGATATTGAAAAATTTTCAAAGGCCATCTCTCTCTCTCTCTCTCTCTCTCATGAGCTAATCTAAATGCAGGAATCTTTAAGTTCCTTCTCTTCATTGAGGAAATAACATAACTTAATTAGTACCCCATAATTAACTGCATTATATTTTAACCTTTTTAATCGCTACATCTGTCTAAAAGAACTTGTTTTGTGATATATAGATTCTTGTTTATACAATTAATCAATAAGTCTGTAGTTTGTTGCATAATTATTATCTGAATTTTGATCTGATAGACTAAATGTTATACAGTGAAACTATGTGATTAATATTCAAATAATCTTTATTTGTAGACCTTTTTTTTTTTTTTCAAAGCCAGTGTGTTTCAGTTGTTCAAACAGAACAATGATAGGAATTGTTATTCAATATTTTACATCTTATATACTATCATATTATTACATTTTCCCACATATAAGTGAATAAACTTTTATTTAAATTTCAACTTTAAAAGTGGAAACATTTATTTATTTTTTCTGTATTAAAATGTATCAATTACTTCCATGTTCTATTCTTAAATCACAAATATATATCAAAAATTTTCATGGGTTCAATTAGTTCACTTTAATTGAAGACATTAAAATTAATTTGTTAGAAAATGCTTCTAATTACTATAAAAGACATTTTATTGTGGTTGATAGGTTTTCAAGATATTCCTCCTCCTCAAGGATATTTCACTAGAACTTGCTATGTCCAATGTTTTTGGATACTATTCAAAAACATAATTACAATTACAAGCAAAAATATGCACCCTCTGCCAGACACAAGTATTTAAGTTTTAATGTAATATAACATATTTAGTTAGAAAGACTAACGAAATTAAAGAGCACATATAAAAAAATTACATTTTCATTTTTTTTTAATTGATTTCTCTAAAAAATTATACATTAGATTTCTTTTAATGTTTGAGAATAAAACAATAACACCAAATAATTAATTATTAAACATAGTTTTGTTAAAGCCAATATGCAAATTATCCGCACCATACACTATTTGATAAACCTTTATTTCTTAGTGATATATAACATACATTCTAGGATTTTGAATGCATTGGCAATATGGTCTGTTTTGAGACATATCTAACTCTGCTAGACTTTAATAGAGACATTGTTGAGAAATAATATTGAATAATGATTATTTAATAATCATTGAGACTATAGCATAAATAACTAAAGGAATTTGTGACATCAGTGGTGACGTAGCTTTGGTGACGCACACATAAAATTACAATCACACTATTTCCATCATAATAAAGATGAAATTATAATTTTTTTTTTTTTTTCAAAAATGAAGTTCACTTGATTTTTATTGTAAAGAAAAATACATTTTCTTTGATTCTAACTTGAAATAGACGAATAGTTTTATCGAGACAGTATTTACTTTAGTCTTTTCTTTCCTCAAAATTTATTTCATTTGGCAAGACATTAAAAAAAAACATTTCAGTAATTAAATTTTTTTTTGATTAATTTGACTTTTTCTCCTCAGAATTAGACTTATATGACAATTTCTTTTTGATACTTTCAAAATACTATTGAAAACTTGTGTTGTTTTCTTTTTTCAAAAATATCATAAAGTTTTAGTTTGCTACAAGTTTTGAACACTAATTGCTGATTGATTATTGAAAATTGGTGATATAATTCAGTTGCTCAAAAACCTCTTTATAGTATTTGCTAACATTTTTGATAAGATTTTAATAATTATTTATTGGAAGTGTTTAAAACAATTCAGTCAGAAGTTCTATTTTATTAGCAAAGAGTTTTTTAAAAAAATGACTGACAGGCATTTATTTCTTCTAGGTAAATGCTGTAACAAAATGTCCGGTAGTCTAGGGTTAAATCTGTTCTGATAACCACATTTTTTAAACATATTTGATCCAGTAACCTTTGCTCTGACAAAAATCTGGAGTTCATTAAAGCAATTAGTTGTAAATGATTCCAAAATGTGAAAACAAAAAAGTACTGACCCTGGGAAAAGAGAAAGAAGCATTTTTTAAATAAAAATGGAATTGATAGATGAAAATGTGTGTGTATATATATTTTTTAATTCTGTAATACATGTTGTGTGTTTCTGTGCAGGCCTTCATGTATTCATGTATGTAGGCAAGAAAACTTCATTTATGAAAGATGTAATCGTTTTTCAATATCATTTCCAGCATCTATAGGTCCTTATTTCAAGTTTTGGCCTCTTCCCCTCTCTCTCTCTCTCTCTGTATATCTAATTAAGCATATATTTTTAGATGTGTGTATGATTGAAAATTTAGTATCCTTATTAACTGTGTCCATATGGCAGAAAATTTGTGTGTAATATTTACACACACATATATATATATATATATATATATATATATATATATATATATATATACACACACACATTTGTGTGGGGTTTCTATCTTCTTTATGTGAGGGTGTGTGTCTAAGTTGTGGGGACAGCACTGTTGGGTATTTTAGCCTACTCCACCCAGCCACTCTCTTTCTGCTGGATGTGTCTGTTTATCTAAAACAGTTTGCATTTGGATGTAACCAGTACTGATCAATCCATTAGCTAGAATCAAGTGATAAGTTTTTTTTTTAATTTAGCACATATATATATATATATATATATATAACACATACTATGAAGTAAATCATATATCAAATAAGATTCTCACACATGTCACACAGTATAAAAATTATTTTAGCAGATGCTCTGGTAACTTTTTATTTACACACACACACACACACACACACACACACACACACACACACACAGAGGTTTAATAGTTAAATGATTTAAGCTTTGTGATAAACCTGATCTATACTCAAAATACATTTGCAGCAAAAGAAAATCACCATATGCTTTTTTTTTAATTATTATTATCTGTCCCATAAAAGTTTCTACATTTGCATATAAAGTTCATGCACGATGAATATAGAAGAATCAGATTATTATAAGATATGAATTGAAAGACAGTCTCTGAAAATACAAGAAAAGTTCTATGAAAAAGGATAATAGAAATTTAAAAGGGAATTTCCCAAACATTTTACAGCCTGAAATATAAAGAAATATTGTTTAGCAGCACTGCTTATTAATAAATTCTATTTCAAATGTCTTGTATTTCCAACTAAAATTACTTTAATGGATTATATCTTGATATAGGTAGTCTATAAATTCAAAAATAGTAAAAAAAGAAAAAGTTGTGGAATCAAGAGTTATTTCCAATAAAACATTTACTACATCAATAAATGAGAGAGAGAGAGATGTGAGTTGTTTGAGTTGAAGTTGGATGCTATGGTTTTGTAGTGACCTTATCCCCCCCAAAATATCCAAAGTTTTTCAGACTAAAGAAGTCAAACAAAATAAGGGAATATGCTGCTGAACTTTCAATCAAGACGGCAACTTTATTTTCAGTTATAGCAATCCTGTCTGAGCCTACACAAAACTCAACCAACAAAGTTTGGTTGTTGTAAAATGCTATTGGGTTATGAACCTGGGTTCTTGGTAATACTAGGGTGAGTCAAAAGTTTTGCAATATCTTGATAAAGTGAGGCACAGTTTGGCAGCTCCATGTGCTTTTGCTGAGGTCCTGAATGTGATAAAATACTCTGAACTGTAAGATGCCGAGTTCGTCGGATTTGCTTCTATGGATTTGAAACACATCCTCGGAATCCACTAGTTTAGACTTACCTGATTTTACCCAATCGTCGCAGTTTTTGCAAACCAAATGAAATTTCTTGAACCATCTGGTTACTGTACTGTCATCCACTGCTCCTTTATCTTTTGTGTAACAAATGTTTTTGGTTGTTTCTGCAGCATTATGGCCCATTTCAAATGCGTAAAGTTCTCGAATTTTACTATGTTACACGTTCATCTGTATAGTTGTCAAATCACTCATAGAGTGAAGCAATGCACAATGTGTCAGCGCACCAACTACCATGATACTACCAATTACGGCGAATAACTTTACATGGCTTGATCTGTTTTGGTCATGTGATATACGCACCAAAATCTAGCACATACAACCAAAATATTGCAAAATTTATGACTCATCCTTGTAGAATAAAGAACTTTCTAACAGTGGGGGTGATTATCAGGATTTATGTTCCGGTGCATGTGTTGTCTTATTCTCATTTTAACTCCTGAACGCAGTATATATGGCTTGTTACAATGTCATTTTCACTTAAATAGCTAAAAAGGATTTTATCAAAATAAAATTAACCAAACATTCCTTTAATAATGGTCATTTGCACTTTTTTCTGAATCGTCGTCATCATCATGTTGCATCACCAGCGCGTATCTCCCTGATCCTCTCCCTCCATCCTTCTCTATCGTCCATCGCTCCCGGTAGGTCTGCAAGGCTACATCCTGTATTGCCACTGAGCTGTTGTATGTAGGTTGTTGCTGGTCATCCTGCCTTTGCTTGTCCATGTGAAGTGGTCCCCAGGAGCCATTGGCCTTATGAGTCGAGTGTTCGCCAATGGTCCAGGAGGCCGGGGTTCAATCCCAGGTTGAGTCATACCAAAGAATCAAAAATGGTACTTGATGCCGCCTTGCTTAGCACTCAGTATTATAAGGGGAGGATCAAGGGTAAAGTGGAGCAATCCTGGGAATGGAGTAGCGCTTTCGCCTACACCGGTGTAGTAGCTATTGAAAAGGGAGCCTTCGGGTCACTTTCGATTAAAGTCACCAACTTTTTCTGAATACCTGTCGGTAATTTTGCAACTAAAGTGCGCGTGGTAAATATTACCATAGTTACATTTCACTCCTGCCTACAACAAATGCAAAGGTTTCTGCTATCAAAATCTGTTCAGTTATTTATTACTGTGCATTTTTTTTTTTTTTTTTTGCACACGGTAATTTCATAATTAAGAGATGCACTAAACCTCAAAAAAAAATCGAGTAATAGGAAAAAATATAAACAAGTATAAAAATAGATTAGAGAAAGGATGGAGATGTCATTCTCAGTGTGACTTTTGTTTGGTGTTATATCAAATAATTTTGTATTCACCCCCACCAAAAAAAAGAGGAGGAAGTTCCCGTGGCATAGTGGCTAAAGTATTGAACTGCGACATTGTAGTGAGTTCGAACTCCAGTCATGGACTATTACCTCCGGGGGAAAGTCATGAATTCCCTCATCCCAAAAGTATTGGTTAAATAGCACCATTACTATTTTTCTACAAGGATGGCTTTGGCATTAAATAACCCACGAAGATTGATATGCCATTAAACAAAGAACCCAAACCAAACGACAAAAAGTAAACCAGTTAACTCCCCAAAAAATAACTCTTTAACATGATGATATTATTTTCAGATTGTTATCAATTTTATACAAATGCAAATTAATCTATAAATAAAGTATATAATCGAGTAATGAAAGACCCCTAATTTTTAACCATAAAAAAGTGTTTTTTTTTATCATGTATTGTGTGTAATGAATGACCCCTAACTTTTGGCTATGCAAGCCTACAAAGATATTTTAACATCCAATGATATAAAAAGGAAACATTCAAATACTTTCAATAGTAAATAATCTTTTTAAGATAATTAGTTGTTTTTTTACTTTACTTTGATTAATATTCATAATATGTGTATATATGATATGAACAGGTGTTATTAATAGTAAACAATGTTAAATAAAACCTTTTTATTGTCTTAACTAAAAATCTTTATTTATGTATAGACAATGTGTAAGACACTTTGGATTAAAGTTATAGCAAAATTTGGCCTCGAAACGAGGTAAAATTTAACCTATTCAAAACCATATCTCGTGTAATGAACGATCTCTTGTTTTTAAGGTGACAAATGGGTCTTAAAAAGTCGTTCATTACACGGTATTTACATTTCATTATTATTCATACTAAAATCTATATTATAATATTCTTATTTTCTGTAAAGCAGCAAAAATGGCAAATGTAATTTTTGTTAGCGATAGTGTTAAAACCCCAAAAGTTGGTGAATAAAGTAATTTATAATTCAGTTTGCAATATAATAATCATGAAATAGGCTTAGGAGATAATGCATACAAACTCCTGTCGATCATCTGACCGAAATGTATTATTTATAATGGTGGTAAACCGGGGGAAATAAAATATAGTGCTAATTGAAAAATTTTCTCTTCTCAATGGTGTTGTAATTTCGTTAGAAATAAATTTTATTTTTAAGCGTATCGACTGCGTTCGAACTCATTTTGATCATTATGATTTCTTAAAGGAGATAACTATTAAATGATAATCATTGAGTACTTCTCCTTATTCATTTACTTGCAATTGAAGGTGCACTTAGCATAAATAGTAGGAAATGGAATCAGAAACCCAATTTCAAATCTTGGAAGACTGTTTGCATTTCACTTCACGCTAATGCCATCAGAAAAGGTATAGTTCCATCTGTTCTCCTACCCTCAACATGGGTAAATAGTAGAGCAGACTAGGTTATTTAGTCTTAGTAAAGGAAAAGGAAAGCTGAATTCAGAGCAACTAATATTATTATGATCATCAAGGCGTGAGGATAGCACGGATTTACTTGACTATCTCTAGCCATCCGTCCCTATAGACTATCGCTCTTGGTAAGTCATCTAGGCGGCATCCTGTGTTCTCACACAGAGCTGATGAATATAAAAGGTTTTGCTGGTCGACCAACACTAGTGTATTTATGTGTAAGAGTCCATAGGAGAAAGGTCGTTTATGAGTTTATTCCTACTTCACCAATACCAAGCATGTCTTGTTTGTTTTACGTGGATGGTTTGTGAGATGGGAGGTAAGTAGCTGTACAGCTGATGTTATGTGGGCTGCTGATTCGAGGATTTGTTCAAACCAGCACGCAGCATCATCATGTAGTTCCCGTCTAGCTTTCTTCCTAGGCATTTAAAAATTGACTTTGTGTCACATTCTGTTCGTAGCAGAGGGATTGGAGAAATACATACCTGCAATTTGAATTTTATAAATAATATGTAACATGACATTGAACTTAATGGTCGCTAAAGTTGGCCTTTAAGTGTACAATCTTAAGGAAAAGTTAAAACCAATGAAGATTTATTTTAAATTATCCAAATTCCATACACTTAGTACATGAATGTAATAGTTGCAGTTCCCAAAATTTCAAGTTTGCAGTCATAATAAGAAGTTGGTTAAGATCTGTTTTGTTTTTTCATAAGAATTTTTCTTTTCTTTTTCCTCACTTTTCCCTCGTTTAATTCCAGCTTTCATTTTTCTAGTTCTCTCGTTGTGACAAACTTTCAACATTTAGTTATAAGAGGATAACGATATAAAACTGATAGTGACTGAATAAAGCCTGTGAACATTTTTTAACGATGCCACAAGATTTTATTTAGTGGTGGTCCTATTTGGTAGAAAATCTACAGTAGACTTATTAAGGAATATCTGTGGGTAGTAAACTAACTTGGGACAGTAAATCAGAGTATGTTGTGGGGAGTAATGATGTAAGTAGTGTTCATGTACTAGGTAAAATACAAGTCTATTACTGTAATTATTTGTGTATAAGACGCGCACTATTTTACCAAATTTTTTAGCCCAAAAGTTAAGGGTGTGTATTATCACCCCTTTTTTTTCCAGCCACATTCCTCACCCTATTCAGGATGGGATGACCCAAAATAACTTTTATCTATAATCCAAATTATTGTATTTTACGCCATTACAGAGAAATATCCACTGGAATGTGTTTAAAATTTTCTTTCTCCTAATGTCAGCCTATTTTCGCAACAAACTTGTATTTTTATGTGAGCATGTCTGTGTGTTTGCTCTGAATACTGTGGAAATTTTGTGTTTTAAGACAATGTAAATTCTTATTTTTGTCACTAGAAACCGACAAAAAGTTGGACAAATTTAGGGGTGCGCATTATACACAAATAATTACGGCAATTTTCTTTTATTACTTTTATAACTTCTTTTATAAACTATCTGATTAGATCGTTGTTTTTTTGTTTTTTTTTTAATGTACAGTAAAGTATTTGTTGTTTTCCTCGCCAAAACATATCAATATATGAATTCTCAACCCCATCCCACCAATTTTTTTATTTTTTTTAATTAAAAAAAAAAAATTATTGCCTTGTTCCAATTTGGTAAAAATAAGGAACTCTGATCTTTATAAGATTTCTCAGTTTGAAAAACCAAAATCAGAACTTTTAGCTAGATAAGTAGAAGTTGTAAACATTTGCTTTTGACTAACCTTTGACAGTGAAAAGGTCAGATGCTGTAACATTTCAGCTAGGCTTGACAAAGCGGTATTTAAAAAAATGAGGCTTTGGATAGAAAAACCTCATTTGTTGTAAAAATGTTGGGGTTCCATTACTTGTGGGAAGTCAGTAGCTACATAGTCCTAAATGTAAATGGGAAACACTGAACTGGGATTGAAGTTTTGTCAGCTTTTGAAGCGGCTTGTTTAGTTATCATTCTAAGGAAAATTGTTATCGTCCCTTTGCCACTGTTACTGCATTGTAATAATATTAAATATTCTGTAGATGAATTAGTTTGTGTATAGATAGAACCTAAAGCTATTGACAATGAGGTTGATTCTTATTTATGAATTTCTAGAAATATAGCCAGGCTAGTGCGTACTACCAACGCTTAAGGCGTTGGTAGTACACTTGAACGGGGTTCGTGAGACACTAGGAACAGGTCGGAATTTAGCAATGAGCCAGACCTATTTTATATCCAATAAACCCTTTTCTCTCTCTCTCTCTCTAAATGATCAAAGATAACTATATTTTATATTCTACAATGGGTCTGAATAATGATGAAAAAAAAGAGGCGCTCATTGTGTAATAGTTATTGTCGTAGGAAATGGATATGGTGACCCAAGTTGAAATCCAAGACGAGACTATTTGCATTTCTAATAGTATTAATACCTTTGGGAAAGGTCTGAATCAAACTGTTCTCCTTCCAACTATGGGTAAATAGTAGGGCAGACTGAACTTGGTATGCTAACCAGTCTAAGAAAAGGAAAACTGAATTCAAATCTATTAAACTCCGCTTAAAAATGCAACTTGTGTCACATCCTGCTCGTATGGAGGGGTTGGTTATATACATAATGATGAAAATAAAGAAAGAAGAAAGAGTAGATGTATAAGATAACTAAACATAATTTTCTGTTGGCTTTTTATAATTCTACCTAAATTTTGTTTTTTATTCTTGATAATTTTATTTATCTATAGTTCTTTCTCTCATTTAGTGTCTACTGTTGACTTTATTTCTCTCTCTCTCTCATATATATATACATATATATATACACTTGTATTGATGATCGCTAAAAGGTTTTTGTTTGGCAATTAGAATTTTCTTTTCTCTTACAAATCTTATATGAATGTTGTTCCTATTTCCATTATATATAATAGAACCTCCGTCCGAGTGTCCTCCCAACCACTGAGCTATACTCACACAAGTGCTGGCTCGGGTAGTCGTTCTTGTTTTTCCAACATGATCAGTTGTTGTTGTTGTTGTAATAATAATAATAATAATAATAATAATAATAAAAAAAAAGGCTGTTGCAGAAAAATGGATATCGTTTCGTAATTCAATAACTTGACCAATCCTCGTTCACATGTTTAAATGCCCCCCGCCTTTTTTCCGATGAATGACATTTCCATACCTGAAAATAAATAAAAATACACATAAAATTTAAGTTGTTTCCACACATGCTGTTAAAATTTGAAATCAATTGAATGAGAATTAGTGAAGTTATTAAGATTATGAAATAATAACAATTTTTTAAACACCCCGTACATCTCAAATGATATCAAATTTTTTAAACACTGTTTACACTTTAGTGTGATTAAATCTTTTGACAATTTTCTGAGGTTTTAAATGAGATTTTCCTGTAGAGAATAGAAAATAGTTTTATGTAATTGTGGGTAGCATAATAGTTACCTTTAATTGAAATGGAATCAGCTGGGTAAGTTCATATTGCCCCGGGGGTGGAAGTGCTGGGCTGCGACCTCAAAGTAAACGAGTTCGAACTCCAGTCACGTTATTACATTCACTTCCAGACTTGGGAAAGGCATGAACCTTCTTATTCCCCTCCTCCCCACTTACTGTCCTTCTACAAGTATGGCTTTGGCATTAGATTATCCACGAAGGTAGATATGCCATTAAGCAAATAACCAAATCAAATTCCTGCAAAACTGTATTTTCTTTCCATTAATGAATTAATTTCCCTCAACTCTAATTAAAATAGTAAGGTTCATTGGGCTCTCCAGTCATGATGGTAGGCAACCAATTGAGGAGAAAAGTAACTCTGAATTTTCTATCTTTACCAAGAACAGTCATGGTAACAGAGTTTACTGATAAAGGAAGCTGTGAAGAGCCGTGATCGCCCAAGTCCTGAACAAACATTGCTTTTTTCATTCTATTTTATGTTCTGTTTTTATTATCGTAGAAAATATTTTTTATTGAGTGTAATTAAAATTTTTCTTCGTTATTAGATTTTTCCCCCTAAGATGTCAAAAAGAATTTTAATGTTTTAGATATTTGTAATATGAAACTTGGTCAAAATAATCACTGTCATTAGTCATAGTACTGTTGGTGGTAGAGGCGGCAAGAACTATTTAAATAAGATATGTCCTTTAGTAAATGCTATGAAAACAAGACTTGGTTTTGTGGCATTGGGTTCCCTCTTGTGTCTGGGAACGAAGATTTGTATTTCTGGAGCAAAGACAAATGTGAAAGATGAGATTTGAAGGCTTAAAAATTACTTGTCGTTAAAGCGGCAGATTTATTATTGTATTTTATTTTTATTTTTTCACTGTTGTCATCATCATCATCATCATCATAATTCTTTGCTTTTTTTTTTTATAGGTTTGTGTGTGTGTAATTCTTTTTTTTTTTTTTCTTCTTATATAGCTTATATTTATTTTGTGTTGTGAAATCATGTTGCATTTTTAGTACTCCTTACAGTTTGATAAATTCTGCAGTTTGTTTTTCCCCAGTGAAATTTTTCCTACAAATCTCTCTTTGTTTCTTTTTCTGTACGAAATCTTTTCTTTCTTCTAATTTCTACCCCCCCTCTCTCTCTCTCTCTCTCTCTATATATATATATATATATATATATATATATATATATAATTTGTGTATCTCCCCCCCCCATCTCACCCATTTCAATATATTTTTTTTTCAATTTCTTTCCTCTTTCCTTATTGTATCGTTTACCATTTATTTTTTCATTTTCTTTACTACTCCCTTACTTACCTTATTCTTTCCTTTTCACTTCTCTTTCTTTTTTTCTTTACATTTTTCTTCTATTTTTAATTTCTATTTTTCCTTTTTTTTGTCCTTTATCTTTCTTTCTTTTCTTCTTCTTTTTCACTGATTTTCTCCGCCTTTCTTCTTCGACTTCCCCCCCTGTTTCATTCCTTCTTTTTGCTATTTCATTTTTCCTCCCACACTTATTATTTTCTTTTTTTCTCCGTTTTCTTTTCTTTCCTCTGGTGTCTCCTCATTGTAAAACTATCTTGGTTCTGTTTTTATGTTAAAATAAACATATATATCTTGGATTATCATGGAATTTATCACAAAGGCAGATCTTGAAACAATATCTACTGGTTTTTCTTTTTATCAAACTGCCTGTTATAGGACCTTGTACTTCATATTGCTTTACATTTATTATTTGTATTTACTCAACCCCTCCACCATGAGCAGCTAGAAAGTCCATTTTTCTGCAGAGTACAACTCAGTGGGTAGAGTGTTCGCCAATGGTCTGGGAGACCTTGGTTTAATCCCAGGTCTAGTCATACCAAAGACTTTTAAAATGGTACTTGATACCGCCTTGCTTAATACTCAGCAATATAAAGTACGTATCAAGGGTAAAGTGAAGCAATCCAGGGAAAGGAGTAGCACCTTCCCCTACACTTTAGTAGCTATTGAAAAAGGAGCCTTCTGGTCGCCTTCGACTACGGTCGCCAACTTTACTACTTACAACTCGTTTAAATTCAGATTTGTTCTTCCCCTTAGACTGGTTACTGTACCAAGGTTAAAGAGCCCAGTCTGTCCCACTATTTACCTAGAGGTGTGAGAATAATAGATTGATTCATGAAGTGAAACTCCAACAGCCTTGTCCAGGATTTGAACCAAGATCATTTAAGTCCATTCTCTATGATGATTATTACAATACCACTCACACCTCTTAACAATTTCTCTTGGGTTTCTCTTTGTCATCATCATCATCATCATCGTCATCATCAAGGCATAGTGACAGTATAGATTCTCGTGACTCTCTCTCTCTCTCTCTCTCTTGCCGTATATTCCGGTATGTCCTCTAGACGCCATTCTGTACAGTTCTGATGAATGTAAGTCTTTGCTGATCGGCCAACGCTAGTATGCCCATGTGTAGGAGTCCATAGGAAAATGTTGCTCATCAGTTCATCCTTACTTCACCAGCAGTCCATTTGTTTCGTTAAAGTCCAAATAGTGCAACCACAATTTAGAAGAATTCTCATTTTATTTTATCAGTGTGAACAGATTTCGATACGGTCGTTAGCTTGTCAATAGCAGTTCATATTCGTGTAATGGATAAGAACACGATTTTTTTTCCCTTTTGTTATCATCGCTTATGATTTTACTTCACCTGCATGTTTTGCTCGGATAGTTTGTGAGATGGAAGGTAAGTGGTCGTACAATTGGTGTTTTGTAAGCTGCTGATTCCAAGATTTGTTCAAAATAGCACGTATAAAAAAGGGGTTAGTTTCACAGTCCCATAATTGTTGACAGAAACGAATTTGCGTCCTAACAATTTTTATGCTTCTTAAATTGTTTTTCTTTGTTCTTTTTGCTTCTTTGTTTTCTTGTAAATTTTTTTAATCTTCTCTTTTGTACTGAGAACCTTCACCATCTCCCCTTGTTGTTTTTTTAAATCTTATTTCAAAGATAATTTCCAGGGACTACTTGTTTAAAAAAAGGTCCTCCAACACATACAAATGATGCTTGACACTGTAGAATATGCTGACTGCTTCTCTGCAGAGAGGTAAGACCAACCACCCCCCACCCGACGAGTTCCCTGGTTATTACACTAAACAATCTGATGCTGGAGCTTTGGGGAATACGGAGTATCCCTTCATTGCCATCGCTCCCAGGTCCACTCCGAGTGGTAACACCTGATATGGTCCTATCTATGGGTCAAATAGAAGTAAAGTGTGTTCTTATGCAAACTGAATTGCTTGAAATAGAACTGTTTTGACATTTAAACTACGTACTTATGCTAAAATGAATTGTTTGAAATGAAACTGTTTTTGTATGCTAACCTGAATTGTTTGAAATAGATCTGTTTTTGACATTGAAACCGTACTTACGCTAAACTGAATTGTTCGAAATAGAACTGTTTATGTGTATAAAAATGGATTTGGCATTAAATAACCTACAAAGGTTGATATGCCATAAAACCCAAAACAAACAAACAAACACTGGAATTTTAATAGAATTTAATAGATATATAACCGTTGAGAATATTTTAAATGTAAAGATAATACCGTTATTCTCACAAACTAAAATCAAATTCAACCAATTAAAGGAATCAGTATTTTTTTTTTACTGTTCTACTAGTGTGTCTGAGAATACGCTGAATGTATCCCCAGCAGAAGGAGTTAAACCCCCACAAGAGATGTCTTAGATATGACACTAAACTGCAACTGATAGTGACGCACTAATTCTGGTGAGTGTGGAGTACCCCTTATTGTCATTACTCCCAGGTCCACTCTGACTAGGAGGGGTAGTATCTGTTAGGGTTCCATCTATTAGTCAAATAGATCTGTTTAAAAACAATCTGTATTCGATAAAACCGTGTGCCGTAAACTCTAAGCATTAAATAACCGTAGACGGGTTGACATCCCGTTAAAATCAATTAGTACTTTTTGTCAGATAAATCAGTTTTGTTTCGTTATAGTCAGTTATTAATTGTACATACTAAAATACTTTTTCTTTCCGCTCTGTCGGCTGTAGAATATGCCAACTGCATCTCTGCGGAGGAGTGAGACCCCTCTCCTTCCAACGAGTATCTTGGGTATAATACTAAACTGCATCTGATGATGAGGCTCCAATTTTGGAACCCTAATGGAATGTGGAGTACCCCTCCATTGCCATTACTCCCAGGTCCACTTTGACCCATCTATAGCTCAAATAGAACTATTCAATCGTCTATTCAGGATTATTATTATTAGTCATTTGAAACCATTCAACTGAGTGTGAATTTTTTTGTATTAGGAATATTTGCTAAATAGAATTACTAATGTTGAATAACAATACTTGAAACCATTTAACTGTGTGCAAACAAATGAGCTCTAACTCATTTAAAAATAGTTACCTTTCGGTATTAGATAACCCGCAAGGGTTGATAGGCCATTAAATACCATCAAACCAAACTAAACTTTTTTTTTTAACCTGTGCACTAATATACTTATGTGACCAAATAATGTTTTATATTTCTTGGTACTCTGCAAGAATGACCTTATGCCAAACTTAGCTTGATCCTCAAAATAAGTACTGTTGTCTTATTCTTTGATGAGCCTTATATTTTTTTGTTTTAGTTTTTGTTCATACATATTATCAGTTTTGTGTGGCCGGTAGAGTAATCAACAGTAACATCTATTTCACTCTCTATCAACTCGAATCTAGTTGAAAATATTTCACCCACATACACAATGTACATCCATGTATGTATAGTGTGTGTAACACTTTTCACAGTGCACAGATACTACACTGTGATCTTTAAATGCTGATCCACACAGGAATTATCCTGTCAGTTTTGACAGGTGCCATCTTACTACGAATGTATAATTTAAAATAGATACACATATAATTAATAGATATCTTATCATTTCTTTAATAGAGGCTGCCATCTATCATTAATGACATTTTATTTTAAATTCCAAAATTTCATGTAACACATACACACACACACACACACACACACACCCACACACAATGCCATGTATGATCAAAAAGTATCGAGACTGAAGCTTTTCATTTTTTTTTTTTTTTTAATATCAAAATTTAAGTGATAGTATGTGTACAGCTGAGCAACTTATAAAACGAGTGATAAAGTCTCGACCAAATTGTAAAAGAATTATAAAGCCTGTTTTGAACAGCAGTTTTTAGCAAAGCACAGAATTGTACGATCACCCCCCCCTCTTCCAAATACTCATCAAACCTAACTTCATATAAACTTTTTCTCGTTGCCTAAACTGAAAATTCATCTCAAAGTAAAATTCGAGGACATTAAAAGAAACACACTGCTGCTTTATCTATATCAAAAGTAAAGTTTCAAAGGTACTCTGAACAACGAAAAACTCGCTGGAATAAGTGTGTTGAATGCCATGTAGATTATTTTGAAGAAAATTAATGTTTCATTGATTCTTCATTCCCATTTTGGTGAATACAGCTTCAATTTCAATACTTTTTGAACGCCGTCTATTGTGAGTATGTGTGCCAGTACTACTGTACGGTTGCGTTACAGAGACTTTGACGAAATGCTTGAAAAAAAGAAAAAAAGGTTGGATGTGACCTTCACAAGAAAGCTGCGTGCTGTTCTGAACAAATCCTGAAAGCATCATTCTACAAAACGGCAGCTGTATGACAACTCCCATCCAAGATTCTCAAGTCACATACTGGACTTTGCTGGTGAAATAAGGACCAACTCATAAGCGACCTTCATTTGCTGACTAGCAAAAAATGACATTCACGACTTCTGTGCGGACAGTATATGCCGAGTAGAGGACCTGCTGAGAGCGATGGCCAATAGGGACGAATGGCGAGAGAGTAAAAGAGAGTCAAGGGAATCCATGCTGTCAACACTTGGTGGTGATGATGATGATATTTATGCAATGTAATTTTTAAAACTCATATTTCAACTTTAAAACCAGGGGTTGTTCATTACACGGAATATTTATTAAAACACCTTTTTGTGCTTAGAAATTTAGGAGTAGTTCATTACATGAGTTTGTACTGTGTGTGTGTGTGTGTGTGTGTGTGTAAACAGAGAATATTTTAATATTTCATTTAATTGATTTGAATTAGTAAAGATGAACAGAAAAAGGAAATTATTGACTGGAAATTAATGAAATTGCAAAAAATTAATTCAAAAGATGTTTGTCTTCTTGTCGCTTTATATTATTTCATTTTTAAAATGTCCTTTTGAGATTTCCATTTGTTAATCCTCACTTTTCTCCCTTTATTCTAGCAAATTTAAAAGGATATACCCTGTCATTCATCATTTAATTGGTCTTATCATTACTAGCAAGATTACCTGATGTTATCTTTACTAAAATACATTCCATGATAATGATTATAAATCATGATAGCTAGATCCTGTATTTCGAAAGCAATTAATTCCACATTTGGATAAGGATCATTTGACTTGAATTGAAGAGAAAATTTCGTGAATTCTTATGAAACAAATTATGTGCGTGTGGGAATTACATTCTGAAGCCAATAATTTTACTTACATCAGTTATGAGGTAATTTTAGTTGATTTTAACGGCATGTCAATCTGTCTTGATATATTTTATGCCTAAAGGTTCCACATTGTACATTTATAAGAGTTTATTTACTGATTTTTAATATCTCATTTTAACAATATGCCATTCTTGGCGACATTTTCAAATAGATCCTTCATATTATTTTCGTCGAAAAACGTCCGATTGAAAGCAAATCTCCATGTTCTTTAAGAAAATATTTAACAGTTTAGGGTGTTTGATATTCTGTACACTCTGGTTGTTCCTCTTGGTTGAGTATAAAAAAATGTATGCAATCGGAATATTGTGATTTGTTCCTTTCTGGATTTTCTAAAAGCCGGTTTCCATTTTCTTGGCATGTTTTTTTGTTTTATTTTATTTTATTTTTTTCAGGAAGAGTTTAATGTGTGTGTTCTTATTCCAATATTTTTGACAAAATCAAAATCCCATACACTGAACTGAAATCCAAAATCAAAGAATTCTTCAATATAAAATGGCAGAGGTCATTTAAAGCCAACTTAGCTTTTTCGTTTCCCGTTATTTCAAATGTGATTCAGCATATTAGAATCTCTTTTGGATTGTAGTATGCTGGATCCCCCAGTCGCATTGAAATATGCTTTGGTAATTTTGGGTTTTCTCAAGAAATCTTTTGTTTGACAGGCATCAGCTTTCAAGTTGATAATTTTTTATTTGAACATAGCGAAAATGTTTTGAAATGTTTGTAAGCACATTTTTCAATATTAACTGAGATTAAATTACTTGATAAAAGAAATTAGGAAAAGAAGCTTAATAAGAATGTGTTCTGGATTAACCTAACAATTGAGCCAAGAGAAAGTAACAATATCTACCTTTATATAGAATAGAATATAACTTTATATATAGTTATTAGTCACACTATCTGGTCCTACTACAAAGTAATGAGGAGGTGTCCTCATGGTGTAATGGTTAAAGCGATGGACTGCGGAATCGTAGTACGCAAGTTCGTACTCCAGTCGCGCTATTACGTTCACTTTCGGGCAAATACTCTTGGGAAAGGTATGAACCCCCTTATTCTCCTAGCTATGGGTTAAATAGTACCACTACTGTTCTTCTGGAAGAATGGCTTTGGCATTAAATAACCTACAAAAGTCGATATGCCATTAAACAAAGAAACTAAACCTACAAAGTAATGAGAAACAGGAATCATAACTCTAAACCTTTTGAAAAAAAATTACTAGGGAAACTTCTCTCTCCTCTTCTTTATTCTCTTTGTTGTCTCCTCCTTTTCTTCTGTTTATTCAAATCATTTGAAAGGATTTTAGTCGACTGATGTTCCTTGTAGTCTCAACTTCATAACACAACTAATGTCAGCCTATTGAACCCATTGACAAATGTTCATTCATATGTTTAATAATTTCCTGATTTATGACAACAACTATCCTAGTTATTTGCTAACCTGAATTTAGTCTGTTACAAGGCCACAAATTTTGATGTTCTCTATAGAACATGTGTTTCGATAAAAAGCAACTAGAATTTTTTAAATGGGTAAAAAAAAAAAAAAGAAAATATTTGTCCAAATTGATAATTTTCGGTTTAATATTTTTCTAAATTTAATGTCTAGTTACCATGCAATTGTTTGTTGTTTGTTTGGCTGAGGCTACGAGGGAATCCCTATGATGTAATGACTAAAGTGCTCGATTGCAGCCTTGAACTCAGAGGCTCCAGGTTCAAATTCCAAAGTGCTTCATCCAGAGATGTCGAATTTTGTAAGAGAAATTACTCATAAGAGGGAAAATTTTCTTTTTAGAAATATGCACCCACACTAGTGTGACAAAGGTTATCATCATTGAAAATGGACTCAGTGATCCAGGTTCAAATTCTGGATAAGGCTGTTTACATTTCACTTTGTGCTAATGCCCTTGGAAAATGCATGAATTCATCTTTTCTCCTTCCGGTTATGCCAAACTGGGCCCTCTAATCTTTGTGAGAGCATCCTGTCTAGGAGAGGGAAAACTTTGAATTCCTACCAGTATTGAGTGGAGGGGCAAAATTAGAACGTGGAATTCCTAAAGTAGTCTGATATCATCTTCAACCTCATTTTGATAACCCCTGCTGCTTTGTGTTGTATAGCACCTTGCACTTCTCTTGGACAACAACATGTCGTGAAGAAGGGTGTAACCTGCAATATAGGCAACTGCCAGTCTTCTATACCCCTTTGCCCTCTGTGTTGGGATCCACAGGTGTATATCCCGAGTCTCTAGGATGAGCAGCTAATACAGTTGATAAATCAGTAAGTTTTGACCCTGTGTAATTGAATAGAAAGTAAAATGAAATCTCTTGCTTAGCAAAGGAAATGAACTCACAATTTCTAGGTTAAGAGTAATATTTTCTTTTATATTGATCTGTCACCCTAGGTTAATTAGAATGGTTTGGTCAGTGGAGAGGTTTAAAAGTCAAGGCTGTTTCTCTCCAGGACCGACTTTTTGTTGGTGCCTGGAGAACCTTTGTCAGTTACTGAAAAAAAAAATCAAGTGGATTGCAGTTGAGAGTAAAAAAGAAAACTAGGAAGTCAAAGTGAACAGATACCGGAATAGACAAAGATTATTCTTTAATTTAAATTACATCCTGCTTCCCATAAGATCATTAAATTAGAGATTCACCAGTCAATATCAACTGCTAATAAACGATTTGTCATTGAATGAACATAGGTCAATGAGACAGTGAAGCAATTAGCTTTAAAGTATCAAAATTATATTGTTATAAAATAATTATCTGTATATTTTTGCTAATGCCTTCTTGTTGAGAATGAGATAGACATATTTGGTTGTAGCTTTGACTGATAGACAGTAGCAGATATATGAACACCAAGGTGGTGTTAATATCCTTGGCGAGAATCCAGAGATCTCTCTTGGTAATTCCAATTTCTGTCTTTCTGGAATCCAGGTAATTCCTTCCACTATATCAATCGTCCCTAAAAATGGTTAAACCTAGGATCAGTATCTCCTTATAAATTTTACTTTGCAAGAATCCCAACAGACGAAGATAGATGGTTCAATCTCTAGGGTCAGTATGTAGAACAGAGCACAATGTAATAAGAAAAGATACTCAAACCAGAATCCAAAAGAATAAAAAAGATGACTAAAATACTATTCATTAAAATGAGTTCATACCTCATTTTTGCAATTTCGGAATAAAATCCAAAGTATTCCATAGATTCTAATTAAAAGAAGATATTAGATTATTTACAGTTTTAAATAAGAGCTTCATGTTTATAAAAATGTATATTGATTAAAATGTAAACAAAAAACTAACATATTATAGTATATAGCATTCATTTCATGAACCACCTAGTTTTTATCATATATTGCATGTAATGAACGACACTTAACTTTTGGGTATGTTAAGCCTAGAAAAATATTTCTTTAACACATCCAATGACATAAAAAGAAAACATTCAAACATGTTATAGTTTCAAAACTGCTGTAATCCAATCAAAATCAAGACATAGTCCAGCGAATATCTGAACAAAGTCTTTTTGTTTAGATGAGAAAGTTTTTACGTAATTTTGTTTACTATTTGTACTTATTATATTTACAGGTGTTTTAAATAGTAAACAATATTAGTTAAAAAAAACTTTATTGACTAATTGCTTTGTTTTGAAATATGCCATACTGAGGACACTTTGGATGGAAGTTATAGCAGATTTAGGCCGAGAAACAAGAAAAGCTTTGACGTTTCAAAAACATATCTCGTATAATGAATGACCCATTGTTTTTTAAGTAAAAAAAAGGTGATCTTAGAAAGTCATTCATTACGTGTGTATAGTCGATAATTTTCTAGAAATACACAAAACAATTTTATTTCTAAGAAATATTGTTCTATTCTACTGTTTAATTTGCATTTCATTATACAGACTCAATGAAATGCAATTCTTTTATTGACATCAAATTATGTAAAGTTCTCCCACTCCATCATTAGAATAGAATCATCAATGAATCCAGGTATAGTAAGGTGATTTGAGACTGAAAAGTGAATATTTCTTTGCAGAGGAATATAAAATTTTGTACATCGTCCATAAATAAGTACATCCCTAATATTTTTTAAATAAAGTTAATTTACTGTTAAACCTAAGACGCCAGGATTTTGTTAATTTTAGTCAAATATCATACAATCTAAACGGATGTTATTAGGTATTATTTACACTCCTATGCAAAAAGTTTATTCTATTTGGTAAGTAAATATAAAATTGCAACACTTCTTTAACTAAAATCAAAATTGCATAAATGTGTGGTACTCAATTTTGGGTTGCTACATATTTATATTTTTTTTGTTTCAGGGTTCCAATGCTGTAGAGTTTGGTAGTAAATGGTAGCTAATAATGTTCGTTTGATGTCAAATTTTGCAGGGTGCTCAATACATATGGCCTTATGTCATATTCCACTCAGTTTACAACATAAAAATAACCTTGAGATATACCACCATCGATTAGCGGTTAATGCACATTTCTTGAAGATTAATCAAAGGTCAGAGATTATAAATGTTTTGTTGGTCAGTCAACTTTGGTGTGTCCATGTGTAGTAGTCCATAGGAAAACGTTGCTTATGAGTTTATTTTTACTTCACCTGGGGTGCTCAGCATGTTTTGCTCGTTTTACTTAGATGATTAGGACGGATGGCAAGAGATAAATAGTGAGAGAGAGGATCTGTGCTGTCAGCACGTCACGAGGATGATGATGATGATATATGGCATTTGAAGAGAAGCCATCTGACCCTCTCCCCCCCCCCCGACCCCTTAGAATCATTAGCTTGCTTCAAAATGATTTGTGACATTTCTTTCAATCAAAATGACTAAATGATGATATGTCTCCACCCCCACTCCATTTTCCTTTATCTTATAATTATTTCAAGTTTCTGCAATAAAATTATGGCTTTTTCATATTTTTTTAGTACTGACATTCTCAGTGTATTTTTTCTTATCCATTGCTATTTAAAGAGAAATATTGTATGCATTGTTGCGAGAAGAAAAACTAAAACACCCTTCTCTTAATATTAAGCTAAAATTTCTGTCTCAGAAAGTCACATGATACACAAGTGGACGGGGCTCGTTGAAAAAGTTCTAAGCCTCACAAATCAGAAAGGAGAGCATAGCTGAACATTTTTGTTATGAAACTACACTACCAAGTCTTAAAAAACAGGCAAAACTAATTCGGATTTTTTTAGTTAATAAGAAGTGGTAATGTGTTGCCACAGTAAAAATGTTCTGCTTTTCTTTCTGGGTTGTGAGGCTTAAAACTTTTTGAATAACTCGTATACGGTTTATATTAAATTAAAATTAAAATTTTTTCTTTCTTACATCGGACTGTTTTAAATAAAAATTTATTCGTGCTAAATAAAAAGACATTGAACTTTGACTTTTAACTTTGAAAGGGATTTTTTTAAAATTTTGAACTGTTTAAATTCCTTTTAAAAAAGCTATCATTGATTTTTTTTTTTCTTCAAATGAATCTCTAACACTTTTTCCTATTCATTTGATCTTGACTGAAAAAGCAAATTTTACATCATTTTCAAGCAGTATAAAAATATAAACATTTTTTAAAAATATATTCCATGTAAATCTGAAAGGAATTTTGTAATTGTTTTTCTTAATTTAATTCAAGATGCTTATGGATGATTTAAATATTGATTCATACAAGAGAAAGAAGATTGAATATCAGAAATGCCCTAAAGACCCTCCCATGTGTCTTTTTTTTTTTTTTCTAGCTATTTTTTAATAGATTGTTTTATTTCATCACTGATTCCCAGTTGTTTCTCGAATGAAAAAGTTGAGTATTTACTTATTAAATCTTGTAAATTTTAATGACTTTAAAAAAAATGATCAATGAAAAACTTCTTTTTTTTTTTTTCGTCTTACAAGCAACATCGATAGCTTAGACGTATTAGCACATATAGACGGTTCTCTGATTTCAAAATATTACAAGACGGAAATCATTTTACACAAATCCTTTTTAGAAAGAGATGTATTCTAAAATATAATAGACAATCCAAAATGAATCTGTTCCAATTGTAACAAGTCTCCATGACGATATTAATGTTTTTAGTTTGGAAGGATTTTCATTCGTATTTCATAGTTATTTATTATATTGAGAATTTGGGTATTTAATAAGCAGACTTAGCAAAATTAGCTTTCAGTGAGGAATTGAACTGGAAATTGCGTTATTCTCTAAGATTGTTTCAATTGTATTACTCTAATAAAAAAAATTCATTATGATGGAACATTTTTGCTTGGTTATGATTTTAGAGAGAGAGGAGGGGGGGTTAAAAAATTTGATATCATTTAAGATGTACAGGGTGTTTCAGAAAAATTGATATAATTTCATAATCTAATAATTTGACCCATTTTCATTGAATGATCTCAAATTTTAACAACATATATTGAAACAATTCAAAAGTCCATGTTTAATGTTTGCATTGCCTTTTCTTTTCTAATGAATAATATTTTTATAGGTGAAAATAAAAAAATGTAAAATATTGAACCTAGAATTTTGAGTTGTTTCTACATGTGCTGTTAAAATGTGAGATCATTTCTATGAGAATTGGTCCAATTACATTAGGGAATGATTTCATCAATTTTTCTGAAACCCTGTGTGTGTGTGTGTGTGTGTGTGTGTGTGTGTGTGTGTGTGTGTGTGTGTGATAGTATTGTGCTTTGAAATAATATTAGATTCAACAATTTTCTGGCGTTTTTTTATGTACATAAACTAATATTTTGGAATCTTTAAAATTAAAGTTCTGGTTAATTTCTAAATTATATTTGACCAAACTGTTATTTGTATTTCCTGTTTTCAAATCATTTCTATGTTCATAAGGACATACAATCTCTGGATTGTAATAATATTAATATATATATATATAGGTGAAACATCCTGTAATCTCCAAAACGAATTTGTGAACATAAAAGGGGTTTGAAAAGAAATTAACGACAACTTCAATTTTAAAGATTCCAAAATATTAGGTTTTTTTTTATATATGATAAAAATACACTGAAAGATTGTTATGCACATGCGTGCACACATGATACTTTGAGTTATATATAGATAGATGAATCTATAAGGATTGTATTAAGTGTTTAAAATAATTCAAGAAGGATTTAAAAAATTGATTACAGTTACAATGGAATGTACAAAATGTTTATTTAAATGGAATGAACCTAGGTCAGAGTTTCTTGAAGAGTGTAGAATGTTCACCTCTTCTAAAATTGAAACCTTTGTCTTATCTCGAGTCCAAGATCAGCCTGTTCTAATGCAGACAGGTGTGTACCTAAGGATGGTAGTGTATGTGAGGGGGTGAGGTGTCAGGGGTGGACTCCAGTCCGTCCCCACCCCTCCCCCTCCTTTTTGGTGCACATTTTCTAATTCATTTGCACTTTACAAGACAGTGAAGAATGTGGTGTTAGAAATTATTTTGATTCCACCACCAACTTCACCACCACTGACATCTTTTTTTTTTTTTTCTCTCATGCACGTGCACATTTACAAAAAATGCCACCACCATTGGCACCCTGCCTGTAACTTCTGACAAACACCCAGACAAAAAAAATCTTCAAGGCTTCACTCCTACTATCTCATCTTCTGCCAGGACCTCTCTCTTTTTCTTGATGGTGTAGACCTGTTGGGGACCATGTGTGTAGGCAGCAGCCTGGGTAGAGACAGTGTAACCAGAAGAAGAATGAAGATTTTCAAGAAAAAACTGCTTTTGAATGAGTCAGGTAAACGTGATTCATTAGGTGTTGGAGTATGACAACAGTAACTTTGGTCTTACTACTACTACTACTAACTACTATTACTATTTTCTCTCTCTCCTTTGCTAAGCCTGCTCATAGTACCTGTTCTTGTCAATCCACTAATATATATATATATATATATATATATATATACACACACACTAACTTCAAGACTTTAAGTTAGATAGGAAATTTTCATAAGCCATTCATTTGTAGAAATAAACAAGACTTTGATCATTTTAGTTATATTTGCTTAAATGCTGCCTTTGGTGACCAGTAAGCTTGATGTTAAGTCATGTTCTATTCATAAAATTTATCTTTTGAATCAACTGCAAATAAATCTGAACTATTTCGTTATTAGCATTTACTAATTATCTCTTTTAGGAAATTACAATAAGCAGGAAGAACATAAATGTGGCCGTGACATTATTATTATTATTATTGTTTTTATTATTAAGTTTAAGATTGGATTGGAAAATTTTAAGTTAGAGTATTTTAATGCTGTTGTGTTTGCAAAAATCTTGTTATGATGTACTGTTTTTTGTTGTATTATATAAGCATATGTATAAAAACTGTATTATTATTATATAGATATTTATATTTAATTTGATACATATTTTGTTGTATTGTGCAGTAATATTGTATGAGACATGAAAATTAACTAGAATCAAAACCGTAAAAGCTGGCATTTGTTAAACCCAAGAGAAAAGGAAAATGTAAGCAAATTTATGATAAATGATGTGAGGATATTTGCAAAGCTTCATGGCCTCCACAGGCCTTGGACTTGGGTAGGGGGAGTCAACTTATCATGAGAACCGACTTATTTTTGTTCTTATTTTTTTAGTCATAGCTTAAATCCTGTCGTTTTTAAGTCTACACTTTCACGAGTAATATGTATGAGGTTGGGATGTAATGACGTCATATCTGTTGATGATTTTTTTTTACCAATGGAATCCAAGCACTGCAACACCTATGGAAGAATTATATGGACTGTAAGTGAGACCATGTTTAAAAAATAAACCTCAATTGATCACATTTCATGAGAATATCTTGATCAGCCTATGAACTTTTCAGCTGAACTTTGTCTATGTTTGTCTATGAGAAAAGGAGGGCAATATAGAAATTCAAATTTACATATTTTGCAATGAGGATAACTTTTTCAGAATTAATTTTTTAGGACAGTGGTGGAGAGAAATGTGCCATTTTTTTTCTTTTGCTTTTTTTAAAAAATATATACTTAATAAATAAATGTTAAGGTCCATTTGCTTATTTTGTTTTATTTTTATTTTGTTGTTATTTCTGCCCTTTAACATCCCACATTTCTTAGCTATTAATTTGATGAGGACACAGGGGATATAGTGTACAAATCTGGCTGTAAATTGATGGTAATAGTTTCATGGGTGAGTTTACTCTCAAGAATCATCAATAATATGAAATCAATTCAATCATATATATATATATATATATATATATATATATATACACACACAAACCTAAACCACATATCAATAAAATAGTCAGTTGTAAATCATCAGCTAAATGCATTTTTATAAACTTATATTTACCAACCCCTCCGCTCAGGCAGGATATGACACAAGGTCAATTTTTAAGTGGAGTTTAACAGGTTTGAATTCAGAGTTTTCCTTCTCCTAGACTAGTTGCCTCACCAAGGCTGAAGAACCCAGTCTGCCCTACTATTTACTCATAGCTGGAGGGAGAATAATTGGATTCATGCCTTTCCCAAGGGTATTAGTGCTATGTGAAATGCAATCAGTCTCGTTCAGGATTTGAACTTATAAATATAAAAACTAACTTCTCAGCTCTACTCACAAGTAGATTGATTTTCATCCGTTTTGCCTTCATATTTGTCTTATATACATCAGACAGATGCCAAAGTATAGGAAGTTTATAAAAGAAATGATTGGAGGATAAAACTTTTTAAAAGAGTTTAAAAATTTTAGTCTTTATCATAATAAATGGCATAATACTTGTCAAAAATTATATGATTATTTATACATGGATTGGATTATCCTATCTGTTTAGAATCTGGGTATTGGTACACACTGCCTTGGATAGAAATGTTGCTCCCTCTTCTCTTTGTAAGGAAGATTGTGTATTATGTATGTACCCAACCCCTTTGCCACAAGCAAGATGCAAAACAAAGCCCATTTCTAAATGGAGTTTGAATTTAGAATTTTCCTTCTCCTAAATTGGTAGCAAGGTTAAAGCATCCCATCTGCCCTACTATTTATCCCTAGCTGGAAAACAGTAGTTAGATGTGTACTTTTCCTAAGCTTATAAGTGCTATGTAAAATGCAAAATGTCCTGTCCAAGATTTAAACTTTGATCGCCATGTCTATTTCCTACAATTATAACCATTACATAATGAGTGATAAGTGTGTAGTACCTGTACATCTGACCTAACTTAGTATTTTTAAGTTAATTTTACTATGCTGTTCAAGCAAATACGTCATTTGCTTGGTTGCCTTCAGGTCAGATATTCACATCAGGGTGGGATTCAATTGTCAATAGAAACAGTCACACTGTTTATTGTCATATCATATGATTGTTATATTGGAAACAAAAGAAAAATGGATAGGAAAAAAGAATAGGGACTGTAAAGGCTTTGTCGACAAAAATGAAATGGGGACATAGAGAATGATGCTAAACTTTCTGCTTTCTAACCCTTTTGAGAAATTTAGAGAGAAAAGCAGTTGACAATAAGAGAAAAGAGTTAGGTCCCTATCAATAGATATAAAAGAAAAGATATTTCCGGACTATAAACAAACGTTCATATGAATTTAGAAAGAGAAAAATGTTTCTGTGTTAATCACTGTCATCAAAATGACACAATAAACAGATGGCATGAAAAAGTTGTTGAAATCAGATCAAGCAACTCAGAAAATCTACACAAACACATAGACACATTGATAAAGGAATCCAGTGTAACCAAAATTGACAAATATGAACACACAACAGATTGAATGCATTTTCTTTTATTGAACTAATTTGCTTATGAGAGAACTCTGCTTTCCTTGTATGTAACCTCCGTAAAACAAAGTACTAGGGTGAGTCAAAAGTTTTGCAACATTTTGTATGTATATTATGTGAATGAAACAGTTGAAGCAGTTTAAAGGTACACGCTGCGGTTGGGAGTATCATGATAGTTGATGCACTGATACATTGTGTATTGCTTCACTCTGCATGTGTGATTTGAAAGCTGCACAAATGAACATGCAATGTTGTCTAATTCAAGAATTTATGAGTTCAAACTGGGCTGTGATGCAGCAGAAGCAACCAAAAATATTTGTTGTGCAATAAGTAAATACACAATTGATCACACTAACCTGATGGTTGAAGAAATTTTATTTGATTATCAGGCAAAGTCAGGTAGGCCTAAAACATGGATTCCAAGGCCGTGCTCCAAGCCATAGAGGTAAATCCAGGCTAACTAAGTATTTCATAGTCCAGTGTGGTTTGTCACCTTCATGACCTCGGCAAAAGAATCCAAAACTGCCAAATTGCATCTTAGGTTATTAGAATATTGCAAAACTTTTCACTCACCCTAGTAGTTAGAGCTGTCTTCATTAAACAGCCAGCCCAGTCAGCTGGGACTGTGAAATATACCAAGTGCATCTCTGCTAAGGAGTAAAACACCCACTCCAACGACTGTCCTAATACTAAACTACATGATGGCTTGCCCAGTAGAATACACTGACTGCTTCTCTGCAGAGGGGTAAGACCCCCTCCAACGAATATTCTGGATATGACACTAAACAATCTGATGGTGAGGTTCCAGTAATGCTGGAGCTATGGGGAATGTGGAGTACTCCTTCATTGCCATTGCCCCCAGGTCCATTCTGGCCCAGAGTGGATATGCCATAAAACCAAACCAAACCATTTGATGGTGAGCCTCCAGTCTTTGAGCTCTGGGGAATCTGGACTACCTCTTCATTGCCATTACTCCCAGGTCCACTATCTACCAGAATGATGGTACCTATTAGGGTTCTATTTATGGATCAAATAGATCTGTTGAATCATTTACTCTACTTGAAACTGTGTGCGAATAAAACTATTAATGTTAGTAATACTTGAAACCATTTGTATGCAAACAAATGAACCCTGGCTAGAAACTATTTGTTAAATCATATATATATATATTTGTTGTCTGAATTCCTGGGATGGAGCTTGATGATTTTTATCATTCAGGGTTTTCAGACTATTATCTTCATCTTTATTGTTAGATTCACACTGTTTCGGCCAGTGTGTCCTACAGCCTTCTTCACATGTTTCTTGTTGAACTACGCTGTGTCCTGTTGAACACATAGCATAACTGTTATAGGCGTTGGTTCCCTAAGCTTCTAAGTGATAATCACTTGGAGTTTGCAGGTTCAATCCTGTTTGCAGGCAACTTACAGTACTAGAATACTTAACACTTGTACCCAGTTATGATTAACGGGATTAGAGCAATAAAGGACGTGGTTCAAAGTTCCGTGTAGGCTCCCGAGTTCGACGATAAACACTTGAAGACGGCTGGGGCACTCATCAGCCAAACGTTGTGAATATAACAAAGATGAAAACAATAGTCTGAAAACCCTGAATGATAAAAATCATATATATTTGATATATATGTATAAACAAGATTTGGGATTAAATAACTTGATGTGCCATAAAACACAATCAACCAACCATTAAACAGTGTCAACTTAAATTTGAGGACATTAAACAATATAATTTCTTTTGTAGCACTTGGTATATAACTAAAGTTTATAAACTAGTTGTGTGGGCATTTGCTTGAGAGAGGGCAAGAAATATCTGTTTGGAATTTATCTTAATGTCAACTTTATGTGATTGGCATTTCACTTGTGTAGAAGATGTTACACTTTTGTCATTTCTTCTTCACTGTAACATAGTGTGGGAGAGTGCCTGCTTTGACTTTTGTGGGGGGTGAGGAGCAAAAGGAGATATTCAGAATATACAAGGGTCAGTTGAAATGTTCCTAATCTGACTAAATGAGGCTTATTTTTTTTAACATAGTCCCCCTTATGATTCATGCACTTCTTCCATTGGTGCTGCAGTGCTTGAATCCCATTGGTCGAAAAGTCATTAACTACAGACATGAACTTTTCAGACCATCCTCATATCTTGTTATTTAATAAGCTTTGCTATACTTACAGTATTGCTGGTCACCGATCTAAGTATTGTGTAGACTCATCATTGCTTAATTTCTTTGTTTCTTTAAGCATGACTTGAATATACGTCTTGTTGGCAACTCAATTGACATCTCATCTGAAAGGAAGATTTGATCACTGAGTAAGAGTATGATTCAATATATAATGCCTTGTCTGAAATGAGATAACATTCAATTCAGAAGATGAATGCAAATGACTTATTGATCCGGAGGACGGAAGTATCTATTTGTCCTATCCCCTCTCCTGTTATTGTCTGTAATTATTAGTTTACTAATATATCCTCGTGAAAGTAGTTGCACTCAGTGAAGGTAAGAAGTTTTAAACATTATTAGTACTTAGGTGAGTGACATCGATTATTGTAAGCAACTTGTAGTCTTGGGTTAAACTTGACTAAGCAACATCATCATCATCATCAAGGCATACATACAGCCCGGATTTCTTTGATTCTCTTGCCTTTCATTTCTATTGACCATCATTTTTGTTAGGTCCTCTAGACGGCATCCAGTGTTTGCTCAGAATTGATGAACATAAGTTTTTGTTGGTTAGTCAACACTGGTGTGTCCATGTGCAGGAGTGCGGCACTTATGATTTTATCCTTATTTTACCAGCGCTACCCAGCATGTTTTGCTCATCTTAGTTGAATGATTAGTGAGATAGAAAATAATTGGCTGTACTGCCCCCATTTTTCTAGCATACTCTTTCCAGGATTTGTTTAAAAAAGCACATAATTTCCTTGTATAGTTCCTATCTATCTTTTGCTACAAGCTTTTCTGTCATACGAAATAACTAGTTTAGAATAAATTGTTATTAACTTTTGTATTTGTTTTCTATTTCATTCACTTGAATTTGTGCTCACTCAACTGTAATCTTTTCGAAGAAAGTCTTTAATTAGAAAGCTAATTGTTTGGTGTCGCTATCAACAAAGTAGAATATATTTCTTTCTCTAATTTATTGAATTGTATACAACTTTCCAGTTGGTCAAATTAAGGAAAGTAGCTCTAAATAAGGTTGTAAACCAAAGTCGGTAAATTATAGTTATTTGTTTAAATTGTCTGCGAGTAGGTTGTTTCAGTTGAGAATAAATGCTATAATAAAAGTAATGTGCAATTACTGTTTGGGACTGTGATAATAGATTGTTACCAGAATCGATTAAAAGGTTTCCTCCCACTATTGAAATCAGTTTATAAAGTCTAATTATAATTGAGACAATGTGTCTGTCTGTAATGGAAACTGTCATCACTGATGTCACAATTTCCTTGGTTATGTCATGTTGTCCATTATTTTATTTTTATTAAAATTTCAATTATTAATACTGTTGGTCTTATCAACATACTAATAAAATATACTAATAATGTGCAATTGTATAAAACCAAATAGCAGTTTACAGTATTAATAGGAAAGTTAATTTACATATTGATCTTTAAAATTGGATTGTAATAAATACCCCTTTATTGCCATTGCTCCCATGTCTACTCTGGCCCGGAGTGGTAGCACCTGATAGGGTTCTATCTATGGGTTACCTCAGTAAAACAGTGTACTTATGTTAAACTGAATTGTTTGCAATAGAACTATTTTGACATTTAACTGTGTGCAAATAAATGACTGATGTTTAATTGAATTGTTAGTGATACGTAGCAGTACTTGGAACCATTTAAATTTGTTGACTAAACTGAACAGTTTGAAGTAGAACTGTTTTTGACGTTTGAACTGAGTATTTATGGTAAACTGAATTGTTTATATGTATAAAAATGGATTTGGCATTAAATAACTTACAATGTTTGATATGCCATAAAACCCAACCAACTGTCTAATTTAGTTGAGGAAAATCTAACAACGAAAGCTGAGAGTGATGGGAAGAAGTTGGTGTGTTATATATCACTAAGAAATAAAGATTTATGGTGTGGATAATTTGCATGTTGGCTTTAACAAAACTCTTTAATTAATTATATGGTGTTATTGTTTTATTCTCAAGCGTATTAAGAGAAATCTTATGTATAATTTTATATAAAAATTAATTAAAATGAAAATAAGAGTAATCTTTTTATATATGTATGTATGTATATATATTTATATAAGAGTAATCTTTTTATATATATATATATATATATATATATATATATATATATATATATATATGAGTAATCTTTTTTTATATATATATATATATATTTATATAAGAGTAATCTTTTTATATATATATATATATATATATATTTAGTTTTGTTAGTTTACCTAATTACTATTTTATTGTATTAAATTAGTAGACAAATTGACTTACCTAGGAAGCAGCGTCGCATTAACCGAAAAGGACATTGACACGAGGATAACGAAAGCATGGACAGCTATCAATAGGCTATCGATTATATGGAAATCAGACCTAATCGATAAAATGAAACGCAGTTTCTTCCAGGCAGCGATCGCATCGATACTGCTATATGGATGCACTACATGGACTCTAACAAAACGACTGGAGAAGAAGCTAGACGGCAATTACCCAAGAATGCTGCGAGCAATCTTGAACAAGTCCTGGCAGCAACACTCCATGAGACACCAACTGTACGGCCACCTGCCTCCTATCACGAAAACTATTCAAGTTAGACGAACCAGACATGCAGGACACTGCTGGAGAAGCAGGGACGAACTCATAAGTGATGTACTCTTGTGGACCCTCACACATGGTCGTGCAAAAGCAGGAAGACCAGTACGAACATACATTCAGCAACTATGTGAGGATATGGGATGTTGTCCAGAAGACCTGCCTGAGGCGATGAACGATAGGGAAAAGTGGCGAGAGAGGGTCAGGGATATCTGTGCTACCAGCACGACATGATGATGATGATGAAATTTAAATGCTTGTGTCTGGTAGAGGGTGCATATTTTTGCTAGTAACATATTACTCAATAAGTCACAGACCTGACCTATTGATGGCGCCACTAATAAAAAATGCATATGATTTTTATGAAGTACTAACCTTCAAATCAGATTATTAGTTTGTAATGGTCCGGGAGACCTGGGTTCAATCCCAGGTCAAGTCATACCAAAGACTTTAAAAATGGTACTTGATACCCCCTTGCTTAACACTCAGCAATATAAGTTATGTATCAAGGGTAAAGTGGAGCAATCCAGGGAAAGGAGTAGCACCCTCCCCTACCATGAGTGTAGTAGCTATTGAAAAGGGAGCCTTCAGGTCGCCCTCGACTAAATGGAGCCAACTATACTTTACTGTTGCAAATTTTCAAAACAATGGAAAAATCTGAATGTTGTGTATTGATAAAGCATTGCTTTCTGATGGGAGAAAAAAAGTACTGTTCAAGCAAAGCAATGGCTTGATAAGTGTTATTCGGACTCTGCTACGTCGGAAACAACGGTTAAGAGGTGGTATGCTGACTTTAAACACTGTTGTACAGGCACAAATGATGCTGAACGCTCAGGTCACCCAAATTCGGCAGTTGTTCCGGAAAACACACACACAAAAAACCTTCACAAACTCGTTTTGGCCGATCGTAAAGTTGCGTAAGCTTGCAGAGGGGTTGAAGATGTTAGAAGGTAGTGTATTCACCATTTTGCATAAACATTTGTCAATGAAAAAGCTGTGTTCAAAGTGGGTGCTGCGTTTGCTCACAGTCGATCAAAAACAACAACGCGTCGACGATTCAGGGCGTTGTTTGCAACTGTTTCAATCAAACAAAAAGGAGTATTTGCGTAAATATGGGACAATGGATGAAACATGGATCCACTACTTCACTCCTGGGTAAAATCAGCAGTTAACTGAGTGGACAGCAGCAGGTGAAAGCCGTCCAAAACGACCAATGATGCAAACATCAGCAGGCAAGGTTTTGGCCTTCGTATTTTTTGATGCGCAAGTATTTTGTTCATCGATTACTTTGCAAAAGGAAGAACCATCAATAGCGAATATTATATAACATTGTTGGTGCATTTGAAGGAAGAAATCGACAAAAAAAGGCCACCAATGAAGAAAAAGTGCCCTTTTACTAAGACAATGCACCGTGTCACAAGTCAATCGCAATGATGGCAAAACTACATGAATTGCAGTTCGAATTGCTTCTGCACCCACCCTATTCTCTGGATCTGTCCCCAGCGACTACTGGCTGTTTGCAGACCTCAAAAGAATGCTCTAGGGAAAGAGATTTGGCTCCAATGAAGAAGTGATATTGGAAACTGAGATGTATTTTGAGGCCAAAGATAAATCATTCTACAAAAAAGGCATCGAGTTGTTAGAGAAGCGCTGGAATCAGTGTATCGCCCTAGAAGGAGACTATGTTGATGAATAAAGTCGAATTTTGCCTAGAAGTTGTTGTTTTATTAGTTTTATTAGTTAGGCCCGGAACTTATTGAGTTTTGTGTTATCTGTAATATACCAGAGAGAGGGAAAGAGAGAGAGAGTCATCAAATATTCCATATATTCATACCAAGTTCATCTTGAGTAGTACAGAGTTTCTCAAGTTTCTTTAACGAAAAAGCAAAAAGAAAAGAATAAAAACAAGGGTCATTCTCTTTTTGGTTTGTCCAAGAACTTTTCAGTACCTCCTTATAATGATCAAAACCAGCATTGATTTCACACAAATATCCTTCAGTATAATCTCCTTTATTGTTAATGCAGTTGATGGTGTCATGAATAATAATCCCAGAGATTGAACATAATACTGTGAAAATTTTAGATTAAAATTCAACTAATAACCACATATTAGGTCATGAACTTATAGATCCATTATTATATACCGTTGTAACCTAACAAAAGGTTACTGAATGGGAAATAACCAAAATAGAGGAAACTTTGTAGGGAGCTGATATTTTCAGGAGCAGGCATGTCTTTTATTGTACTGGATTGTGCTGGATCTGGTCTCCTGCCATTTTTATCAATTATTTGTCCCAAATATTTGATTTTATTCATTAAAAAAATTCGCATTTTTCTTCTTTCAACTGGAATCCATCGTCCTGAATTCTGAAAACCTCGAAAATATTTTTCTTGTGCTCTTCTGGGTTTTCATCATTAAGCAAAATATTGTGTAGATAAGCAACTGCAAAGTCAAGACCACTAAATCTCTTATTCATTACTTGCTGAAAAATAGCTAGGGTGACCTTTATTCTGAAAGCCAAACGATTGAATTTATACATCCTCTGTGTGTTTTTATCGTAAGTAATTTGGTCGTCCTCTTCAATCTGCAGATATGGATCGCTTAGGTCGATTTTCGAAAATATCCGACCTCCACTAAGTTGCGCAAAAAACCTCTTCTGCCCCCGGAAATAGGTAATAACTTTTGAGGCCATCGTTTAAGCCTGTGAAGAAATCCGCACAGACACTTATCTCTTTAGACTTTTTCTTTATATATACTATTGGTGAAGCCCAATCGCTATTGTCAACTTAAGATAAAACACCCATTTTTTTATAGTCTGTCAAGCTCGTCATTGATCTGTTTTAACGATACAAGGGATACATTCCTGTCCTTCTTGAAAACCGGTTGTAGATTTTCCTTTAGCTTGAATTTAGCTTTCGTTTTATCGCACCTGCCTAAACCACCAGAAAATACTTCTGAGAATTTAATTTTCAATTCTTTCTTTAAACTTTCAAAGTCGTTGGTAAAACCTTTAATTTCTTGGCAAGATGAACTAATTGGACTGTTCCATCCAGTCCGTTCCAAAATGTTTATTTGTATTTTCATTACAAACAGTTCTAATTTCAACGTCACATTTGTTATAAATTCCTCTTCGGTAACATTACGAGCGATTTTCTTGGTAACCATTAACGTTGGTTTTCCTTTCCCACCCCCATGTATATATATTTATTATGCTTAAGTCGGACCCGCTATCCAATTGTAATTGAATATTTTTGTGAAGGATTTTTACCTGCACAAATTTCCTTATATTCTAACCGGCAGATTCATTCACATTAGTAACTTTAACGTGATTATTCACTCGTTTTTTTTTTTTTTTTTTGGTTTTTTTTAATTATTTTTATTTTTGTCTTACAGTGAGTTTTTTTTTTGTCCTTTTTTGCAACAAAAACATTTTTTGTTTTTCTCTTGAAAATAAAAATAAATGTAATTCTCCACATGCATAACAGGAGTTAAGATTTTTTTTTCTTCACTTTCTTTTCTTGACGCACTTTTTTTTTAATGTGCGACACACAGCTTACTTCGATGTCTTTAGCATCTTGTCGAACATTTATAAACCTCTGACAATCTTCTGCTTTGTTTTGCAATGTTAGATTGGATTCATTTTCTAGTTTATTTAAAACCCTTCTCCTGATTTCAGCATCTTTTGTTGACACCAAACCTTGAACAAATATCAAGTATTTAAATTTGTCAGGGATTAATTCTACCAGTTTGATGAACCCCTCATACTGATCGTTCACAATGCTAACAAATCTTGTGAAATCTTCATCTTTCTTTTTTTATTAAGTTCATGCATTTCCATCTTTTATGGAACAACAACAACGTCTTTGGGCTGAAAGCTTCAAAAAGCAAAATAACCGTTTCTGTAAATGTTCGGTCACTAGTTTGTTTGTTTTGTTTTTTCCGGTGATATGTAATTTACGAACTTAGTGTATTCGACAGCACCTAGTTTCCTTAGCACAAGTCTGACTCTTTTGTGTTCGGACCAATTTGCACAGTCCGTTTTGTCTTCGTATCTACAGAAATACGATGAAAAAAGTTATCTCCTCTTCTGGCATATATAATTAAATTCAACAATCGCATTTAAGATAGCGTCCTGTGGAGAAAATGGCCTGAATCTTCATTTTTAACATTTTCTGTTGTTTTGCCAACAATTTTTCAAGTCTTTGTTTGTAATTTCTCTGTTGTTCGTCTTGTTGTTTCAATGTTTCCAGTAAAACTGTTTTAAATTCCTCCATTTTGTACTTTATGTGAACTAATTTTTCACAAAAGTAATATTATATTTTTTACACAACTGTCGCTCAGAAACACTTTAAATCTTCTTACTAATTTAACTTCCAATGTAACATCTTTATGCTGAGAAAACTTCAACAATACATGACTTTTTGTAAATTGAAGAATACAATTTCCCATTTCACGTATCTTTCGTTATGTTTCCAATTCTTTGTAGTTGGAATCATATTCCGTATTTTTCTGAATGTTGTATTTCGAACAACTTGGTTGATATCCACGTGATTCTTAGAAAATCCTTGTAGCTTTAGTAATTTTTTGAACTCCCTTCGCTAATGTAGCCTTGGTGAATTCTACGCGAGTTTTGCCGATATCTTCGTTTGTAGAATATCGTATTCATGAAAATTTGCGAGAGTTGAGTTCTGTCAAAATCCTTGTTTGCCAAAAGGTTGTACTGGTGAACATTTACTCGAGTTGGTACAAATCCTTCATTGCCAAAGGTTATACTGAATGAGAAATAACTAAAACGGAGGTTGGAAACAAAATGGAAATCTTTATAACATCAACAAAATACAATACTCGCTAGCGGCGTGAAGAAGGTTAACCACTGCTTGTGGTGACTATTTAGTCAGCATATTTTAGCTATATGTCACGTACCCCACCAAACGGGCGAGTATGGTACAATGTCTTTTTTAAGGTGGGTCCAGGCGCAGGGCCATAGCCAAGACACATCCGGCGGCTTATTTCATTATAACTACGATAAATATAATCATTTACTAAGCTTAGTTTAGCTTGGCACAAGGCCATCAGTATGAGATATCTAAAGAGATTTGAACTTAACAATCATGGTCAACTCGCCTAACATTATATGAGTTGGACAAACTGAAATGAATAGAAATGAAAAAAAAAATCAATCACGTAGAATTTGTAATTATAAAACATTCTGTGAAATATTTTTGTTTAATTTCTACTTTAGGATATATATCATAAATCTAATATTTTCAGCTCAGACCAATCATGTTGGATAGTAATAATTAAAGACTTAACATTGTGATTATTCATAATGTTAAATTCTGTGAAATATTTTTATTTAATTTCTATTTTAAAATTCATTCTTGTCAACAAATATTAAAATGAAAGCAATTTCCTCAGTAATTCAGTAATTATTCACCATATTTTTTTTATAGAATAATGAGATAAATTTAAACGAAGACACATAGAGTGTACGAGACCAAAATTTGAATAGGTTTGGTACTTGATTTTTTTTTTTTTTTTTTTTATAGATATTTGGGCACAATTTCTAGTATAGGGTATTTAGTGATCACTAGGGAGCGGGGGGAGCTTAGAGGGTCAAAGAAATCTTTTCATGTTTACTAGCAGAAGATTAGAATCGTAGTAGTAGTAGTGTTTATTGTTGATTTAATCTTTTTTCCTGCTTCTTCTTCCATCAATTTGTGTGTCCTTTAAACGAGATTTGGGTCTTCCTAACTTTGGTCTTTTGTTTCTCTCTTAATTATAGAGGAATCCCTGTGGTGTTGTGGTCATTGCTGGTTTGCGACATCGTCGTGGGCGATTTCAAACTCAAGTCGAACTATTATATTCACTTTTGGACTAATACTCTTGGGGAAAGTAGCATCCCCTCTAATGTCCCTCCCCTCTAGCTATGAGTTAAGTAATACTACTAATGTCCTTCTACAAGAATGGCTTTGGCATCAAATAACCCACAAAAGGTGATATGCCATTAAACAAAGAAGCCAATCAACGATCCTTTAATCATGGAAGTAATGTTAAATTTCTTGGAATTGATGATTGTCATATTTCTATTTTCTGATAACGAGATGATGCTTATAATTAAGATTTTAAGAATTGAAAATGAGTATCTTAAGTTGATGTAATTTTTTTATTTTATTATTATAATACTTCACTGTTTTTCTACATGTTTAGTTTTTCCGTGGCATAAATATTTACTTTCTCTTCTCTTCTCTTGTATGTTATGACAATAGACAGTCCAAATGACAATTTAGTTTATTAATAATAATCTCTAGTAATTTCATGTGAATTAAGTCATGGAAATTATTTGTGATGTTACTATTTCTGTGTTTCATTTGGCGCCAAAGAAAATAATATGAAGTATTATATTTTTGTTTAAATATCTTTATTCTCAACTGAATTCTTGTTTTGTGCATAAAGATTCGATTGATTACAGGTTTGTTTTTTTTTGTGTGTAATTGATGAAGGCTGTTGCAATAGAACTGTGCCTCTTCTTCATCATTTTTCTCTATTGTAGAATTGTAGAAGTCAGTCAATCGAGTTAGTATATTGATATATCGATAATGGCACCACCTTTCATTTATTCTGAGAAAAAGAAGAGATTAAAATGCTGGAAGGGTGAGGTTAGTTACTACAGACCACCATCATCAGTAGAACTATCTTGACTTTACAGTGACATAGAAAGTCAGAGATAAACAGCAGTTGTACAAGTTGCAGCATCTTGTTAGATTCCAGTCACTAGCAAATGTCTACTTTTTTTATTGATGTATTATGGTTTGTTTTTAGTTTTGTCTCTTCTCGCCTTGTTTTCGTCTACTAACTGAAAAGGCAGTTGAACTCTAGTTTCTGGTTTTGAATTCAGAATTATCTTTTTCCATAGATTGGTTGCCAAACCAAGGCTAGAGAGCCCAGTCTGGGTCTACTGTAAAATTAGTATTACAAAAGAAAACAGTGTTTAACAGTAAATGACCCACATTTCAGTTAATACTGATATTCGTTAAAAATTGTAATATTGAATGCACATTAATTCCTTTAAAAACATTAATAAAAATTATGCTTTATAAAAGAAAAAAAAAGTTAATTCTAACTCATACAATGAATAAAGATAACAAGGAAAAAAACTGGATATTCTATATTTTAGTTAAAGGTTGGGTGCTTTGAGGCCATGGAGAATAAATTTTGGGTCAGGGAATTTAAAAATCCTATAAGAAAGAATGTTATTTATTTAAGCTAGGTCTTCATCTTTTGAAGAGAAATTCAAAAGATGTTGATAGGCAAATGTAAAATCATGACCAAGCAACGCTTGTAGGGTTTAGCTTTTGTATTTAATCAGAAAAACATAAGTAAATATATATATAAGTCTATTTGTTTTTCTTTGTAAGGTTTTCACTGTTACAAATTTTGATAGTTTTTTTTTCTTTTACTTCCCCTTTTTTTTGTTATTTTTTTTTTATCCTTCTACCAAACTTTCAACTTCATCTGATAGTAAACTTAAATCTCCAACTTCCATATTTGGTTTCTTAACCCCCCAGGGTCCCTTCAAATCCCAGCTGACCCTCACCATTTTTGGAGATAATGATTTCCTTAACTTGTTTATTCACTTGCCAATATGCATCCTTCCCGTTTGCTTTATCCTGCTATCTGCATTAAGCCCCCTCCCCCTGTCCGCTTTATACTTTTGCCTTGACACAAACCTATAATTGTTTTTTTTTTCTTTCTTAAACACTACCTCCATGACTCTTTCCACCCTTTAATTAGACACTCTTTCTTTCCCTCTTTTCTTTCTCTTTTTTTTTCTCCCTCCCCCCAAGCAACAACCTCAGCTTCTTATCCTGAAACTGATCCTTGAAGTTATAGAGTAAAGAGTCCTGCATGCTTTCTGATTGGTAAGGAATGTTGCTCCGTTTTCCTGTCTACCACTGGGTGCCAGCCACTCTGCTTTTCTCAGAGAAAAAGAACCAAATTTGGTGGAATTTAAGGGGGGGGGGAGAAGTTCACTTTAAGGAAAACCAGTGAAATACTTCAAGAGTTTGTGTATGAGATAAATATTTTGAGAGGGACAGTTTTTTTTTGGAGGGGGGTCACTCCTTTTTTTTTTTTAATTCTTTGCTAATAAATACTTTTGTTATCTACCCCTCTCTCTCCCCCACCAAAACAAAACCAAAAAAAAATAACAGAAAAGTTATCCAACTTGAAATCTATCTCATTACATTCTTTTTCTTATTGATGAAGAGAATTAACCATTGTTTAAAATGTTGGCCTATAAAAAAAAGCTTGGCTGTATATTCCTCAGATTAAACGACCTTAGCTTTACATTAACCCTTTGAATTCGTAAGGCTTGTTTCAGACGAAATGATATACATCATAAGTCTAATTATTTTCAGCTCAAACAAATTATGTTGGATAGTAACCATCAAAAACTTAGCATATTAATCACTCACAGTGTTAAATTCTGTGAAATATTTTTGTTTAATTTCTATTTTAAAATTCATTCTTGTCAACAAATATTAAAATGAAAGCAATTTTCTCAGAACTAAAAGTTCAAATTGATATGAAATAAATGAACAAATGAAAAAGATTTCATTGATCTTTGACAATTTAAAAACTGGATAGAATTGTTAAAATCTTACTTGCACATATCTTTCATTTTTCTAACAGACATTTTTATCCCTAAGATTCACAATTTTATGAGACACTATAAACTTAACCGTAAAATTCTTAATTCAGTAATTATTCACCATATTTTTTTTTATAGAATAATGAGATAGATTTAAACAAAGACGCGTAGAGTGTACTAGACCCAAATTTGAATAGGTTTGGTACTTGATTTTTTTTTTTTTTTTTTTTTTTTAGATATTTGGGCACAATTTCTAGTATAGGGTATTTAGTGATCACTAGGGAGCGGGGGGAGCTTAGAGGGTCAAAGAAATCTTTTCATGTTTACTAGCAGAAGATTAGAATCGTAGTAGTAGTAGTGTTTATTGTTGATTTAATCTTTTTTCCTGCTTCTTCCATCAATTTGTGTGTCCTTTAAACGAGATTTGGGTCTTTCTAACTTTGGTCTTTTGTTTCTCTCTTAATTATAGAGGAATCCCTGTGGTATTGTGGTCATCGCTGGTTTGCGACATCGTTGTGGGCGATTTCAAACTCAAGTCGAACTATTATATTCACTTTTGGACTAATACTCTTGGGGAAAGTAGCATCCCCTCTAATGTCCCTCCCCTCTAGCTATGAGTTAAGTAATACTACTAATGTCCTTCTACAAGAATGGCTTTGGCATCAAATAACCCACAAAAGGTGATATGCCATTTAAAAGCTAATAGTTCTTTATATAAAGGATATTGAGAGAAAATCTACAATTAAAAGTATCACTTAAATTGTTTATAAAGAAAACCATGTTTGTGATAAACTAAAGAAAATTAATTATTTATGTTTAAAATTGTTTTCTTCTCCAAAGAACAAAAAAACCAAAGTTGAACTTGTTTTAAGTGTAAAGGTTCTTTCAGAAAACGAATAAATTTCTTCATCAATAAGAAAAATAATGCAATGAAATAGATTTCAAGTTGGAGAATTATAAATAAATGCCTCGTATCAGAAATGAATTTACCTGGTCGTAGTGTTTGCCAAATACCAAACACCCGGCTCAAATAAAAATTCTAATCATTATTTCTAATATTTTTTAGTTTAAAAATTCTATTCAATAATATTATTTCTGAAATTACGGATGGACAGTCTATACTAAAGGTTTCGTTGTGTTTCTTTTTTAAATGGTATATCAACTTTAGTGGGTTATTTAATGTCAAAGTAATCCTTGTAGAAGGACAATATTTAACCCATATCTTGGTTTTGTATAATGAACTTTTTAAGACCAATTTTTCACCTCAAAAATAAAGGATCGTTCATTACAGAAGGTATGTTTTTGAAACGTTAAAGCTTACCGCCTACTTCATTACACACAATATATGAGAAAAACACCTTTTTGTGGCTAAAAATTAGGAATATTAAAAGCTATTTGAAAAATAGAAATCATTTGAGTTAAAAATTGAACAAGATGTCCTGTATGGGCTCAAATTTGTTAACCTTATACAGTCAGGCATCGTAAATTTCAAGATGGTATTAAAAAATGTCATTCATATTAAATTAAGGACAGTCAACCCTAGTTATTAGTTTTGCTGATTAAAGGGCTTTGGATAGTAAAGATTTTTTAAAAATTTTATGTGGGTTAATAGGCTACGGTTAAAGATGGGGGGTGGACAAACCAAATATTTGTGTGTGTATGGGTGTAAAAGAAGATAAATTGCTGAACTGTTTAAATGAATATTTGGAGGGGATCAAATAAACCAATAAAAATAATCAAATATAAACTGTCAATAAAACAGAAAAGAACTCTGCCATCCCTGTAATTAGTTCAGGTTAAAATCACAGTGAGAGTAACCCAAAGTTTGGCTCCTTTACCAAAACTTTTCTCGTCACAACACCCCACTCACACCCTATGATACCTAAATGTTTATATAGGAAAATTTTTTTTTTTTTTCTTTTCTTCTTTTAAGTGTATTATTATGTCCTTTTTACCTGGAGAGAATGAAAATCAGAGAAGCAATAAATACTCTGTCTCTCTCTCTCACAACTATTGCTTTGAAAAACAGCATCAATACTTCCAATGAATGGTAATACTGTACTCAGACTGATTTAAATATCATCAGCTCTAATACAGGACACTCTAGTAAAAACTCATGATATAAAAAGACTTTGTTGATGATGCTAATTCAGTTTTTATTGAATCTCTATTACAATTTTTCTTTTCCAAGTTATTTGAGTTGATGATAAAACATGAACATCATATTTACATACAAAATTAGCTGTTAACTCAACAATAGGAACATTTTATTTTCATAGATTCTGTATATTAGATGTTTCAGAAATATTGATATTATTTCGTAATTTAATAACTTGACCAATTTGTTCAAATGATAAACAGCATTTGAGGAAACAACACCAAATTTAATGTTTAATGGCCTTCAATATTCTAGTGAATGACATTTTAATGTATTTAAGGTTTAATTGGCTTCAATATTCTTGTGAATGACATTTTAATGTATTTAAGGTTTAATGGCCTTCAATATTCTTGTGAATGACATTTTAATGTATTTAAGGTTTAATGGCCTTCAATATTCTAGTGAATGACATTTTAATGTATTTAAGGTTTAATGGCCTTCAATATTCTTGTGAATGACATTTTAATGTATTTAAGGTTTAATTGGCTTCAATATTCTTGTGAATGACATTTTAATGTATTTAAGGTTTAATGGCCTTCAATATTCTTGTGAATGACATTTTAATGTATTTAAGGTTTAATTGGCTTCAATATTCTTGTGAATGACATTTTAATGTATTTAAGGTTTAATGGCCTTCAATATTCTAGTGAATGACATTTTAATGTATTTAAGGTTTAATTATATCAGTCTGTTCATTTGAAATGATATAAAATTTTTTGAAACACCCAGTGTTCAATATATCACAAAATGTATTTGTATACTCATGTTGGAAAATGATAATTCAGTACTGAATAGGCAAATGTTATTTTTTTTGCAATATTTGGTAAAGAAAAAAATTTATTTTTCTTTAACATTAGCAATATTTAGAATGAAAGACAATTTCTATTGAATGAAATTCAAACTTCATTCAAAAAGATTGTTTTTAATTTAATTATAACAGCTGTCATGTGATAAGTGATAATTGTAAAAATTTGTATATTTTTGTTTGATGTTCAAATTGAAGTTGGAAGAAAATATGCAATGTTTTTGAAAGGTAAAAATACAACTCAAATGCAAATATCACTGGATTTGTGAAATTTTACAATTTTAGAGTCTGGTTTGTTTTAAAGATGATAGCAATTGAATCAAGACATTGCTTGAGAATAATAAATATGCAATATATTGTGACAGGCAATGAGAAGTGGATACTTTCCAAGAATAACGGGTCACAAACAGATGTGGGGATAAGCAAAGTAAATGACTATTAGCTTTACTAAAATCTGATTTTCATCATAAAACATGATTCTGTGTTATAGAATTGGGAGTTTTTTGAGTTTCTTTTAGAAAAGCAAATGATTAATTCAAACAAGTACTGCTTCCAATTAGCTCTGTTGAAGGCTGTTACCAATAAAAAAGAAAAGTGTACATCTAGAATTAGTTCAGAGAAAATGGATCCTAATATTCCATCAGGATAATATTAGGTCGTGTGTGTGTGTGTGTGTGTGTGTGTGTGTGTGTGATCTGGCAAAAATTGTTACAGCTTGGCTGGGATGTTTTTATTTATCTGTTGTATTCACCTTAGATTACAACTTTGAATTCCTGTTTATTCTGGTTTTTACAGAATTCTTTTAACCCTTTTGATGCAGAGAATAACTCAAGTTTCCCAAATATACTTAATGTGTCGGGGGGGAGATGCATCTTTAATCCACATGAAAATTTTGGATCTTGAACAATATAACACCCAAAAGTCTATCTTGTTCAATATATCCTGACACTAAAATTAAAAAAAAAAAGCTTTACTGCTTCTAAAACTTTAGTACAGCAGTCATTTTTAGTATTGGTGACTAAAAAGTTCTCTTATAAAACACACACACACTTGTATGATATACCCCCCACCAACGCACACCAATGCCAATGGTGTATTGTAATTGTGAAACTCAATTTTTCTTTTTCTTCAACCTTTTTATTCTCTGGTGAAAAGTGCATTTCAGTCATTAAATGTGTTCTAAAAGCATCAAAACTATTTGAAGCAATCTGAAAGATAAAAATTCTAGGAAGATAAATTTGTAAAGTTTGCTGAAAAATGGCAGAACAAAAAAAGTTCAGAAATGTCTTTTATTTCTATTTAGTAAACCAAACTATTTTGGTTACACAATATTTTTAACTTCTTTTACTTCGATGTAATTACTGGAATAGTTTTTGAAAGAGTTCCAAGTTTCAATAGTGATGTTCAACATTAAAACAACAAACTTGTCTGTATTTATTGAGGAAAATGATGAACTGTGAAAAACACAGAAGTCGTATCTTTGTGGATCTTGTAAGACATGGCATTTTTAATCTTTGATGTTGAAGCAATAAAAGTATTTGTAGATAGTAAATCCAAGAAGCTAACGAGCTTCATAAAAACAAAGAAAACTGGTTAAAAACAAAACAAACTCTGAATATAATTGAATGGTGGTGAAATTAGAGATGTACTTAACTATTTATGTAACAACATTGTTTATCTCCCTTTGGATTTCCAGGTTGCCAGAAAATGTTTTACCTCAGTTTAAGATTTTATACATTAAAAAAAAAAAAAAAAAAAACCTTCTCAGATAATATAAATGAATATTAAGTGAAGAAACTTTATTAGAATGTTGACTGCTGCCATTTTTATACTTTTCTTTATGATTTTTAGATATATAATGGAATTCTTCCAAGTTGTAGCTGTGTCAGTACTATTGTATGGTTGCACCACTTGGACTCTAATGAAATGCTCAGAGAAAAAGCTTGATGGGAATGATACAAGGATGCTGGCTACTGTTTTGAACAAATCCGAGGCAGGTTGACATGTTGTTAAAATCTGTCAATCATTGTTCTATCTGTTTTAAATCTTTCAGAAATTCCTTTTAGTTTTGGATTTTCTGATTTTCTCTTGTATTTGAGTGCTGATAAAATATTTTATATGAAGCAAAACTTTAACTCTTTCAACTCATAAGCCCAATATTTTGTGCTGAGCACTTACTGTACACCATAAACTTGATCATGAAAGGAAGGGGTAGTTTCAAAGATTTAATTTGATATATGACTTGGAATGAGTGTGAATGTGTTTTGTGTGTTTGTTTATTTTGTGAGCTCAGGTACAGGGTATTTGAAAGTCAAGGAAAATATGTTATCATCTAAGATTTATTTTTATTTGTTTATAATTGATACTATGATATTGATGTAGTTTTTTGTTTTTTTGTCCCTCTCTTGCAACATAGCAGTATGTCTTGATCAGATTATTTTATACCTTCACTTTTGATTTATATTTACGATGCAATAAACAAATTCTAATGTTGTTGTTTTTTTTTTCTCTACCAGGTTGCCACATTCTAGTATTATATTGGTAGATTTGGTTTGGTTTGGTTTAATGGCATATCAATCTTTATTATTTAATGCCCAAACCATCCTTGTTAAGGAAGAACACTAGTGGTACTATTTAACCTATTGCTGGGGGTGGGGAATAAAGGGTTTCATACATTTCCTAAGGGTATTAGACCAAAAGTAAACATAATAACATGACTGGAGATTGAACTCACTTACTTCATGTCTACAGTTCAGCACTTTAACCATTACACCACCAGGACTCTCCCACACACACACACACACACACACACACTTTATATAGGTAGATAACAGAGAAACTCGGTCCTGTTTGCAAAAGAACTAACTTACTGGCAGACACTGCAGGATATAGTTTCAGCACATTCACAGAGAATGAGTTTTTCAAAATGCAGATTTTTGTCTCTCTCTCCCTGCATTCTCTCTCTCTCTCTCTACATTCTCTCTCTCTCTCTCTCTATTTGTCTCCATTGACAAATTTCCTCTTTCAGTTCATCTAGCACTTCCTCTACTTATTATTATTTTTCCTATTTTTCTTCTCCGTGTTTCTTTCTTTCTGTTTGTCTTTTTCTGACAGTCACTTTTTAAATATTCATTAATCTCTGTTTTCACTTCTAACTCTTAGAAAAGGCATGAATCTGCTTCTCCCCCTCAGTTGTGGATAAATAGCAGAGTGGTTGGAGCTCTTGAAAAAGGTAATCCATCTTGGGAATTTGATAGGATAATCCTTTGCTTCTGGTACCATGTAATCTAATATAATCTGTTGCATGTCACATGGGGAGGAGATGGACACTGCCAAGCAATCCCCATTGTGTCCTGAGAGAGAGAAAGAGAGATATCATGAAGGAGGATTATTCAACATGGCATACCAACAACCTAACAGGTTATGGGAAATATCCATCCACTATAATCAGGCATTTTGGCTGCAGTCTTAATCCAATTTCTTTAAATTCTAAATGAATATCTTGAAAATACCCAAAATGTTTTTCTTTTTTTTTAAGTTGAGGAGGGTGGGAATGGGGGGAAAATGTCATCAAATTTTAACAAAGGAAAAATTTTGCATGGCAAAAGTTTATTTTTCAGTCCAAACATTGCAATTGTTTTTTTTTCGAGGATATATATATATATATATATATATATATATATATATATATATATATATATATATATCTTAAAAAAAAATAATTAAAAAAAATAACAGGACTTCTTCAGATCTTACCTTTTTTTTGTTTGGTGTTTTTGATTTATATCAAAACCCATAACAGGATGGAAATAAATTTATAATCCTAATGTAACCGGTTTTTGTTTTTTCTTAAAGAAATTATTACTCTGTAATGTCAGTTACATTGAGCTCTTTACCAGGAAAATTTAAATGTTCATTGTTGAATGGGTTTTTTTTGTCCTGATGGAATTACTCCCAACTCTGGTTTAACTGGACTGAATAATACTTTATTATTATTATAGGGTATTTCAGAAACATTGATATCTTTTCATAATCCAATAACTTCAATTCAATGTGTGTGTGTGTGTGTGTGTGTGTGTATATATATATATATATATATATATATATATACACGCACATTCTTAAAATCCTCATTATGTTTGTATATGTATACATAATCATTATCTGGTAAAACGGCACATCTTAGTGATTTTTTTTATTCAAACAATATAATTCAAATGCTCTAACTTATGGAATAAAGCCATGTCCAGTCCAATTTGCAACCATAATAATTTTTCAACTTATGGTTAAGTGATGTTGAAAAAAACAGTTTCTGTTAGATCACCAAAGTTAAGCAGTAATAACCCTGGTCATTATTTAGATGGGTAATCCCTTAGAAAAAAGAAATTACTGTAAGTAATTTGAGGCTGGTATAGGCAAAACTTATTAATTTTATGAATAATGACTTTGTGGTAGTCTAGACATCATTCTCTAATCATCTTGATGGAGATAAACATGAAATTTTAATTAGAATCCTTCACTCCTTTCTAAATAGAAGCATCAATATCATCATGGACAACTGTTATAACGGGAACCCAACAAGTTGGTGGGTTTTCTCGTAATGAATTAAAATTCAAAAGTATGGGTTTATCTCATTTCATTTTAATGTCCCAGTTTTTATTTTGAAAGGTTTAAAATTATTTGTATAACCCTCATCAAATGTAATTTATGCAGAGAAACGGATGTGACATAATCACATTGTAAATGTATCCTGACTTATATAACTCTCTCCCTTTCTCTCTCTCTCTCTTCCTGTCTATTTCTATTAACTCCCCCCTCCTTTCTCTCTCTTCAGCCTAGTCAGCTGGAGCTGTAGAATAGCTAACTGTCCCTCTGCAGAGGAGTAAGACCTCCTCCTCCTCCCCCCCTCGTTAGTGTCCTGGATATGACACTAAATCATCTGATGGTGATGATGAGACTCTAGTCCTGGGGCTTTGGGGAATGTAGGATACCCCTTCACTGCAATTACCCCCAGTTCCACTCTGAGTCAGAGTGAAAGTACCTGCTAAGGTTCCATCTATGGGTCAAATAGAACTATTTAATCATTTTTTTAATACTTGAAACCATTTAACTGTGTGCAAACAAATAACTGGTGTTAAATTGAATTATTAGTATTACATAGCACAACTTGGAACTAGTTAATTGTTAGCTCATTTAAAAATTGTTATCTACAAACTATTCACTTACAAATATATATATATATATATATTCAGGATTTGGTATGAAATAACCCACAAGAGTTGATACAATAAAACACAAAAACCATCTCTCCCCTTGTCTGTCTGTCTCTCTCTCTCTTTCCTTGTCTATTTCTCTTACCTCTCTCTCTCCTTTTATCTTTTTCTCTTTCCTCTCTCTCTCTCTCTTGCCTTTTGTCTCCTTCTTCCTTGTTTATTATTCTTACCTCTCTCTTTCACCCTAGAAGTTTCAACTTCACTTCCCTTGCTCCTTTATATAACTCTCTCTCTCTCTCATCTTGTTGAACACTCATTCTCAATCTCTCTTTTTTCTCACCTATTCTCTCTCTCTCTCTCTCTAATATCTTTTCTTATTACATCCCTGTATAGTTCTTTTTCTCTTCCCTTTCCACTCTCATAGTTTTAATGCATCTAGTCATTTTTCAAAATACTCGCCCCTCTCTCTCTCTCTCTCTCTTCTCTCTTATCTCTTATTTTTCTTTGCACATTTTTCCCCCCTTTCTTTCTGACTACTCTATCTCTTTCTTTCAAGTTATGATGTCAAAGATCATGGGAAAGTCAATTCTGTTTATTGAAACTACTGTTATTTTATTTTATTTTTCAGTTTACTGATTTTGTAGGGTTTTTTTTTTTTCTGTCAGCATGTGCATTCCACAAAACGCATAAATGTGACACACCACCCACACCTTTGCCTGAAAGCGATATCAATGTATGTGTAAGCTTATAGCAAAAAATATGCCCATTTAAAAATATGATATTGAAAGTAATTCTATAGAATATTTTATCAACAAACAAGTGCGTCAGATTTTGTTCATATTTTGATGTTGTTTATATCATTTTCAAAATGCTGTGATTTCTTCTTGTCATTTTTGAGTTTAATTGATTGACACCTGCTGAAAATCCTCTCTATATGCTGTATTCTGTTCTTATATCATCATCACTCTTGTGTGCTGACAGCACAGATTCTCTTAACCCTCTCTTACCATTCGTCCCTTTTTTGGTGAGTGGCCAACACTGGTGTGTCCACATGTAGAAGAAAGTTGCTTATGAGTTCATCTTTACTTCTCCAGCAATGCCTTGCTTAGATAGTTTGTGAGATAGGTGGTAGGTGTCTATTGAGTTACTGTTTTGTATACTGCTGCCTCCAGGATTTATTCAAAACAGCTCGCAATATCCTTGTGTAGTTCCCATCTAGCTTTTTCTCCAGGCATTTCATTAAAGTCCAAGTGGTGTAACCATACAGTAGTACTAACACAGCTACAGCTGGAAAGAATTTCCGTTTGGTTTTATCAGAGAAGTCAGATTTCCAAATGGTCGTTAGCTTGACAATAGCAGTCTGTGCCTTACTTATGCATGTGTCGTTATCATTTTCAGTAGAGGAGATATTGCTACTGAGCTATATGAACTGGTCTACAAATTTCAGAGGCTTGCCATTTAATGAAGAGATAGCACCATCTTGATTATAACTCATGAACATTATTTCATCTGAAGGAAAATTTATGAGAACAGCCTTAAGGCCAACTTGAAATAAGTAGATCTACGCTCCAGTAACTTGTACTACTGACAGGACCATTCATCTAGTCCTGATGCCACTATTTAACTTTGAAGCTGACTTTGGCCAGTATTTCTCAGATTCTCATGACTAGTGAGTCATGTGACAGTGTGAGCTACTATCCTGAGAAGCAGCGTTCCCTTGCCTCTCACTTGCAATGCATTTTTGAAGCCATCTATTCACCCTCAAATAATAAATGCATAACACATTGTTTTCCTCCCAAGAGATAACCATCACTCTGTTTTGCTCTTATTGGCAATGGCCCAACAAAACCTTTTTTAATTTACATATCAAGATTAGTTGACTGTGAATATTGCAAACACTCCCCTCTCTTCATCATTCTCTTTACCCCCCCCATCTTTTCTTTTTCCTTTTCCACTAATTACTAACATTAACTAACAATGAGCTTTTGCTGTGAGTGTGAGTAAAATCTTCTCTATATTAAACATTAGATATGTATGTAAATGTTTTTAATATATTTATATCCCAAGTTTTCATGTGTAAGTAAGTAAAGTTGGCGACCATAGTCGAGGGTGACCTGAAGGCTCCCTTTTCGATAGCTACTACACCAAGGTGTAGGCGAGGGCGCCACTCCTTCCCAGGATTGCTCTACTTTACCCTTGATCCTTACCTTATAATGCTGAGTGTTAATTAAGGAGGCATCAAGTACCATTTTTTGAGTCTTTGGTATGACTCGACCTGGGATTGAACCTTGGTCTCCCGGGCCATTGGCGAACACTCTGACTGCTAGGCCAATGTCCGGTAGGATGAATGGGGACTGTTTCTGTTTTTTTGTTATTTTTAAAGCAAATCTTGCTAATTTATTGGTATCTCTCAGTATCAGGTTGACATCTGTAATGCTTAATCATATACACAAATGTTATATTTAGATATATTTTGATATCATAGTAGACTTTCTATTCAAGGAAAATGCTTTGTTGCTTTTGTTGGAAACCAGTAATCTTTATTCCAAGGTAGTTTTCTTTACCATTCCTGTGGTATTTAGCCTTCAAACTGAACTCCAGCACTGAACTGTCAGCAGAAGTAATATAGATAGTTTTATACATATGCCTGCACACTCAGAAGCATTGATACTGAGATAAACAGCCATTCACTTCTATTTGTTTACTTGCATTTATATATATATATATATATATATATAGGGTGTGTACAAAAAACACTTTTCGATTTCAAGTAGTCATAGCATCAAAACTTATTGGAATATGTTTGTAAATATAACATCACATGTATTAACTTGAAATATTTCTTTACTCACCAGCAGAATCTCTGTGCACCCCTCCTGCTGTTAGAAGGCTATGAAATTCAAGCTGGCACTCACCTTGCTGCAATATATTTTTGTGCTCACCCTGTGTATGTGTATGTATATATATATATATATATATATATATATATGCCACTATTTAACTTTGAAGCTGACTTTTGACTTTAAATGTGTATATATATATATATATATATATATATATATATATATACGCATATACACACACACACACACACACACACACACACACACACACAGAATCAGCATTTAAAAGTGTAAAACGTTTATTGGCATGACTCTGCTTAACATTCTAGACCCTCATTAATTTTTGTTACATGACTTTTAAAAATGTTATTATTCTATCTAAGTAAATGAAGAAAATTATAAAGACGAAAATGTTATATTTATTTATTGTCACACAAAAACAATAAAATGAAAAATGGTCCGCCCTGTCAGTTGGGGAGAGGGTAGAATATGCCAACTGCACCTCTGCAGATGCGTAAGATCCCTCCAATGAAGCCACCTGTTGGCTGTGGGTGGTGACCTGTAATGCTTGAGGTCAGGATCCTGGTAGCTGAGCAGTCTATGACCCAGCAACCAAGTGATCACGTGATTTGCAACACCCCATATTTGCTCTTACTGGACTAGATGAGATGTTGATGAATCTTGATCCACTTAATCAGTTGCTCATGTCAAGCCTTAGCACCTAATATGATTGTCCCAGCCATATTCTTCAAATTGCTCTTGTGGCAAATACGTACCAAACATTATTTTATCAAAAAGGTTCTACAAGAGTAGTGGCTGAGAGTTAATTGTGTTAAGAGACTAAAACTTTCACCACTGTTAAACTGTATTTTCTGTTGAAAACCTGAAATTGGTTGAGACTCAAAATCGCACTCCTATCTAAACCATGGTACGTGGCAGAGCACCGGACCTGCATAAAACACTACTCATGGTTTTTTCAAATAAAATACAAAGATGGAACCTTTCTGAATCTGATTCAGAAAATGAAACAACAGAATTTTCAAGATTTCTTGTATTAGAATCATTGAAAATAACTTGTTTAGCTAAATTTTCCCTATTTTTGGTAGAAAAAAAATCATCTCCTGAAGAGCCAACCTTCAAACTGTTAAAATATTTAGAAGCAGTAATCTACATGAAGTAGATAAAAAAAGATCTGCTGAGAACTTAGTTAAAATGAAAACATTCCACAACTTAAAATGCAAAACCTACCTGTATGATCGACTGAATACCTCAGAGGGAGTTGTAAGAAGCAGGGAGTTATCCTTAGCAACACCAGAGGAAATAAAACCTCCCTTAGGAAAGCAAGAGATCTCTGACTACAAAAGCATAACCAAGTGGAGAATAATTACAAATATACACCTACATTTTGACATCAACAAACTGACGATACCCAAGTAAATGAAGATTGGATATTGACTTGAAAGAGTTGAACAGTACATCCCTACACTCTTGAGATGATTTAAATGTCAAATGTATGGACACTACAGGGAGAGTTGCAGAGGACATCCAACATTTGGAATGGGTGGCTAAAGAGGAAGATTGCCCCTAATGAAACAAAATGCTTAACTCCCAAGAAAACTCTTCTTACATTTTCAAGATCTGTTGGAATATACAAAAGAGAAAGAGAAATCACGGAGGTACAAGTAAAGTATAAAAGGAACATAATATTCCTCAAAGCAAGAAAAACTGTTGAATCTTAGATGAAAGAAAACATATACTCGACTGTGGCATAGAGGACAAGCCTAATCAACAACAACAAACAATTGGACAAATACAAAGCTTTCATTGTGAACTAGTTTAACTGGCTCCAGATGACTAGCCTAAGTTTCAGGAACAATTTTGAAAAACTACACTCAGCACAAAACTATCAAATAAAACTATAAATTAAACAAAAAGAACCTTAAACAAGCACCTAAACCATTGCACAAATGTCTATAGATAACAAAATCAGCACCTAAAATTACCAAATACATAAAACCTGTCATTCAAACACAAACTGCTCCTTCAAAAATGCAAAATCTCCTACAAGACAAAGGTCACATAGATTTTTAATCCATCCACCAAAACCCATCAAAACCAGACAAAAAATTGTCTCTCCAAAAAGCCAGAACCAATAAAAACCTGAAGTTCTCACTGATCCATTTGGAAAAACCTATGTCAACACTAAACTGAAGGATGAAAAAAAAAAAAACAATCCGCATTCAAACTTCTCATAGTCCAACTCAATGGAGATCCTTGAAAATTAAGAATGAAATAAAAAAGAATAGGACCATAGAAACAAAGACAATGCTGCACCCAGAGACCAATTAAATCTTGAAATCAATCCTATAGTGTAAAAAGAATGGATATTGAAACTGACAACCTACATAATTGCAAACCTCAATCAAGCAAGTATATAAAAAGTATATCTGAAAGCAATTGGTATTTACACAAAAATAGTAATATATAAAAAAAGATTTCATAGCAATTATACTGCATACAAATGAATGATTAATATCAAATAGAATTATTAGTATTGGATAACAATACTTGAAACCATTTTACTGTGTGCAAACAAATGATCTCTGGCTTGTTAAAAGAATTACCTTTGATTACAAATCATATATATAAGTAGAAACAGGGTTTGACATGTTATAAAACACAACCAAACCAAAAATGGTACTGAGAGTATGGGATGGCTTTAGAGGTGTGCTTTTGATTTCTGCAATAGCAATTGTTTTTATAACTTAGTTGTTTATGCAGTTGGTACAAATAACCAGAGTTTAAGCCAAAAGCAAATGTGAGTTTGAGTCTCACCTAGAACTTATCCTTTATCGTTGTCTCTGTCTTTAGTAATAATCATCTAATAAAGTTGTGATAAAAAGTAACTAAAATCAAAAGCATGAAAGAAAATATTGATCAGTAATAATATTCAAGGAAAAAATGAGACTTTTCTGACCACAGCAGTGCCAAGATTGGCAAGAATACCTTGAAGAATCCAGCGAAAACCACCAGTCACTACTGATGTGAAAAATTTGTGGAGGGAGAATGCTCATCTCCCCTTATGAGAGTATTATCAATATGACTGAAAAATATCATCCAAATGAGGCAGTAAAAAAATATAAATACATATAATCGCTACCTTCCCTTAAGCTAGATCTTGGGTAAAGACCCAATGAAGGATTGTAAGAAACCGAAATCAAGCTGAAAATTCAATAATAATAATAATAACTGAAAAATGTTAATTTGAAGACTAAACAAGTTTATTTCTGCATAGTTGGTATCCTTTTTTTGAATTCTAAAAACAAATTTAAGTTGTAAAATTATATTGAAAAGGTATGAAATATGAATTTATGTAAAAAGAAACACATTTTTCTCATGTTACTCAAAAGTTTTTTAAGGTGACTTAAGCAAAAGTACATGGTCAGAAATTAGTTGTTTAATATTAGGCACCAATGTCTCATAACTAATTACAAATTGAAAAGAAATCTATTGGTATGAATTTGCGATTAATAATTGTCACGTAGTCTCCCACTGAGAGGAGAGAAATAAGGAATTTCTACTATCCCCTGTGTTTGAATTAGTAGGCCTTCAAAGGCTAACCGCTAAAAAGAGAAATAGTAATGTAGGTCAACTTCGGCCTGTCCATGAAAGTAAAGAATGTGGGTCAGAATGAAAGCCAACAGATGTTTGCATTCAGTGACCAGGGAAAGGAAGAAAAAAGCTAAATGATAGGCTAGAATCCTAAAACGGAAGTAGCTCCTTTTTCGGCAGCGGAAATAGGGGTAAGGAAAATCAGTTTTGGAACAGGGGTCGTAGTGAACAGATGGGGGCAAATCTTGCACCAAACTCTGGGTGAAGAAAGCGGAAAGAATCTTGGACAAGAAGAAGAACTCATACCTTCAAGCCAGAACTAAATATAACATAAAGTCCGTCAGCCCGTAAAAGAGAAAATACTCTCCGAAGGACCCTGCCGAAAAGATAAGTAAACTTTAAGACTGTTTCTCCCTATACCCAATTATATACTTTCTCTCTCTCTCAATGTAAAGAAGACGAAGAAAAGAAAAAAAAGGAAGAAAGACATTTATTGTCATGTATTATCCGCTGATAATATAACCAACATGTTGAATATGTGCGTCTGCGTGTGTATTAAAAAGATTGTTATATTTTAATGTTCCCACATGTTGAAGTTTGTTCATTTGTGTCGTTTACTATCACAAAGTTGCTATTTCATGTTTCTTTTTTTTAGCTTCTTTCACCTAATGTTATTCTCGCCTAAGTTGTCCTATATTTTCCTTTAAAAATGCTATACGGGAAACCGGAGTTGTCGACTACTATAATTAATATTATTACATCTAAACCTAGAGGTCCATATCTTCCATAAATCTAGGGGTGGAAGAGCTTGTGGCCTGGTGGGTAGGTGTATGTGTAATGTGAAATTTGGAAACCCCTTGCCAGCGGCGATCAGTCTAGCTTTAAATTAACCCCCACATAATATGCCAGTTTATATATATACCCGAGAAAGGACTCTGAACAAGAACTTATTCTACGAGGGATCAAGTGCCGGACTGCCCTGTCTTCACATGTGCGAAAAATAAACTCCCCGTTTGGTGATAACTATATTTAAATGCACCAGTTCCCATACGCTTTTAAATGGTTGCTCATCCGGGGATCTCTTTTATTTTAATTTGCCGTCACATAATTTTGAAGAAGGAACTCGTAGTGTAATGGTTATCATAATAGGAAATGGGCATGGCAACCTGAGTTAAAAAACCTAGACGAGGCTGTTTGTATCCCATATGGCACTAATACCCTTGGATAAGATATGAATCCAACTATTCTCTAGTAGGGCAGATTAGGCTCTTTAACTTTGTTATGGCAACCTGTTTAGGAGAAGGAAAACTGAATTCAAACCAGTTGTAGACCTGGAGAAGGATGGGCTCTGCCAGGCTGTTCCTGCCCAAGACACACTACTAGCATAACACCCATGATCAAATAAGGTTACAGGACCAATGAGAGAAGGTTAAGATTCAAATGTAATAGCAAGGACAAGAAGTAATCATTGATTTCAGAAACATTTTTCCATAAATTGATAATTTTATGACTCTAAATCAAGATATATTCTTTTATTGGCCAGTTTGTCTGATGGTTTCCTCATTGCTAACCACAATACATTTTCATTTTGTTCTTAATTTCACCCTTCTTTTCTATTTTGGACTGAATTGCTTGACAATTTCATCTTCCTATCATCGTAGAGGTCTTCCGAGTGTTTGTTTTCAGTCTTTTGGATACCACTCAACAATTGCACAGGTCCACCTGTTGTCTGAGAATTTTGTGACATGTCCAGCTTTGTGGAACTTCTGGTTTCTGTACTCTGCAATTATATCCTTTACTTGAATCCATTTCTGAATTACCTTTTGCTTTATGTTATATTCTGAGTTGTGGGCGAGAAATGCGTATGGTTGCAAAACAAAGAACGTATAGATACTCACAATAACACAGTAATGATGTTATAGAAATTTTTATAGATAGATTAAGTACAGAGAGTAGAACGGAGAAATACATTCACAGTCAAAGAATGAATTCAGTGGCAGTAGCTACAAGTTCATGTACTGTACTTGTCTCGTGGTGAAGGGATGGTTTTCTCGGAATTAGGATACGTTGGTAGCTGCGGAGAGCGTTTGATGTATCGGATGACAGGCGCCAGACGGGGTGAAGAATCCTTAACACGGGTCATGTGAGGGAACAAGTCTGTGGTGTAGGAACGCAACTGAACTGATGATTGTTTGGTCCATCTATTTATACGTTTTCTGTAGGCTCAGAACGGCAATTTTTGTGCTCCGCGGGAAGCGTTCCGATTGGATATTTATTAATGTATTTTTTTTTTGTTAATTTATCGCAAACGGAAGTTCTGCGCGGAGCCTATGCATGAGCGACTAACTTTTCATTTTTAGTTGAGAACTCGAAGTGTTAACTTCCGTTTCTTTTTTCTTTTCTTCTTTTCTTTCTTTTTGTTTTTTCAAATCAAGGCAAGATCTCGTCTTGTAACAGCTCCCCCAGATCTTACCATGATTTGAAGTTGCTATGTTGTTAGTGCTTGCTTGCATGCGTGTTTTGTTTTGGTGTTGTGTATTATCTATTTTGTTTTTTGGCACATAACGAAGTCTTTAAAGCGTGCTGGGAGTTGCCCTCGTGTTGTTCGTTTCGTTGGGTTTTGGGTATTGTCTCCGGAACTGCAGTCATTTGCGACGAGATGCTCCCCTGACGAAAGTGTAGGGAGTTGTGACAACGGGTGATGGGTAGGTTGCCGGGGTGGACAAGGAGATAGGAGTGGTCGTGTCGACGGGTGATTGGGAATTTGGTGAGGTGGGGATAGAGCTGGAGGTGGTGGTGGTCGATGCATGTGTTGCAGGTCATTTGGTCGTGGTACGAGTTTCACAGTTATCGTTTTTCACTTGAACTACCAAACCGTTCGTTTTGGTGACCTCAAAGTCACCTATCCAAGGCAGGTGAGACAAGTGGGCTGTTGCGGATTGCGGTCGGTGGAGTAGCACCTTGTCACCGACTTGTATCGGGTCTTTGAAGATGCTGCGGTTCAGTTTGGCTTCCATTTTGTGGTCAGCCTCGTTGTTTGCCAAGGCGACTCTTTGATGCACCTGTCGGAGCAGAGCGTTTATCTGCATACCGTAAGCACCTGGGTTGTTGTTAACGATGTCTTGGCAGGGGATCTTCGGTAGACCAATGTTTGGTTGGCGGCCGGTGATAATGTAATGCGGGGATGCACCAGTGGCAGTGTTGGCTGTGGCATTCATTGAAGAAACTGCGGATTCGAGAACGTCCGTCCATTCACAGTTTCTGTCTTCGCAGATCATGTAAAGGGCGTTTTTTAAGGTCCGGTGTTGCCTCTCAATGTTCCCCGAGCTTTGTGGTCGCCACGGGCAGTGAAGTTCCCGGGTGATCGAGGTTAGGTCACAAAATTCCTTGTAGGCCTCACCAGTGAAGTGGGTTCCTCGGTCGGAGGAGACAATGCGGGGAATCTCGCGGTGACGAAGAAAGAACTGGTAGAGTCCGCGGGCTGCGTCGATTGCGCGGTCTCTGGCACATGGTATGGCCATGAGGTGGCGGCTGAAGCTGTCTAGCATAGTAAGTATGTACCGCTTGCCCTTTGAGAGGGGCATTGAGACAAAATCTATGTAGACAACCTCGAATGGTTTTCCGCCTCTCTTGCAATGGCCCGTGGACCAGTTTCGGCGCATGCCGTAATTTCCCTTGCGTTTAGCGCAGGTTTGGCATGACTGAACATACGCCCTGATATCGCGATTTTTGAACTCCCACCAGTAGCTGGATAGGTGTTCCTGCATGCGGGAGATCCCTGAGTGGTTGACACAGTCATGGGCTTGGTGGAGATATTTTGTCCGGAGCTTGTAGGGTACTACCAGTTTTGGTGTGTTTGTAGTATCCCTGATCATCAATACAGATGTACCAGGTTCCAAGTAGAATTGGTGCATGTGTTTGTTATATAGCCCGGTACGATGATCTTTGGGGTCGAGTAGGGTAGCGTCCGGTCTTGGGGTTGCCAACTGAAGAGCTCTGATGATTTTTGAAAGTGTGTCATCAGAGGCTTGTTCCGCTGCAATACCCATGTGGTCAGCTATCTCTTCAACCGGGATGGTCGATGTGGCATGTAACGCGAGGAATGCGTCGATGGCCTGCAGATGATGCTGAATGTTCCGTGTTGTGTGAGTCCCAGGGAGCAGCTGGGAGCTCTTGATTTCGTCCATGCACCAGGATGGAATGTAGATGTTTAGACTGGAGCCTTGGAGTTTGAAGCGCTTCCCTGCAGGTGTGGGGTCTGCCGTAAGCTTGTCCTTGCTGTGGCCATATCTCCGTCTGAGCATGTCTGCCCAGACATTCGATTCACCTTCTACATATTCCAAGACGAATTTGTAGCACGATATTTCCTCCTGCCATCGTCGTATCTTCGCATTGTTGAATTCACGTTGATCCAAGTATGTGAGAGATCGATGATCTGTGAGGACGACGAAGGGACGACTACGCAAGAAGTAATCGAATTTGGTGATGGCCCATTTTATCGCATATGCTTCGCGTTCAGTTGTTGACCAGTTGCGCTCCGTCGCGTTAAAGGTGTGTGAGGCAACTGCTATTATTTTCTTTTGGCCGTGTTTATTCTCTTGCATGAGAATGGCCCCACATGCGATATCGCTGGCGTCGGTGGTGAGGGTAAAGAGTCCGGTGAAGTCGGGGAATGAAATGATTGGTGGTGAAGCGAGGCGCTTCTTAATTTTATTGAAAGCCTTGTTGGCCCCTTCGGTCCAGACGAATGTTCGTCCGGGCTTATTTAGTTCGTTTATGGGGGCCATTAGATTGGAGAACATGTCGGTTCTGATGCTCTCGTTAAGGCGTGTCTCGATGAATTGCCGAATCCATACGAGACGTCCGATGAGACTTTGTAGTTCTTTTCTCGTTGTCGGGGGTTTCATGTCGATAATGACGCGGACATATTCGGGGTCGGCCTTGAACCCGTCGCTATTCACGATGCGACCGAGAAATTTAGCTTCGGACGCAAGAAAAATGCATTTTTCCGGGTTTAGTTTTAATCCGAACTTGCGTAGAGCAATAAATAATTGCTCCAGCGCTGTCACATATTCCTCGAAGGTTTTGGCGTGGACAAGATTATCGTCAATATATGACGATATGTTCGCGCGTGAGGCAACTGTGTCGAGAGCCTCAGCTATGCATCGCGAGAAGATTTGTCCAGCGGATGTTAGACCGAAAGCCAGACGGGTGTATTGGAAACAGTGTCCTTTCCAAGTAAAGGCCGTTTTATGGCGGTCACGTTCGTCAATGACGATTTGCCAATAGCCATTGTTGAGGTCGAATGTTGAGAAGTACTTGTTACCTTCGCCAATCTTGTTGAATGTCGAGTCAATGGTAGGTATTGGGTATGGGTCGAGATCGACTAAAACCTTGTTGAGGGTTCTTTTGAAATTTGCGACCACTCGAATCTTTCCGTTTTTCTTGCGGACGGCAAAAACGGGACTGTTAAATCCTTTAGGGTCGTTGCAAGGTTCGATAACACCCTCACTTGCCATGCGGGCAATTTCCGCGTCAACATCATCCTCCAGTGCTTGGGCTATAGGGTGCTGTTTTTGGCTCCTGGACTGGCCGTTGGTTGGTATGCGTATGGGCTTGATGAAAGTGCCCCTTCTATTGTCGTCGGTGCCGAGAATGTCCGCATAGCTGATGAGTAAATCGGCGGTAGCTTCTAATTCACTACGGCTATGATGGTCTGGAAGCGATAGGCCTACGGTTTGCTTAAGCCAATGGAGTTTTTGGTTGAGAGTCAACCCGTTAGGCGATGATCTGGCTGTGGCTCGTGGTTCCTCGTTGGAAACGGTTAGGGCGCCGTGTGAAAGGTTGTGGGTCGGTTTTATCCTTGGATGGACGGTTGTAGAGAGCAGGACAGTATGTTTTAGCTTGCCAGATGGGAGTGTGCGCGCAAGTTCTACAGTCGCCTTCTGGTTATCGATAGTATAGGATAACAGTGTGTGGTGGCCGAGTATGTTCTGGCCGATCAAGATGGGAATGTCTGATGTCGTGATCAGTGTGTCGACGTTGCAGAAAGCGGGAGAAGTATCGTCACCCAAGGTAATGTCGCAGGTGAGCTTGCCCAGAATAGAGATGTTCCCTCCGATTCCTTTGACTCGGATGTTGGTTTTGGACATGTGTCTTCTTGCATCTTCAGGTAAGCGAGAAATGGGAATGATGCAAGTCGTGCATCCGGAATCCAGCATGCCTACACCGGAGAATGTGATGCCGTTGTTGCGGAGGTTGACCTGAACAAGGGGCGATCGGAGATCAGGTTGGATTTGAACGTTAAATGTGTGATGATGCTGAGTGGATACATGGACCTGGGAACGATTCATCACATCTCGTTCAGTCCCAACCGAAAATCCAGTTCGTCGAAGTGCGTCGCGTGTTCATGGTTGTGCTGATCGCTATCTATTCCAGGTAAACCGGTGTCAGTGGTCGCTATGTGTGCTTGAGCATGAGGGGGGTGAAAATATGGGCACCTGTTGCCCTTAAAGCATGCGCGGCCTCGTAAAAAATTTTTGCACATTGCTTGTGGTTTCAGCGGCGGTGGTGATGTCCGTTTTGATACCACGATCAAGATAGCGTTGCGCATCGCTGGCTATACCACCCGCTGAGTAGTGTCTGTCCATAGTTTTGACGAGGTGTGGATAGATGTTAGGTGTCCATGCCTTGATCTTTTCACTCATGAGCATGGCCCCCATTAGGGAAAATGCAGTTTCGGCCGTCATCTCAGCATTTTGTCTGTCCGACTTGAATTTTGCCGTGATGTGGACTGTGGCCTCTCGGATTGTGTTTTCAAGTCGGCCTGCAAAATCAGTGAGTTTCTCTCCCTCATGTCGCTGAAGGTCCCATGCTCGGCTTAGGTACTGGAAGTTTGTCATTTGGTTCCCGTGGATGGATATAAGGTAAGCCTTTAGTTCCTCGAACGTGGACGTAGGCTGTCTTGAGTCCTCCATCTGCTGGAATATGCCTTCGTTCAGTAGTTGCTTTGCCAGCTTGACAAACTCCTTCTCCATTGCAGGATATTCTCTTAATTCTGGCTTAACGTGTATGGTGTAAGCCTTATTAAGGTCGGTAATGAAGCGGTTTACATCGCTGCCCGGTTTGAAGGTCCGGATGGATTTTGTGGCGTCCCGAAGTGACTGCTGTCGCAATAGAAGCTCATAGTTTGTGGTGTGTTGTTGCAATGTGTGCGATCGATCGTGTGCGGTAGTTTGCAGAGCAGTTAAAAGTTTGTGGAGGTCTGTTTTCAGTTCACTAATGATTAATTGTGCTTGCGGGTTGTCTGCTGGCTCCATGTCAATTTTCGTTTGGAGAATCGCTGCTTTTTGCTGTTTTATAAGTTCCAAGATTTCTGATCGAGAAAGGCCGGAGTATTCCATACTTGTTTTGCTGCACGCTTGACACCAGTGTTATATTCTGAGTTGTGGGCGAGAAATGCGTATGGTTGCAAAACAAAGAACGTATAGATACTCACAATAACACAGTAATGATGTTATAGAAATTTTTATAGATAGATTAAGTACAGAGAGTAGAACGGAGAAATACATTCACAGTCAAAGAATGAATTCAGTGGCAGTAGCTACAAGTTCATGTACTGTACTTGTCTCGTGGTGAAGGGATGGTTTTCTCGGAATTAGGATACGTTGGTAGCTGCGGAGAGCGTTTGATGTATCGGATGACAGGCGCCAGACGGGGTGAAGAATCCTTAACACGGGTCGTGTGAGGGAACAAGTCTGTGGTGTAGGAACGCAACTGAACTGATGATTGTTTGGTCCGTCTATTTATACGTTTTCTGTAGGCTCAGAACGGCAATTTTTGTGCCCCGCAGGAAGCGTTCCGATTGGATATTTATTAATGTATTTTTTTTTTGTTAATTTATCGCAAACGGAAGTTCTGCGCGGAGCCTATGCATGAGCGACTAACTTTTCATTTTTAGTTGCGAACTCGAAGTGTTAACTTCCGTTTCTTTTTTCTTTTCTTCTTTTCTTTCTTTTTGTTTTTTCAAATCAAGGCAAGATCTCGTCTTGTAACATTTAGATGTGCTCATGCAACAATATTCCTAGCATGAATCTTTTCATGGCCTTAGATATGTGGATCTTTTCGTGCACTTAGATAAATACAGTAAGAAAAATGTAAGCTATATTTTTTATATTTATGTTTAGAACTTGATCAATGCCCAAAATTTTTTTTACCAAACTTTATTTTTTCTTTCGTTTCCCTCATTTTTGTCCATGTCTAGTAAATTCATATGGTAAATTTATCATGAGTAAATTATTTGTGGCTGAATTCAGAATTTAATTATTTGCTTTTAAGAATAAAAGAAAAAAACAAAAAAAAACTAAAGGATTAGGATTATCATAAGAGTTATTAATTTGATATGATGAATTTACCTGTGATAAATTTACAATATAATGAATTTACCTGTGATAAATTTACCAAGAATCATTTTTATCTATAGTTTTTTTTTTTTTTTTTTTTTTGGTGAGGGTTAACTTTTTATTTATTTAATCTGCAAAAGTCATTAATGAACTTTTTAGGTAACTGATTTTTCTTTATTTTCTATTTAATTGAATATATCAACACTTTTTCTAATCCTGTTAATTCCTTATTTCATTTACTTAAATCTGTCTAATAAATTGGTAGTTTTTTTTTTTGTCTCCTTGTCATTTGGTCACTTGTTAACCTCTTACTCTGCCAAAAAAAAAATAAAATAAAATAAAAAAAAGTGATTTAAAAAAATAATTCCATCTTTCATTCAAGTTAACTTTATAGATATTTCAAAGTCTCTTGTGACATGATTTCATTTTATGACTGTAAAACATTCATCCTTATTTTCCTTTTCCTCTCATTATCATAAAGAAGATATCATTTGTCATTTCCACTTCAGTTTTTTTTTGTTTTTTTAATGTCCTAAGAACATTAATCTTTAAACTTTGTTAATTAAATTTTATTTCCGTTTTTCATGTATGTCCTTCAAATGGACGGGAAGTTCTTCTTCCCAGGCTATCTTAATCTTATTTCCTTTCCAACATCTTTTAAAAGGTTAATCACCTCTTCATCTTTTAATCTTTCTTTCTCTTAAATCCACACTCAGAACTTAAAATCTTCTTTCTTTCAAATCACTCCAAAATTTTATTTTCTACAAATCTGAATCTATGTTGTTGGGTTTTTGTTTTTTTTTGCCAAAAACATTTCGAATGATCCACAACACAGCAAAAATTGTCACATTATTATTGCAAATAATTTATAGAGGTGCCCGTGGTGTAATGGTTATCATCATAGGAAATGGACATGGCAACACTAGTTCAAATCCTGGACTAGGCTAATTGCATTTCACATAGCACTAATACCCTTGGGAAAGGTATGAATCCAATTATTCTCCCTCCAGCTATGTGGGTACATAATAGGGTAGACTAGGTTCTTCAGCCTTAGTGAGGCAACTAGTCTAGGAGAAGGAAAACTCTGAATTCAAACCTGTTAAACTCTGCTTAAAAATTGACCTTGTGTCATATCCTGCCCGAGCGGAGGGGTTGGTAAATATGATTATTGCAAATAATTTTGTTTGGTTTAGTTTATTTAACTGCATATCCACCCCTTATGGTTATTTAATGTCAAAATTTGATTCATTTAGCAATATTTTATTATAATCATCACTATATTTTCAATGTTTTATTGTTTTTTGTTTTTTTAATTGTCTATGATCAGCATAGATTCTCTTGATTCTCTCATCGTTCATCCCTATCAATCATTTTGCTTTAGGAAAGTTCTTTAGATGGTATCTAGTGTTTGCATTGAAGCCCCTTCCTCAACCTTTTCTCTCTATTTTCAAGTCTGACAAAATCTTTTTTACATTTCTTAGTTTGAGCATGTTATTTAGATTAATTTTTTTTTTTTACAATGATCAGTTTGATACTCAGATAGATTGTTTGAGTTCTATCTATCTATCGCTTGGTCGGTCTGTCTATTCACATCTATCTATCTAATAACCCAATAGAGAAAGGTATTACAATCAATGTCTTGATAGAAATAATTAAGTTGGCGACCTTAGTCGAGGGTGACCTGAAGGCTCCCTTTTCAATATCTACTACACTGAGGTGTAGGGGATTGCTCCACTTTACCCTTGTAGTGCTGAGTGTCAAGCGGCATCAGGTACCATTTTTGAGTCTTTGGTATGACTCAACCTAAGATTGAACCCTGGCCTCCCAGGCCATTGGTGAACACTCTACTCAATGGGGTGGGTGTCCTCGTGGTGTGATGGTTAAAGTGATGGACGGTGGAGTCGTAGTATGCGAGTTCGTACTCCAGTCGCGCTATTACGTTCACTTTCGGGCAAATACCCTTGGGAAAGGTATGAACCTCCTTGTCCTCCCAGCTATGGGTTAAATAGTACCACTACTATTCTTCTAGGAGAATGGCTTTGGCATTAAATAACCTAGAAAGGTTGATATGCCATTAAACAACCAAACCAACCAATCTACTCAATAGGCTAAGGGCAGCAGGTATAGGTCTAACCCAGAATTTTTGAGCTTGACTTATATGCCAGATCAAATTGTATGCTGCAATGTATGGTTATTCAAATTCCGTTTGTATGTTATCAAATTAACCCTTCTATATTGTGTGTGTGTGTGTGTGTAATGTGTGTGTGTGTACGCACGTATGAAAAAAACAACAATTCAGAATATTGTTTGATTAGTTACCAACATTAAATGTTTCCATTTTGACATCAAACCATCATCAGGGTAGTTAATATATGGTGTGTGTGTGTGTGTGTGTGTGTATATATATATATATATATATATATATATATGTGTGTGTGTGTGTGTGCGCTGACAGAATTATGCATTGGCTGTATGGTTGAGGTATTTTTACTTGTGATTATCTGGTTATCGTTTTATTCATGTAAACCAAATGCAGTAAAATTGTTAAAAATTCAAAATATATTATAATTATAATTTTATGAAGAATGAAATTCTAATGACTTAAAGAATTTGTAATATCAATTTGAGTAAATTATAATTAGAAAAAGATGTCTGCCTGCTTTTTACATCCTTTTTTTTTTTTTTTTTTTTTTTTTTTTTTTTTTACTGATGACTTTTCTCTGGCCTGGGAGAAAAACTTCCATTTTTCAAAAGAGGAAAATCCCAGAATCAAATATACACCTGCTCCAAGACTAATTTTGGTTATTTGATTCCATTATAAACAAATGGTAGCCTCATCTGATCTGTGCATTTGGAAAGAGTTAACATTCTTTTTACCAAATTTGTTAGCTTTAAATGAAACTGTTTGGTTGACAAATAGACAAACCCTTTCGAATTATTACTGTTGATAATGTTAAAAAAGTCACACTTGATTTTTTAATTGCATTTTTTTTTTTTTTGTTAGATGAATAAACTTTATTTGAAATATCATTTAATGTTATTTATCTCCTATCAAATGCTGAAATATTTCAAACTCTTTTACATTTTTCTTTCTTTTGTATTTAGATAATTTAAACATTTTTTTATCATTTGATTTGAATATTTAAATGCCAGTTTAACATTTACTTAATTAACATGTTTGTCCATTTAATACTAATTTTGTACAGATAAATTTTTCTTACAATTTACAGAATTGGAGAAAGGAAAAAAATAAACAAAAAAACTTAACCATTCTTTATTATTGCCTCAAATTTTTATGAAACTTCAATGACTTAGACACACATAGGAAGTGATTATTTTCTTTGATTATTGTTGTCAAAATTCCCTTCATTGTAATGAAAACTCATAATTTTTTTAAATAGAAAATTCTTTGAAATAACAGAAGATAGAAAATTTCTTAAAATTTTTTCCCTCTGATTTGGTACTCTAATTTGTGATTAGTCCTTTACTAACGACTAGTAATCTGTTGTCTGAATTTGAAAAAGGTCAAATTGTGGCTTACAATGATTGTGGACTGTCAGTTTGTAATATTACAAAGAAATTGAATTGCCATCATTCATCAATTGATGTTTTCCTTTTAAATTATAAGAAAACTGGAAATTATCATTAAAAAGAAGGCTACAAAAGAAAAAAACGCAGCATTTGATGATAATGGATACCCTAGCGAATATCAAGGGGTCATAAATTGTCCTAACTTGTCAGAAAAATCATCAGTTAGCTTAATAACATATTTTTATGTCAGCTGTCTGCGTTTTTTTTTTTTGTTTGTTTTTTTTATCCATTGCTGTATAATTCACTGAATATTTTCTTTTTGTTTTTTTTTTTTAAATCAGCCTGTCAAAAGGATTCCTCTTATTTATTGCATGACCCTCATGTGTATTGTATTCATAAACCTTATGGGTTATACATTACTACACTTTGATGTGATTGCCCAGTCAGCTAGGGCTGTAAAATACACCAACTGCACCTCTGCAGAGGGGTAAGACCCCCTCCCCCAATGAGTGTCCTGGATATGACACTGAACAATCTGATGGTAAGGTTCCAGCAATGCTGGAGCTTTGGGGAATGCAGAGTACCCCTTCATTGCCATCCCTCCCAGGTCTGCTTTGGCCTGGGGTGGTAGCACCTGATAGGGCCCTATCTATGGGTTAAATAGAACTAACAGTATACTTATGCTAAACGGAATTATTTGAAATAGAACTGTTTTTTGACATTGAAACTGTACTTACACTAAACTGAATTGTTACATGTAACTGCTTGAATAATTTGAAATAGAAATGTTTTTGACAATTAAACTGTGTACTCATGTTAAACTGAATTGTTTGAAATAGAAGTGATTATTTACATAAAAATGGATTTGGCATTGAATAATCTACAAAGGTTGATATGCCATAAAACCCAGCAAACCAAACCAAACCAAACTTTGACATGATATCTCATTGTATCCTTTATAACTCCTTTTTTTTTTTTATTATGTTTTTTATAAACTGAAGGATTTGTGGATACAATAAACATAAATGAATAAAGGATAGGAAAGAGAAATGAAAAATTGATATTATTTCAGATGTACTAGCTGTTTCAGAAAAATTGATATCATTTCGGATGTACTAGCTGTTTCAGAAAAATTATTATTTGTGTAATACTTTATCAGTTATTTCCCTTTTAGACTAATACCCTTGGGAAAGGTGTGTGAACATCTTTATACTCTCCTCGTATGGTTTAAATAGTACCATTACTGTTCTTTTCAAAGGATAGATTTGGCATTAAATAACCCACAAAGCTTGATATACCATCAAACAAAGGGAGCAAACTAAATGATCATTATTATTAAATAGGAATAATTACTTGCAATTATGTGTACAGATTATTCGTATTAGATATGAACAGTAGTAGATATTGTTTAATAAATAAACTATCAATTTTTATAAAGGAAAAAGTAAGTAAGAATAAGAAAGTTTACACACACACACACACACACACATACACGTGTTGAAAAAGTATTGAGACAAACTTAATAATTTTCTTTCTAATTGGTAATAACTTGTCTAGTCATTATCACTTTATTGTATAAGTTGGTCAAGGATAGATTTGGCATTAGATAACCCATGAAAGTTGATATGCCATTAAAACAAAGAAACCAAGCCAAACCAACATTTATGTCTAACATGGACCCTTAACTTTGGACTAAAAAGTTCTTGAGAAAAAAAAAAATGTGTATAATACTCACTGACTTTTTAAAATTTGTAGCCGTTAAATTTAACATTTGTTCAACTTTCTGTTTTACTGACTAAAAATAAGAATCAAGATAGTTTCTCATTATGTCTTAAACCACAAAATTTACAAATATAATACAAACAATACCAAAGTATATAAAAAGAAATTAGTATCTGATTATTACTGTACTCCATGAATAAATATGTGAAGATATGAAGACATTGAAACAAACTTTCATCAAAATGACTTGATTGGATTTAAATGACCTGAAAAAGGTTGATACACCATAAAGTAAGTAAAGTTGGTGACCTTAGTTGAGGGTGACCCGAAGGCTCCCTTTTCGATAGCTACTACACCAAGATGTAGGGGAGGGTGCTACTCCTTTCCCTGGATTGCTCCACTTTACCCTTGATCCTTACCTTATAATGCTGAGTGTTAAGCAAGATAGTATCAAGTACCATTTTTTAGTCTTTGGTATGACTCGACCTGAGATTGAACCTAGGTCTCCTGGGCCATTGGCGTACACTCTAACCATTATGCCAACGTCCGGTATTTATACACCATAAAACAAACCAACCAACCAACAAACAAACAGACATTCACACAAAAATTTAACAAGCTTGTGGGGAAAATAAGTTCACATTAGGAGAAACCAAATTATAAACAAACACACATTCCAGTGGCTATTTCTCTGCTTAACACATTAGTTTGGACTATAGATATAACTTTCAGTTATCCAGTCCTAAATCTGGTGAGGTATATTGCTAGAAAAATAATTAATTTCAGAGTACTCACATATAATACATATCCCTAAATTTAGGTGTTGAAAAATAATGTGTCTTATACACAGATAATTATTATTATTATGATTTTCTATTAAGTTGGGCAGTTCTATTTGAAAGTTCTATGATAAATAGCATGTTAGATGCTGAAAAAAAACTCTTTTCTTGAAAACTTTCTGACAACACTGTTATAAAAGAAAGAAATTGAAATGAATTGCTTTTAATTTGCTTTTGTTTTTCTTTCATAAAAATTAAGAAGGTATGCATAGCAAGAAAATAGATGATATGTGGGTTTGATTTTAAAGAAATGTTGATATTAATCCAGGTGGTTCATTTAATATGGGAAAGACTTTATCAAATGTACTTTGAAGTAGAGACAATTTGTAATAAAAGGATTTGGAGGGTGGAGATTTGTTAATTTTATCATAAGAGTTAAAAGATATAAAAAAAGATTGTATGGAAAGGGGGTTTTGAAAAAAAAATGTTTTTTTTTTAATTCTAGATTCTCTTGTAGAGCCTGATTTCTTAAATGAAATCCAAGATGTTGCTGCTCAGGTCAATATTTTAATGTAGTTCTTTTCAAGTTATGATTTGTAATGTTTTATTTAGGTTTGTTGAAGATTGTGACAGTTTAACATATACTTCATTGTTTATGTTTTCTGGCATGGAATATACATTGGGAAATAGGTGGGGGTCATTTTTTTTAGCAAGTATTGGTGTGTAATATGTGAGTGTGTGTGTGTCTTCATATTACATACCAACACTTTAAAGGAAACCAAGTTGTTGATGTAAGAACTAATAGAAAGAAAAAGGGGAAAGATTCTGAAAAGATAATAGGATACCTGTAAGAAACTAAATTTAAAGAGAGAAGAAAAAAAAATGAAAAAAAAAGATAACTGCTAGAAGAAAGCCACCTGTAATGTGAAGATTATTATTTCTATCATAATTCTACACTTACAAATGTAATTCTCTTTGACTGTTGAAACTTTCTGTAACATTTTGTTGTCATTTAATGAGTATATGTTTGTTTACCACAATGCCAGAAAAAGAATGGGGTGGTGGGGGGTACCCAGTGAGAATTGATATTTTTGTTGTTATGTTTAAAAGAAAACTTGCATTTTACTGTTCTGTTGTTTATTTGATTTCTATTCAAATATCATTTTATGAAAAGCATTTCTTTCTAAATTGATCAGGTGTCTCCAAAGAGTGGAAATACTTTTGTTTTGATGTTACAGGAACTGAAGATTCTGCTAATCTTTTCAGACATTTCTTTAATCTGAGGCAGATAATGGCAGTTTTCTAATTATTATATATTCCTTGTACTGATTATTTTCGTTTAGTACATTTAGGAAGGCCAGTTTGTTTTTCTTTTCCATTGTGGATTGTATTGAAGGTCATATTGATTTTTCTCATGGTTCAACACAGCTGAAACATCTTCCTGTTGAGTCCAGAGGATGTCATTCACTGGAAATAATAAAATAAACACTTAACCCCCCCCCAAAAAAAAACCTGAAGAATGCAACAACCAAAGCATTGTGACTATAACAATCAAAATGAAGATACTGGTCCAAATAGATTAATGTATTACAATGGCTTTTATCTGGTTCATTGAATGGTTGTCCAGAATAAATAAAAATTGGAGCTCAGCACAAAAGATGTTTTCCTTTTTACTATTAAAGGGTTTTGGTAGATACAAACCCTCATCCCCACCATTACCTTTTTTTTTTTCTTTTTTTTTTTTTTTTTTTTTTTTAAAGATAGAATGTCTATTTTGTGTTTCTTTAGGGACCTGTTAACTCAGGAGGCTACTGTCTATCTGTCCCATTTTTTGTTTTTGTTTTTATCACTTTAGTTGTCCATGGGCTTACTTAGCAGAAGAGATAGTTTTCTCATTGTAAGAGACCAATAGCATGAGAAGATAGGTTTTGGTTACAGTGATATATTATCTCTTTATTACTACTTGTTCCTTAGTAAATTCCCTTGTGAATAGGTGAATGCCTATTGGATTCGAAGATAAAGCAAGATGCAATTGTGAAGCTTTTCTTTCTTTCTTCTTTTTTCTCCATTTTTTTTAAATTTTATTTCATTTATTGACTGGATAATGAAAGTTGTAACCTGCCTTTGACACAGGTGTAGATAGGTGAATATTTAAGGTTGTAGATTGTGTGTTGAACCACCCCAAATGATTGAATGTAGAAATAAAATAGATAAAAATATAAATAAAAAGTATAAATGAAAGAGACAAGTGACATGGATGGTTGGTTCTTTGGGTTGACTTGTTTGTTCTACTGTCTTTGAATAGTGTAATTTCTTTTTCTTTCTTTATTTTGAATTCTCAGATGAAAAAAGAAGGAAAAATGAGACTACGGCTCACTCTGCCTAAGATTAAAGTGTCACTCTCACATTTCTGTCTAGGATCAGTATGTAATATCTGTGCATCTTAACTAGGATGAAAATGTTTGCTCCCTGGCATTTTTATCTCAAATCAGAGTATAGTATAAGTACACATGGAAATCTAATTAAAAATATTACAAAAATGAATAAAAATTCCCCCAAAAAAATTAGATTTGTAAAAAATTAAAATAATGGAAATATCAGATACTTTTTTAGATGATGGAAATATCAAATACTCTTTAAATAAAACTGTTTTTACCTATTTGTCCTGTTGACAGGGTAAGATACTTCCCTCAAAAAAGGATTGCTCTGGGTATGACACTAAACTGTATCTGATGCTGAAGTTGTAGTTCTGGAGATCTTAGGAGTGTAGAGTATTCCTTCATTACTATTACTCTCAGGTCCACTCTGACCTGGAGGGGTAGCAGTTTTTAGTTCTACGGGTCAAATAGGTTGGTTTAAAATTCATTTGTATTTGATAGGACCTTGAGCAAAAAAAAAAAAAAAATCTTCTAAAGATATAACTACAAAAAATGTAAATATGACCATACAACGGATATGATTTCCTAACCTCTTGGCATAAAATAACCCTAGACAGGTTTATATGCCATGAAAATCAATGAATCAATCACCTTGATATTTTATATCTTGTAACTTTTAAAATAACCCCTAGAATTTTATGGTTTCTAGTTATTAATCCACTCTGATTTTTAGCAGAAATGCTAGGGAGTGACTTTTTTTAATCATAAACAGAGCATGCAGATACTACACTCTGATTCAAGGTTGAAGTGCTAACAAGTGTTCTATAAATAATCTTATCAATTTGTTTAAGCTACGAGTATTAAGATATTGCAATTCATTATTGGTTAAATGAAATATAGATTACATTGAAACAATTATTCAAATCCTATCAACTTTGATCCGATAATGAAAGATCATTCAGTGAGAAATATCCAGTAGAATATTTTGCAAACCATTTTTGATACATTTGATTATTGACAACCATTTCTATAAGCTGCAAATTTTTTTTTTTTTTTTTCTAAATCTTTCTTAAAATTAAAACAAAATAATATGCTAAGAATGTTCCCCCCCCACACACACACACCTCACATTTTCAATGTCAGAATTGATAAATGAAAATGTACCAATTTTAATAAAGTCATAATACAATCAAAGCAAAAAAAATAAATAAATAAATGAAGTTAGTTTAAAATAAATTCTTCTAGTGCCATCCAACAACACAGAATGAACCTAATATTTTTTATTCCCTCAGATTATTACAACTACTTGCTCATATAGATTAGACCATGAAAAATCCTTATTGTAAATAATAAGAGCAATTACCATCATAAAAATATTGGGAAAAATTGAAGTCTTAAAATGGGAAGCTCTGTTATTGTGACTAAACTGCTGGACTGTGGCCTTGAAGTAAACAAGTTACATTCACTTTCAAACTAATCCCCTTGGGAAAGGTACTGAACCCAAACCCCCTACTCCCCCACCTCCAGCTATTAGTTAAATAATATCACTGCTGTTCTTCTACAAGGATAGCTTTGGCATTACATAACCTACAAAGGTTTACATGCCATTAAACAAAGAAACCAAATCTTGAGAACTCACTGAAACTAATATTAACCATGGTCAAAGTAGAAATGGTATTGTGTTGCTCAATACGGTAACAATTCTTTGTAAATATTTGGAACTTAAAATTGCAGCAGTACCAATTCAACTTCAGCTTAGAATAAACGAGAGAATAAATTATGAATGGATAAAAGAAAAATTAATATCTTTCCATTTAGGTTAAAAGCATCTGGTAGTGTTAAAGACTTAATATTAACAGCATCTGCAGTCTTAACTGTAATGAAACCAGCTGCAGCTAAATAAAAAGGAGACACTCCTTTTTCTTTTTTTTGAAAAAAGTAAAAGCATCAAGTAAAAATTCCATGGCTATCAGTATTGTGCACTTGTTCCTTATCTAATTCACAGACTTCTCTGGGACCCTTAGAAAATCTTTCAGGTTTGGGGCTGGGAGAGAGAGAGAGAGAGAGAAGAACTGGAATCTAAATTTGTTGACAAGCATATTTTAGGATGATTATCAGTTATTAAGTTTCAGTGTTGGAGTGGAATGGTCATCTGGAGGAAGATGTGTGAACCAATTAAAAGTGGGAAAGGAATTATCAAAGACATTCTTTTAATAATATGTAAGATTTGCTTCTCTTTTACCCCCCACCCACCCACACAGTGAACCTACAAGTTTAAATTTGTGAACCTTATACATGTATGTATATATATATATATATATATATATATATATATATATATAAAGAAAGAGAAAGAAATACAGTATTGCCTATATATAAGACACCCTGGACAATTTTTTATAAAAAGTTAATTTTCTTCTAAACCAAAGATTGAAAGATTTCATAATTTCTTGTGGAACATCATATAATCAAAATGGATATTATTAGGTATTATTTGTTATCAAACTTAGTAAACAAAAATAAAATTGCATAAATATATATTAGGTGTACTTATTTTTGGGTTGCTACGTATACTTTTGGTTATAGAGTTTCAATGATGTAGAGTTTGGTAATAGATAATACCTAATAACATCCATTTTGATTGTGTATTTTTCCATTAGAAATAATAAAATGCTGATATTTTTTATTTAGAAAATGAATGCCTGAACAATTCTGTTTGTCTATGCAGATATTTTCTCTTTTTTATAATATGCTTAAAGGCTGTCTTTGGTGGCCATTAATTTAAGCTCTTGTCACATTTTTAGAATTTATAATATGATTAATTGCAAATTAATTATTTCTCTTGAGAAATTATTAACAAAATGAACACAAATGCAGCCACTCCACTATTATTATTATTATTATTATTATTATTATTATTATTATTATATTACAGATTGGATTGGAAATTACTTTATTCTTTTCAGCAGCCATTGTTTCACATTGGGTCACATCCTGTTTATAGAATTTATATTACCATATGGTTTATACGATTGACTTTTTTTTCCAAAAAATGTCCTAGTGTCTTAGTGTCTTATAAGGTCAAGGGTCTCACTTTAGATTACTGGTTAGTGAAGTTCTTATGCCCTTAGATTAAACTGCAAACATCTCCACAAATGGAAACAGGGTTTTGAATACATGTAGAATTTTACAAAATGTTCTGATTTTTGGGAGGACTATGAATGTCAAACAAAAATCCTTCACTTGACATTCGTAGTTTAAACCCATTTATTCATTTTTAAATGCTTCCCAAATTGACGTGCATTTTATAAGCCATCAAATACAGTATAAATAATTGTAAATTAATAAGGGCAAGTACTCTATAATTAGTATTTAATAGTTATTTCCCTTGAGAAATTGTAACAGTTAAACTAAGTGCTAATACAGATTGCCCTGTACACAGTTATTATTAAATTATAAATTGGACTGGAAATTTATTTTTATTTATTTTTTCTTGGTGCATTTTATGAGAATTGTGAAAACAAAAATCTCACTACACTAAGCTATTTTTATTGTTACAGTAACATACATACAACAAAAATCAAATTTTTATAATATAGATGTTTTACAAGATAATCATGAAAAACATTCATTGATGTTCACTTCAAAATAAATCCTCAATTTAGTGAATATTTCAAATTTTATATATCCTTATTCTTTTGTCTCAGTCAGCTGGAGTTGTGGCATACATCAATTGCATCTCTGTAGTGGGGGGGGGGGGTAAGACCCCTCGATTGGGTGTCCTAAATATAACACTAAACTGTCTGATTGTGAGGCTCCAGTCCTGGAGTTCTGGGGAATGTGGAGTATCCCTTCATTGCCATTACTCCCAGGTCCACTCTAATCCCAAATTGTAGTACTTGTTAGGGTCCCATCTATTGGTCAAATAAAACAGTTTAAGCATTTAACTGTGTGCAAACAAATGACTGTTGTTAAATTAAATTGTTAGTGTTAGATAGGAATACTTGAAACCATTTAACTGTGTGGAAATGAATGAGTAAGTTGAATAGAATTAGTTAAATAATTTCAAATATTGCTATTTAACACTGTGTGCAAATAAAACTATTAGTATTAAATAGCAATACCTCAAACCATTTAACTGTGTGCAAACAAATGATTAATACTAAATAGAATTATTTGCATTAGATAACAATACTTGAAACCATTTGTGTGTTGCGCAGATGAATGAGCTCTGGTTCATTTTAAAATTCTTACCTACAAACTATTTGTTTACAAATCCTATATATTTAATATATATGTGTGTAGAAACAGGATTCGACATTAAATAGCCCACAAGGATTGATATGCCATAAACCCAACCAATCAAAAGAGTGCAATGCCTTCGAAACATGCAAGAAGTGAAATAAGGCAATATTTAGCTTTTGAATGTTGTATATCCCAACTGTTTCTATTTCTGCTATAACCATTCATCCTCTTTACAAAAATAAAAATTACTACTGAATGGCACAAAGTAGAGAAAGCAAGACAAATACCAGAAGATAACAACAATATCTTTAAATGTCTTCAGACACTGGAGAATAAAAAGAACAACTTGGTGGTGAATATAGGCCACTAACTAACAGATCAGTCTCTCTCTCACTCATTCATTTTATATTTAGCACTTACTATAACTACAAATTCTATCCCCCACCCCCAGCTTCTCACCAGTGAGCTGAAAAATCACTCTATTCTTATCCACAAAAGGTGAGTGAAGTTTATTTGTGTTACACTATTGAAATAACAGATTGATTGGTATCTTTCTCTTTATCTCTTTCTACCATCTTAATTACTGGCTATGATATTAGTTTGTCTAATTAGGTTTAATTGATCAATAAAGCTGATTGATGATCATCCTGGTAACCTTGCTTCTTTATGGTACCTCAATAAATGGTATATTAGCATTTGTGAGATGGGAGGTAAGTGGCTGTACAACTGCTGTTTTATATAGTGTTGCTTCCAGGATTTGTTTAAAATAGCACATAGCATTTTTGCACAGTTGTTTTGTCAAATTCCAACTGATGCAATCAAACATGCTAGGCACTGCTGGTGAAATAAGGACAAATTCAAGAGTGACATTTTCTTATGGACTCCTACACATGGACACACCAGTGTTAGTTGACCAGCAAAAATTCACATTCATCTGCTCTGTACAGACACTGAATGCTAATTAGAGGACTTACTAAGAGTAATGACCAATAGGGATAGATAATGGATGAGAGTCAAGGAAATCTATGCTGTTTCTCTCTCTCTCTCTCTCTCTCTCTCTCTCTCTCTCTCTCTCTCTCTCCTTTTTTCTTTTTTTTTTTTTTTTGTCAAATATTTTTTATTTGTTGTTGATGACTGATATCATTTTTACAAATTTTTGTAATCTAACAACTTCATACTTGTCAACGTATTCTTAAGAGTCTGACTTGATGACATCCAATTTTCAAAAAAAAAAAAAAAAAAAAAAAAACCCAGATACATGACTTGATCACCATTTTGTGTTGATAACTTGTTGATATTTTGAAGCCATTGGCAAATTTTATTTGTATTTATAGAGATACATATTTTTTGTGGTTGTCTAAAAAATAATTTCAGAATACACAGAATTTAGTGCAGAACTAGATTCAGTTGTCCTATTATTATACGAGGGTCAGTTAAAAAAATTCATAGACTGACCAATATATTCTTGTAGATTGTGACCAAATTAGATTTGTTTTTTAACATTTTTCATAATGAAAAAAAAAGCATTTATTTGATTGTTTTTTTTTGTTTGGTTTGGTTTGGTTTTATGGCCTATCAACCATTGTAGGTTATTTAATGCCAAATCCTCTTTATACATATATATTAAATATATATGATTTGTAAACAGATTTTGTAAATGACATTCCCAAACGAGCCTGAGCTCTTTTTTGCACATGGTTTCAAGTATTGCTATGTAACAGTCACAATTTAACATCAGTCTTTTGTTTACACATATAGTTTGTTCTATTTGATCCATAGATTTGACCCTATCAGGTGCTACCACTCCAGGTCAGAGTAGACCTGGGAGCAAGGGCAATGAAGGGGTACTCTACATTGCCCAAAGCTCCAGGGCTGGAGCCTCACCATCAGATATATTTGAGACAATATTTATCTTTAAACCTTGTCTCATTGCTTGTCTTTTCATTTAAGTGGTAAATATCAATTATGTAAACTGAACGTTATAAAATTCAAGATCAAAATTCAGCTTTGAACTTGTTGATTTACACTTAGAAGTGCTTTTAGATTAAAGTTCCATATACGTTTCATATAAAATTATTTACTTTGTGGTTTTTTATATTTGATTAATTGAAAATGATTATATACTAACCTAGGTTTGTAACCTTTTTCTTTACTTAAAATTACTATTCATTCATTTAATGACTTATTGCAAGACTAGTTTTTATGTAGTACACCTAGTGAGGATCATGCTCACTATTCATTCATGATGATATATTTTAAAACTAAGCAGTATTATCTGGTTTTAAATGAAAATTAGGCTGTGACTTTTCATCTTAATAAGGTGTTTCTATTTATATTGACAATTAGAAGTTTAGCATCTTTAAGTGTTCAACTTTCAAACACTTTCAGCTCCCATAAAAATCTGATATAAGAGCAAAGTAAATGTTGCTTGCACCCCACAAGCAGACACACCTACTCCAGTGCCACTTAGCTATTTAATGTAATTTTTTTTTTAAATGGTGATATTTTTACTCCCCTGTAGAGAGCACTTCATACTTCTTGGCCTTTATACTTAACTAAATTTAAAAGAACAATTCAAAATCAGCTGTATGCTGGTAATTTTATTAGAATCAAATAAGAAGTGAAAAGGTTAACCTATTTTTTTTTTTTTAAATCTCAGACACTTAACATTTTAAAAAAGAAATTAATTTTTGATACCCCTTGCTAATTTTTTAATGAAGAAAAATGTTTCTTTTAAATCATAAGGAGACCATTTTTTTCCCTCTCAGTTGACAGAACTAGTTGCTTAAATATTTTTGAAGTCACTTTCTTTACTTTATTTATATAAAGTTAACCTGATGACACTTGGCTATCTTGTGTCTGGCACTGATATTCAGTAACAAATATCACTGAATCAGCCTTTCTAAATATAAATTTTCTTCCTCTAGTTATTGCTTCTCTCTCTCTCATCATATATTCTTTCTTTTTTTCTTTTACCATTCCCTATTCCCACTAATGTAACACCACACCTAAAATTTGTCAACTCTATAGATAGAATCTCTACCAATATTATTATTATTATTATTATCATCATCACAGGACTATAATGAATTTTGCATTTCAAACTGGTCTCCTTATCTTAGGTTTCTCTTCTTTCATGCCTTCTTACTGCTTTTCTTTTAAAAAGGTAATAACTAAAAACTCAATTTCCCATAGTCAAACTTCTACTAAATGAAATTACACACACACAATTACTATAGTGTATAAACAACAGAGTCAACCAAGTACCAGTGACTCTACCACTAATATTGAACACTCTTTATTTATAAATATAGCAGAGGCTGATCAAGATACTATCATGGAATGTGACTGAATGAGGTTTATTCAACAGTCCTCTTTGCAGTCCACACCCTTGTATACAAGAATACCTTTAAGCCTATTGGGTTCTCCTTTATAACCATGGTCCATGATGATAATGATGCTTCAATTTAGGAAGGAGTGATGGATTCTAATTAGCATTTCATAGTTACCACTTGTCCATGAAGATGTTGATGCTTTTATTTAGGAAGGAGTAAAGGATTCTAATTTATATAACTGCTCCCCCCCCAAGTCTAGTTAAATTTAATCCTGCCATCATTTTGCTGATATTCTGAGACAGTTCTTGTATGAACATAGAATCAAAAGAGAGAAACCAACTTGATTCTTCTTTTTTTCTAGAATAGTTTCCTTGTATTAAAAAAATATTCAGTACTTTTTAAAAAATTAAACCAATTCAAAGAGCACCGATTATAGAAGAATGTTGTTTGGTTTTTTTTATGTTTTTCTTGTCCAAAAAGAAAAAAAAGAATCTCTCCTGAAAACCTGAAAACTTACCCAGCATATGATGATGGTTGGGTTTGGGTAGAACTTGGGGTAGAGGTTATTGATACTAAACACTCCTGTTTGACACACCAGTAATCTGATGATGTCAGAATGAAATATATATGAGTATAAATGATTAAATTAAGATTAAAAATCAAAATAATGGTAAACTATAAAACCCAGAGTATGAATGAATCATTCGTAGTTAGTCTATGTGTACCTGAGATAAAAGAGAGAGAGAAAATCAAGCACAAATTATTGTTACTTTTGCTTTTGACCGCAAATACCAAAACTATCCCCTCATTTTATTCAAGATGGCTATATTAAACCATTTAGTATCTGATGTGATCTCCTTGAGTCCAATAATAGCAGATAGCAAATCCGTCAGAAATATCTCGGCCTTGCAGGTTCTCAAAGGGTTTATTTGATTTATCAATTTATCATTCTGTAAAATTGGTGAAGAATCTCTGCATGATAATAAACTTTTCTTGAAATAAGTTTTTTTCAATTATTGTTATTTTCTAAAATCTCTTTTACTTGAATTAATGAATTCTTTATATCTATATCATCTGGAGCCAGCAATGTGAGGTCAATCCTAAACAAGGCTGTTTACATTTCATATAGCGCTAATACCTTTGGGAAAGGTATGAATCCAACTGTACTTTCTCCTAGCTGTGAGTGAATAGTAGGGTAGACTGAGCTCTATAACCTTGGTATGGCAACCAGTATAGGAGAAAGAAGACGCGCAATTCAAACCAAAAATTGACCTTGTATCACATCCTGCAGCTGGCGAAGGTGTTTGATTTATAAATACTACAAATTTGAATATCTGACATGGACCAAAATTGTTACCTGTTTTTGCTTTTTGTTTTGTTTACAAGAAACATTGAAGAAATTAGCATCATTCCTTATTCTATTACTTAATTTGACTCATGAAAATCATTTTAACCTGTGACTAATTGCTTCTCCCTTTTTTCTCTACATTTTCTCCTCTTCCTTCTCCTCCTCCTCTCTATTTCTTTCTTTCTTTCAAACCGATCTCTGCATTTGCTAACAGAAGATTTTCTTAGTTTCTTCACCCTATCGCCATCTTCTCCTTTTCCACTGCCCTGGCTGCTGTGAATGTGTCTACCTCCTTCCTAATAGGAAGCAGCTGTTTGCTGTCCTGGAGTGTGGGAAAGTTCTTACTTTAGTTGACTTGTTGTTGCCACAAATTTCTGACTGACTGACTGCTGCTGCTGCTACCTTCATCTTTGAAGGGTAAGGGTAGAGGACTGGAGACAACTGTCAAACCACTGAGGGTCTCTTTTCTAACCCACGGGAGGGGGGCTGAAAGGGGGGCGAGACGAGTTTTTTTGTTTTTTTTTAATTTTCTTTATTTTTACTTCTTCATCTTTTTAGATGGAAAGATGTCACATCAACTCTACTGAGAGAGAGAGAGAGATTATTTAGTCATTCTTCTTATTTTTATTGTATAATGAAATTATACCTTTCTTTACTTTTTTTCCTTCTCTTTCCATCTTCATCTTTTTAACCAAGAAACTATAGGCAACTTACCATTCTTGTTTTAAAATGACCGCCACTTTAATAAACAAAACGAATACAAACTCTCACATTGACTAAGAGTCAGGACGATAAAATACCATTCTGGAAATTAGAAAATAATGTTTGCTGTTTTGAAGAAAGAAAAAAAAAAGATAATAATTGCTCTAACATCAACCATAATTTGTCAGCTATCGTCTTAAAAGGCAAAAATTTGCATTGAAGATCAAAAAGGCTCTGCATTTTGAAGTTGTCTTATAGTTACTGGTAAAGTTTATGCTATAAAGTCCAAGCATTTTATAGAATGCCGACATTTCACACTTTGCCCAGAAACATTATCACAAACAAAAAGATCTCTCATAATCTGTGTGCTTCTCTGTGTCTCATCAGTTCTCATTTGTCACTTTTAATCAATTTCTAAAAACCTTTCAGTTTTCCTTTAAAAGTGACACAGTATTTATGAAATTGATATTTTAAGTTCTTACTATTAGGTTTTAACATTTGAATCTTTAAAATTATTTTTTTCTACTTATAGCTGTGATCACATTGTATTTTATCGTATATCAACTCTTGTGGGTTATTTAATTCCAAGTCATATATATATAACTTGGAATTGAATAATTTGTAGATGATATTTTTAAACGAGCAGTGCTCCTCTGTTTACACACATTTAAATGGTTTCAAGTAAATGACTGAATATTTTTATTTGTGAGATCACCTGAAATGATGAAACTTGATTATATAACATAATGAATGAAACTGTCAATCTTTTATTATAAAGAACTTTAAAATATAGCAAATAGAATATTACAAATAGAAAATATTTGGTGATAGCATCAGATAATGACATGGCCTATAATGAAAATAGTTGACTCCTCTTGCCTCTTTGCTTAATAGCCTACCCCAATTTAGGATTGCCCAATCGGCTGGGGCTGTAGAATACTCTGACTGCTTCTCTGCAGAGGGGTAAGACCCCCTCCCTAACGAATGTCCAGAATATGACACTAAACAATCTGATGGTGAGGTTCCAGTAATGCTAGAACTTTGGGGAATGTGGAGTACCCCTTCTTTGCCTTCGTTCCCAGGTCCATTCTGAGCTGGAGTGGTAGTACCTGGTAGGGTCCTATCTATGGGTTTAATAAAACTATACTGTGTGCTTATGCTAAACTGAATTGTTTGAAATAGAAATGTTTTTGACAATTAAACTGTGTACGCATGCTAAACTGAATTGTTTGAAATAGAACTGTTTATTTGTATAAAAATTAATTTGGCATTAAATAACCTACAAAGGTTGAAATGCCATGAAACACAAACAAACAATTTAGGAATAAGAAAACAGATATCTATTTGTATTGATTTATTTTATGGTATGTCAACCCATCTAGGGTTATTTCTTGCTTAGAATTTAAGGAATCACATTCATTGTACATTCATATTTACATTTTTTATGTCATTGTTTGAGAGTTTGTTTTTTTTGTTTCGTAAAAGATTTGTTTTAATATGAAATGTGTATGTGTGTATATATATATATATATATATATATATATATATATATATAAAACACACAGTCTATGAAATATTAAAATTTTTTTACCCATACATGAGACCCTAACATGTACTATCACTTCTGGTCAAAGTGGACCTTGGAGTAATGGCAATAAATGGAATGGCTACTCAACACTGTCCAGATTTCCAAAATTGGAGCCTCATCACCCTTGCAAAGGACACAACCGATGTATTCTAAGCCTCACCAACAAATTGATCTCTACTGTACTGGTGTTTTTCGGCGAAATTTTCTGGGACAGGAATCCATTTTGAAAAATACAATTTCTGGAATGTCATTATTTTTCACTTCTTAAAAAAGAAATGGTTGATTACTTTTGTGTTCTGTCTTTCTTTGATCATTTCTCCGCACCGCCCCCTCAACGGATTTTTTTCTCTCTAGTTGTGTCTATCTCTTTGCATTGTTCAACATTTTGTCATGGTTAACACTAGATGTAACAGCTGCAACTGACTTTTTTTTCTTTCTATGATATGCCACTAGTGACAACATTTCTATTGATTGGATATTATGTAGCAAAATTGGTTTCATGCTTTGCTAAATGCATCTTTCCAATGGAAACAGAAATGATCGCAATCACATCTTTTCCCCTAGATAGTTACAGTTTCCATAGTGATTGGTTGGTTTAGTTTTATAGCATATCAACCATTCGTGGGTTATTTAATGCCAAATCCTGTTTTTATATATATATATATATATATATATATATATATATATATATATATATACTAAATATAGGATTTATAAACATATTTTGTTGATACACACAATTAAATTATCAGTTCTATTTCTAACAATTCAATTTAGCATGAGTCAGCAAAGTGAAATGGTTCCAAGTATTTGCTATGTATCACTAAGAATTCAAATAGACATCAGTCATTGTAGAACAGTAAATTGGTACAATTTAACCTATAGCTGAGAGGATAAGGGATTTCATACCTTTCCTAATGTTTTTTGTCTGAAAGTGACCATAATAACACAACTGGAATTCTAAACTGATTCTGCTGTCCATCACTTAAACCCTTACACCACGAGGACACTCCCTATAACCACTTTGTAAGAAGATGTTTTATTCAAATCAGACAGTGTGAAATACTTGAAACACTTTCAAAGCCTTACTCTCTTGTCCCTCAAATACCTTCTATTTCCAAAATTCACTCACACATTTCTGTTTAGAAGTATTTTGCCCTTCTATTAAAGGATTGTCCTATAAGCAGGGGTTAGAATATGCTAACTGTATCCTCTGCAGATGGGTAAGAGCCCTTCCCCCCACAAAGGAAATGTCCTCAGTCTGACACTAAACTGCATCTAATGGTGAGACTACAATACTGGAGATTTGGGTGAGTGTAGAGTACCCTTTCATCTCTACTCTGACTCAGAGTGGTAGTACCTGTTAGGGCCCCATTTATGGGTCAAATAGTTTTGTTTAAAAATGATTTGTATTTGATAGGATCTTGTGTAAAAAAAAAAACCCAAAAAAAAACAATTCTTAAACTTAACAAAAAATGTAAATAAATGAGTATATAATGAATGTGATTCTTTAACCTTTTGGTATAAAATAACCCTAAACTGGTTGAAATGCCATTATAATCAATCCATCAAAAGAAAAGCTATGAATGATCACTGTTATTCAGCCTCTTATAATTAATATCTGATGTAATGGAACTGAGGCTGAAATGTTGGGCTTATGATATATAGTAAAATATTGCTTAGTCTGAAATAGTAGACTTAGAGTTTCAAATCTGAAATTCACTCTTGGAGAAATATAATTCAAAATGAATATAAAAGTAAATTTGGCATATTTTGCATGAAGTTAACATATTGTCAAGAAACTGTTTATTATAATGTCATAACTATTACTTAACAGGATTGATTGTCAGTTGTTTTATGGAAGATCTTTTATGTTCACATTCTGGTAAATGTTGTCTTTATATTACAAATAAGAAAAAAAATTGTATCTGCCAGGTTAGTCACTTGTATTAGGGTTTGAATTTATGAATTTGATTTTATTACAAACTCAAATCTTAAATTGGGATAAACTTTTTACCATTAAATGTAAAGCAGCAGAATAAATAATAAATTTCTTTGGTTTTTTTTTTTTTGTATCATTTTAATTCCAACCATTTAGAAAAAATTCCTAAAAACATAATTGTAAATAATATTTTCTTAACAAACATGAATTTTAGATGAACTTGTTGATTTTTAACTTTTTCTTTACATCATTTACAACAATAGAAAAAAGAAAAAAAATATTAAAACCTTTTAATGTGTTTTATTCATTAATCAAAATATTTACAAACTTGTTTTTCAAGAGTTATTCAAATACAAAAAAATAATTTTAAATATTCTTTTTTGGATTAACAAAATGATGGATACTTCAGGGTGGGGGTGGTATCAGTCACTTATACTATTATTCTTATTATGATTGATAATTAGGATTTGCAAGTTGGATTGGAATTTGCTTTATTCTTAGAGTTAAAGCAATTTGACAGTACTGGGCTAGCAAAAATCTTGTTATGATGTGCCATATTTGCTCTGTTATGGTTCTATATATATATATATATATATATATATATATATATATATATATATATGAAACTCAGTTTATAATAAAAGAAAATGTAGATTAATTTGTGAATCTTTGTAGTAGTAGTTGGGTGCAAATAATTGAAAGATATTTCTTTTTCTTAATTCTTCATTCACAACAGCAAAACATCTTTTTAAGTCTTTAATGAATTAGCAATCAAAAACAAAACATTGCAATGTCATTATCCTTTATTTGAATTGTGAATGACTTTTTAACAATCAAATAAAGTTTTCTTGTCTTGATTCCTTCAGTCTCTAATTGTTTCTGGTTTTAAATAGAAAATCCAAGTTGCTTTTTTCTTTTGTTTAAATAATTTTTATCAAATGCTATTTTCATTACATTTATTACATATTCATCATTTACTTTTTTTGATTTTTCAATTCCTTTTGTCATTTATCAAATTTCCAATTTCTTCCTCTTACTTTTACTTTCACTTTCTTCTCTTTAAAATTCTGCCTTGTCTTTTTGTTTTTACTTTTGGTTTTGTCTTTTTTTATTTTTATTTTTTTTTTTATTGGCCACCATTTGAATTTCCAATTTGTAATCATTTGTCTTGTACCATACGATTGTACCATTCTTGAAATATAGCACTTGGTGACTGTCTCGTTCTCACTTATGCAATCAGTGATGTTGAAAGAATATAAAAAAATTTCTCCAATGATCACATAGGTGAGAAACTGTCACCAAACACCAGTGACTTTGTGTCTACGCTAGCTTTAAATCTATATACTCTGATAGTGTGCATTTTTCATTTCTATTGCAAACTACTTATATATTTATCTATATTATGTATGAAGGTAGCAGGAAAAAATATATTCCAAATAGGTGAATATATCATGATGTAAAGTCGACGTTAACGTTTCGGTTTCAGTAACCATCATCAGGACTTGGATATGAAATAGTTCACATATCGATGGGTGCTTGCTGAGATGACAGGAGCAAATGAGAAATATACAATGAAAAGATAGATAAACATGCACATAGCGTTCAAAATTCAAGTCATCAGAACGTGTTTGGCACGTGGAAAAATATTTGAAAATGTTGGATTTTTCAAAGAAACGAGACAAAACCTGTATGTATGTGTGTATTTGCACATATCAATACAGTATCCATGCTGAGGAAAAAAAACAAAAAACAAGCATGTTCCGCCAGTTAATTTAACAAAATGTGTATGACGTGATTTTGATAAGAAAAAAAATTTTTTAAAAATCTCATAATGTAAGAAATCTTTTTCTTCTTATGTTTTATAATCTCTTTCTTTCTGAAAAACTTTTGCTTCAAATGTCAACAAATTTGCCCTTCATCCACTGTAAAAATTAGACTCACTTGTTGATGGTGATGATGCATAGTTATTGATGCAAGAAATGAGGGTAGGGAACTTAGTGTTTTTATCCAGCAATAGTGTTTTGTACCCTGAGGTGGGTGGCGGATAGCGAAATCTCTCCTGGCTTAGAATCTTGGTAGCTCTTAAGAACCCCCCCCCAAAGAAAACTGAACTTAGATATTTAAGTATTTGAAGTTGTGTTGGTTAGTGATACTGGTATTGGAAGAATGTAAAAGACGACCGGAGTCTGGTTCAGTCAGCAAACTGCCAGTGGTATCTATTGCAATAGATCTAGGGTGGGGTTTGTGACAACTGAGGGAGAAACTTGAGGAGAGGGGCAGGATGGTCGAGTTTGGGTTTGTGGGAAAAATCGCAATATAAGGACAGATTTCTTTGTTCTAGTACAATAGATGTTTCCCAAATTTGAATGGAGAGAGTTGATGGCCTAAAAGTATTGCATTCTTTTTTTTTAACCAATTGATGTATTTTTCAAAGTAATACATTTTAATACATAAAAGTACACAACAATGTTTTATTAATACCTGCTTAAAAGCTGCCTTTGGCAGCCATTAAGTTCAGGATTAAATCTCATCCTATTTCTATAGCCAAGTCAGCAAGGCTTGTAGAATACACCATCTGCATCTCTACAGGGGGGGGGTAAGATCACGAGTGTCCTGGATATGATATGAAACCATCTGATGGTGAGGCTCCAGTTCTGGAGCTTTGTGGAATGTGGAGTACCCTTTCATTTCTATTCTTCCTAGGTTCACTCTAATTCAAAGTGTTAGGGTTCCATCTATGGGTCAAATAGAATAGTTTAACCATTTGACCCTATTTACCAACCCCTCCACTCGGGCAGGATATGACACAAGGTCAATTTTTAAGTGAAGTTTTAACAGGTTTGAATTCAGAGTTTTTCCTTCTCCTAGACTAGTTGCCTCACCAAGGCTAAAGAACCTAGTCTGTCCTACTATTTACCTATAGCTGGAGGGAGAATGATTGGATTCATACCTTTCCCAAGGGTATTAGTGCTATGTGAAATGCAATCAGCCTCGTCCAGGATTTGAACTCGTGTTGCTGTGTCCATTTCCTACGACGATAACCATTACACCACAGGCACCTCCTTTAACCATTTGACAGTGTGTAAATAATTGACCGATGTTAAATTGAATTTTTAGTGTTGTGACTTATTGAAAATGTTTCCTACAAAGTATTTGTTTACAAATCATATATCTAATATATCTATATATATATAAAGAGGATTTGGCATTAAATAATTCACTAGGGTTGATATGCCTATAAAACCCAAGTAACCAGACCAAATCATTCTATTTGTAGAATGCATAGTATAACAAGCAAAAAATGCCAGGATTATTTATGTACAAGGAGCATCTGATATTTGTGCTGTCATTTAAGGAAAGAGAAGTGTTTACTTGTAAAATCTGAAATTATCTTCATAATGGTTGTAATTTGGATTCCTCATCAAATCACAAAGATGTTCTGATGGTTCAGTTCCCTTTTTATTTAGCAGTTGTTACCATCTGTTGAAAAATGGAATTGCAAAACTGACAAACGCTATTCACAGACTCATATGAATGAGACAATAAATTTTCTTCTGAAAGAAATATTGTGGCTAATTCTATTAATTCTAAACAATTGCATTTCTTTTATTCCTCAAAAGCAAAAAAACAAAAGCTGCCAAGGTTAAATGCAATAGATACAAAGAATACAATAACATCATTTGGTAGAACAAGTTTTCAGTTACTAAACATTTTTTCCACATCGTCACCATCATTAGTGATGCATTTTCAATGAAGAGTCTGCTGCATCCCATGTTTGTTAAAAAATACCCTGTGCCAACAGAGGCAACCCACTTTTTCACGGCAGCAATGATAGCATCATTGTCAGCAAAATGTTGTCTTTGTAGTCCATCTTTCATTGGCCCAATTTGCATAGATGAGCTGATGCAGCACTCTTCATTTCACAAGTTGATAACTGCACTTAATGTGGCTTATCCCTTTTGTTACTGCTGAAAAGCATCACCTACCACCTCAATAATCACATCTTCTGTTTGGTCTCTGTAAACATTCAGCAAGTATTAATAAATGTCAATTGGTGCAATATTTTTCCTAGGAAGGAATTCCATTACATAACTATGCTTTCATCAGGTTCCATTTTCCTAGACTGCCACCTGTTATCAGCTTATGGGTTTTAGCCATTACTGCCACTCCATTATCATCTGCCACTGATGTTGGGGCGGGGGGGATAGAAAGCATTATTTTTGGAGCAAAGCTTTTAGGAGTCTGGCATACAAGTTCTTGTTGATCACTGGTAAAAATGCATTGTGATGAGTGGAAAAATAGTATTTTATAGTTGAAAACCTGCTTTATCCAACAGCATTTTCTTGAGGTTGTTATAGTTTCTACCCCTTGAATATTGTTTTGTGTTTTCATATTTATCTCGATGCAAATAAAACCTATATAAGAAAAATGTACATGAATAAATGACTGTTGTAAAATGCAAGTCAACCAGAGATGACAAAGACACAAAGTGGAAACAAGCTATTTACTACCATCATCATCTGGTAACAGTACAGATTCCCTTGACTCTCTAACAGTTCATCACTCTTAGTAAGTCCTCTAAACAGCATCGAGTGTCTACACAGAACTGATTAATGCAAGTTTTCATTCGTCATCCAACACTGGTGTGTCCATGTGTAGGAGTCCATATCTATCACTATTGGATACCAATTCATTTTAATTGAGGTACTAAAAATACATTGAGAAGAATCTTAAATACAGTGTTGACTAATTTGATATACCATGCTAATGCTTATATGAGACTGAGAAAGATGCCTGTGTACACACACACACACACGCACACATATATATATATACTTGATATAGACTCTGTTAAGTTCAGTCTGTGTTGCATCTATTACCTATGCATTTTAGATGTTACAGGTTTCTTCTTGTCTCCGCCCCCCCTCCTCCCCCAAATCTGAATGCAATTAAGCAATGTTTCTTGGTAATCATTCTTTACACCTGCTTTCCCCCTCCCAACCCAATTTTTTTTCTTTCTGAGAACAGCCTCACTATGAGGAACAAAGATTCCCTGTGGAAATGTGATACTCCTCCCTTGAAGCAAATCTTTGCAGAATGACCTGTCTGCCATCAACTGTGTATGTACTGCTCATTCTTCTTCTTCTATCATCATCATCATTGCTTTTCTCTATTGCACATTCCCCCATTTGCTTATGAAGAAATCTGACCACATGTTATTGTTGTTGTTGTTTGGAAATAAATGCTGTTGGGATGAGGGGAGTACAGATTTCTTCTTCTTGCTGCCTCAAATGACTGCTTAGTAGATGAAGAGTTTTCTTTTAAATGTCATTTGTTGTTTTTTGCCTTTGCTTCAAGTAGACATTTTTGTTCACAAAATGCTTTTGGGGGGAAGGGGGGGAGGTAGAAATGGAAGGAAACTTTGAAAAAGAGGCTCTTCAGATTTCAAAGTAAAGTCATGTGATTTTTATTTTAGTTTTCCTGCCTGTTCTATTACATAAAATTTGTGATTGATGTGTAGAATAAACAGTCAGTTTTGGTTTTATATTTGATATTAAAAGGTTAACATATTTATTGTATTAATCTACAAACAGTATTATCTGTATCTAGACATTTTAATCAATACTGTGTTTTGCTGCTTTTTTTTAATTGATATTAATTGATTTTTGAGTTTAATCACCATAAATGCAACCTTTATTAACCAAAAGTTGCACTTCTCCAGCCCAAGAGACCAGTAGAAATTTTAGACTGAACAAATTTATTGAAAAATGTCACTTATTACAAGAATAAGAAATAACTTTCTATGTCAAAATAGATATTTTAAAGAGATTATATTGCAGTCAGAATAATATATATTTTAGATGTGATAAGCACACAAAAATAAGAAGCCCAGTAACCTTCTACACCACTAAGATAAAATTCAAATTAACAAATATCTCCTTTCTTTTCTGACAAATTCTTTATGCAATGGAAAGAGAAATAAAGTTAGCGACCATAGTCGAGGGTGACCCGAAGGCTCCCTTTTCGATAGCTACTACACCAAGGTGTAGGGGAGGGCGCTACTCCATTCCCAGAAAGTAAAGTTGGCGACCATAGTCGAGGGTAACCCGAAGGCTCCCTTTTCGATAGCTGCTACACCAAAGTGTAGAAAGAGAAATAATTTGCAGTTTAATCCTGTTAATTATAATCACATGCATATTTTGCATCTTATTGATGAAGTAATTTTGCTGGATCAGCTATTTAACAAGATAAATGAAAAATTAATTTTCTTTTTCAAATAAAAGGCAATGTAGAATAGAACTTAAAAGTAAAAGTAGGTTTTGAATGTCTCAAAATAAGTAAAGTTGTCTCCCTTTAGTCGAGGGTAACTCGAAGGCTCCCTTTTCAATAGCTGCTACACCAAAGTGTTGGAGAGGGTGCTACTCCATTCCCTGGTATTGCTCCACTTTACCCTTGATCCTTACCTTATAATGCTGAGTGTTAAGCAAGGCAGCATCAAGTACCATTTTTTGAGTCTTTGGTATGACTCAACTTAGGATTGAATCCTGGTCTCCCAGACCATTGGCGAACACTGTACTCATTAGGCCAGTGGAATAGACTATAGATAATAGACAACATTTTGAATTTGTTAAAATTGCAAAAGTAATTTCATTTTTTCAAGGAGAAGAGGAAAAAAATAAAAACAGGTAAATATTAAGTTAAATTTGATTGGTCGATGACGCAATCACCAGAATTAGTAATCAATATTTGCCTAATAATTTTTATGTTTATTGCTGATCAAACTTTAAATTTTTAAGAAAAAGAAAACAGAGACATGATTCTTTGCAACATTAGTTACAATCATTGACTTTTCTTGAAATATTGATATGTTAAAGAAAATAATTTGTTCAGTTTAAAGGGGGTTGGTAAAGGTTTTTTTTCTAACTCCAAAATTCCACTTCATTAAAAAAAGAAAGAAAAAAGCTTAACATTTTTTCCATGTTAATCATATTTTCTGCACCCCCCCCAGCTTTTCTTTCTGACTGATGGTTACATAAGTCTACATCTGAATTGTGCAGAACATTATGGATGTAATAAATCGCAACAGATATTGGATTGAGTAATAAATAATTTCCATTTTTTAAAAGCAAGTTGTAACTTCATTTTCAATGTTTTAAATGCAATCATAAATTCCATGATTAAAGAGGTGCATTCATCGGTTATTCTTATTTCAGTTGTGAAAGAGTGTGCATCAAAATTTAATCTATAATCTCACGACTCTAAAATGAAGGAACTGAAAGTGTGTATTTGGCATGTAATGTTGTGGGAGTTTAAGAATAACAAAAAATGCTACAGAAACAGCTTAGAAAATTTGTAGTGTTTATGACCAAGCTCTGATTATTGACCTCCGAGTCCCAAATTATTCTGGTGATAAATCATTGAGAGATGAATCCAGACCGCAACACTCATCAAAATGCTTCAAGAGAATTGGTGGAATGCAATCCATGCAAAAGTATTCAAGAATCAACACTTGACTTCATTCCAATCCACAAAATGCCGCCACTTGAAAAAGATAGGAAAAGGGAAAATCTTCTAAGAAAATGCCTCACACTCATCAATTGTGGAAATGTTGTGTTGTTCCCTAATAAAAATTATAGAACAAGGCCACATTCAACAAGAATCACACGGAAAAAATATTGGATGTCGGCTGGTCTGTTCTATTTCATCTACCATACAGCTCAGTCGGCTGGGGCAGTAGAATACACCAACTACATCTCTGCAGAGGAGTAACCCCTTCGACGAATGTTTGGATTTGACAGTAAACCATCTGATGGTGAGGCTCAGATCCTCAAGCTCTGGGTAATGTGGAGTACTCCTTCATTGCCATTACTCTCAAGTCCACTCTGACATGGGGTGAAAGTAACTGATAGGGTTCCATCTGTGGGTCAGATAGAACTGTTTGACATTTAACTGTGTGCAAACAAATCACTGATGTTAAATTGAATTGTTAGTGTTATATAGCAATCATCATCATCATCATATCGTGCTGGTAGCACGGATATCCCTGACCCTCTCTCGCCACTCCTCCCTATCGTTCATCGCCCTAGGTAGGTCTTCAGGACAACATCCTGTATCCTCACATAGCTGCTGAATGTACATTCGAGCTGGTCGCCCTGCTTTTGCGCGGCCATGTGTGGGGATCCATATCAAAACTATTTTTGCACACTCTGAACCAGAGTGGTAGCACCTGATAAGGGTCCTATCTATGAATTAAATAGAACTAAACCATGTTTGAGTTTACTGTTTTTGGCATTTAAACTATATTTGTGCTAAACTGAATTGTTTAAAATAGAACTGTTTTGACATTTAAACTGTGTACTTATGCTAAATGGAATTGCTCAAAATAGAACTGTTTTGACCTCTAAACTGTATGCTTATGCTAAACTGAATTATCTGAAATAAGACTGTTTTGAAATTAACTCTGTGTATTGCCCAGTTGGCTGGGGCTGTAGAATACACCAACTGCACCTCTGCAGAGGGGGTAAGACCCCCCCCCTCAATGAGTGTCCTGGATATGACACTCAACAATCTGATGGTGTAGTTCCAGTGATGCTGGGGCTTTGAGGAAAATGGAGCACCTCTTCATTGCCATCACTCCCAGGTCCACTCTGGTCTGGAATTATAGCACCTGATAAGGGTCCTATCTATGGATCAAATAGAATTAAACTGCATACTTATGCTAAACTGAATTGTTTGAATGAGAACTGTTTGACTAAATTGAATAGCTTGAAATAGAAATGTTTTTGACAATTAAACTGTGTACTTATGCTAAACTGCATTGTTTGAAATGGAACTGTTTTTGACATTGAAACTGTATTTATGCTAGACTGAATTGTTTAATATAGAACTGCTTTGACATTTAACTATGTGTAAACAAAATCTATATTTATACTAAACAGAATTAGCTGAATTAGAACTGTTTGACTAAACTGAATAGCTTGAAATGGAAATGTTTTTGACAAACTGTGTACTCATGCTAAACTGAATTGTTTGAAATAGAACTGATTATTTGTATAAGAACGGATTTGGCATTAAATAACCTACAAAGGTTGATATGCCATAAAACCCAACCAACCAACCAATCCAAACCAAACCATTTAACTGTGTGCAAACAAATCATTAATATCAAATAGAATTATTTGTATTAGATAGCAATACTTGTTTTATCATTTTAAAGTCTTGATGAAGATTCATCAAATCTGAAACATTTCAACATCAACTTCCCTTCTAATAAATTTTGGATTACTTTGTTTTTCAATTTTTCTTCAAACTGTCAGATTCCTTTCCATTATTTACATCCAAATCATGTATATATAACCATTTAACTGTGTCCAAAACAAATGACTGATGTGAAATTATTGAAACCATTTAACTGTGTCCAAGTAAATCATTAACATTAAATTGATGTATTAGCATTAAATAACAATACTTGAAATAATTTAACTCTATGCAAAGAAATGAACTTTCGTTTCTTTAAAGATGTTACCTACAAAGTAATTATTTACAAATCATGTATTTAATATATATATATGAATAGGATTTGGTATTAAATAACCTACACGAGTTGATATGCCATAAAACCTAGCCAACCAATAATTGCCCTTATTCATCAGACCTTACACAAAGTGATTTCCATCTTTTTCATTCTCTACAAAATGTTCTGAATGACGACAAAATATTCTCCTGAAGTTCATGTGAAAACGTCTGTGGAATATTTCATGAGTTCAAAACAAGGAATCAACAAGCTAGCTGATAAATACGAAGAGGTGATTGAAAATAACAGCGAATATACTATTGATTGAAATTGATTCATTGTTAAATTATTTGTGAATAAGATTTTACTAAAACGGAAATTATTTATGACTCAACCCTATATATATATATATATATATATATATATATATATATATATATATATATATAAGAACAAGAAATTCCTGCAGAATAGATAGAAAGTTAATTTTTTAACGTTTTGTAAACAAATCTTTAATTTTCTTTCAAATCCCCCCCCATCACCCGTCTCTCTCCTTGCTCCCATTGCAACGTGCTAATATCAACAAAGGGAGGCAACTGTTGTTTATTTATTTATTTATCTTTTTTTTTTTTATTCTGAAGTTCAATTTTTATTTATTTATTTTATTTTTTTTTTAACTAACTTCAATTTTTTTTTTTTTTTATCAATGAATGTATTTGCTTTGACAGTTGCCATAATCTACTTATAATGTAAATGTAATTTTATATTATTTTCTAATACATAAAAGTAATTCTGTTCAAAGGGAGATAACTTCTCATCAATTGTTGAGTGCAGAGATGGAGGAAACTTTTCATTTTTAAAGGCCACAGTAAAATTCATTGTTGATAAGGCCACACCCAATAAATTTTTTGTATGTTAACAACGAAATATTGATTTTAAACTTTTAGTTAAAAAATACTAATTTAATTGATATATACTTTTTAAAAACAATAAAAAAAACTTTTCTACCATTTCAGTGACTTTTTGGAGATGTTGGGGGGGTGGGAGAAAACGTTGACATGTCAATTTTGAAAGTGAAGGTGTGCAATTTTGTTTATTTATTTTTTCATCTATTTTTGTTAATAAAGTTGTGGCTGTTTCAGGTTTCTTTATGTCTGCTCTTTAGTGAAATTTTGTTAATAATATTTTTTTTCAACACATTAAATCAATACTTTACAGTATATAACTAGTAAGGATCCAGAATTAATAAGAGCCATTGATAATGTAGTTGTTGTTTCTCTTAATTATACGGATGGTAGACAGTTGTTTTGATTTTGTCTTTTTTTTTTTTTTAACTTGATGTCTTATTCATTTCATTCTCTTTACTGATTTTTTTTTTCCTAGATAGAATATGTTTAAGAAATTCATCCTATTCAAATTATATTTTTGTTTACTCCATAAATATGACAAGATAAAATAAAGATGTATAGCAAATTGTATTCAAATGAGTGTTTATCAAAATCATCATAATTCTATAAAACCTGACATGAAAAACCTTTCACTATTTGATGAAGAATGCTAATATACAGGGCCAGATTTACCAACAGGCAGTGACCATCTTCTTTCCCTTAGCCCAGTTGGCTCTGCAGAGGAGTAAGACACACCTCCTCCTAACAAGGGTCCTGAATATGACACTAAACTGAATCTAATGATGAGGCTCAAGTTTTGGAGCTTTGAGGAATGTGGAGTACCCCTTCATTGTCATTACTTTCAGGCCCAATCTGACACTTGATGTAATATTTGACCTATGGGTCAAATAATTAAGTAAGTTGTCTGACTGTAGCCAAAAGTGACCTTTTCAATATAGGGTTCCATCTGTTGAACTGTTTTTGACATTGAAACTGTATTTATGCTAGACTGAATTGTTTAATATAGAACTACACCTTTCCCTTCATTGTTCCAATTACCCTTGATCCATACCTTATAATGCAAGGAGACATCAAGTACCTTTTTTTTCTTTTTTTTTTTTTCTTTTTTTTTTTTTTTTTAGTCTTTGATATGATTCTACCTGTGATTGAACCCCAGTCCCCTGAACCATTGGTGAACAGAAACCATTTAACTATGTGCAAACAAATGGTGAATGTTGAATTGGATTATTGGTATTACATGGCAATGCTTGAAACCATTTAACTATGTGCAAACAAATGAATAATGATAGAATTATTAGTGTTAGATAACAATACTTGAAACCATTTGTGTGTAAACCAATGAGCTCTGGCTCATTTAAAAATATTACCTACTAACTATTCATTTGAAAATCATATATAAAATATATAAACAGGATTTGGTATTAAATAACCATGAAGGTTTTATATGCCATTAGACAAAATAACCTAAAATAGCCCACACTAGGCTATTGGCCTAGTGCCTACAGGTATCTGGGGGTCTATTAAAACCAATTTGTTGTACAGTATGCCAGATTATAACCTTGTTTCAAGTGTATACCTAGTATTTCAGCATATAATGTATTAAAAACTCTAAGGGCCCCTGTACAATAAGTATAGTGCCACAGTGGTCTTCAATTTCCATATTTCTTATATCATATTATTTGTTGACATTTGGCCATTGTAGAAAAATTACAGTAAAATCATATATATATATATATATGCCAACACTTCTATGAATTTGAGGCTCACTGATGACTCTGGCCTAGGGCCCACTAGAAGGTAAATCATAAATCTTACCCTGCTAATATGCGGAGGTGCCCGTGGTGTAGTCGTTATCGTCGTAGGAAATGGACACGGCGACACGAGTTCAAATCCTGGACGAGACTGATTGCATTTCACATAGCACTAATACCCTTGGGAAAGGTATGAATCCAATTATTCTCCCTCCAGCTATGGGTAAATAGTAGGTTCTTCACCCTTTGTTAGGCAACTAGTCTAGGAGAAGGAAAACTCTGAATTCAAACCTATTAAACTCTGTTTAAAGATTGACTTTGTGTCATATCCTGCCCGAGCGGAGGGGCTTGGTAAATAGTACCCTGCTAATATGCAAAAATACCTCAAAGAAAGATTATTGCTAGTGATAATTGATAAATTTAAGAAATGAGAGAAATCTGTTGTGAATTGGATGTGTTGTATGAAGTAAAGTCTATTTAATGTATCTTTGTTGGTGTTGAGGTTTGTATCTGGTTTCTTTTGAATATTTCATCTTTTACTTTTGCCTTTGTGATAAATCAGAGAAAAATTCAGACAGACATTTATATAACCAAAAAAAAAAAAAATTATAATGCTTAGAAGTTTTACCCCCTAAAAAGAAAGAAAGAAAAACTTAAGCAATATTCTGAAATGTAAATTCTAATTGAAGTAGATGTGTACAAGTCAGAAAAAAAGATGTTTCACATAAGAAAAAGAAATAACAGATGTTTCATTTAACAAACAGCACGATACAAGTCAATGATGGTGTCTTTCAAAACTAAATAGAAATTCTTAATAATCAACCGTATCCAGGGTCGTCGGGTGTGGTTGTCTACTCCATGATTTTAATTCCTATTTTTCTCAGGTTACACAATTCCTGATGTTTGTATTTTTTCTCATCTTCAATTATTTTCAATTAATGGTTATTTTGAACATAAGATTTCTACTATTAATACCTCTGCAGGTTTAAGAAAATTTACATATCAACTCATATGGAAATCTTGTAAATTTACAAAATAACTATTATAATATTGTGAAAACAGGAAACATCTCAAAAAGGTAACTTAGAATCCAAATTTAATTTTTAATCTTTCAAATGAGAAGATCAAAGTTAACATTCTTAGGATTCTCTCTGTTAAGTTTTCTATTTTAACACAAATTAAGAAATTAATTTACTTTTCAAGAAAGAAAACACAATTTTTTATTTATGAATCCAAATTTGGTTAATTGATTGATTTTAGTGGCATGTCAATTTATGTGGAGTTATTTTATACCCTGTAAATTTAGGGAATCACCTTCATTTTATGTTTATGCTTACATTTTTTTAGTGGAGTATTGTTTCTTTAGAAGTTTTTTGTTTGTCTTTCATACGGTCCTATCAAATATGAATAATTTTTAAACAGATTTATTTAACTCGTAGCTGGGACCCTAAAAGTTACTACCTCTTCAAGTTAGAATGGACCTGGGAGTAATGACAATGAAGGGGTACTCCACACTCTCCATATCTCCAGAACTAGAGCCTCACCATCAAATGCATTCTAGTGTCATACCCTGGACACCCCTTTTTCGGGAGGAAGAGTTTTACCTCTCTGTAAGGAGGGTGGTTACTGTTTTTTGTTCATGAGGGAGCAGACTATTAATAAATTGGACAAGTAATAATATAACCCATTAGATAACTCTGATTATTTAACTCTTTCAAATCCTTTGAAGTATTTATTGCTTGCATTATAGAAAGGACAACAATTCTCTTCTTTAATATCTGCATAACAATATATCATCATCATCATCATATCGTGCTGGCAGCACGGATATAACAATATATAAAAAAAAAATTTATTTTGTTATCTGGAAATTATTTGTTAGCCACGTGTATAAATGAAGAAGGATTGAAAAATTTGTGGCTTATTTAGTTTTTGTTTAATCTATTCAGAAGAGCATTTTCACTATTTAGAATGTTGGACATCTTGTGTAATGGTTAACAAGCTAGACTAGCAAACCATTACTATCACATTAGATGCCTCATACACCTGACCTTGTGCCGCAACTAATCAAAGATTATTAAATGATTTAATTCAATTAGAATGTGGCAATGAAAAATGTTTTGCTTCCATCTGATTAATTGTTTATATCAGCTGCTAAAAATGAATTTTACTCTCAACTTTTTTATTTACTTTTGAACATCTAACAATCAACTTAATTATAAATAAATTATTAAATGAACACAAATGTTATTCACTAAATATAAGAATTAATAGAATTTCTTTAAAATCATAACATCATCAATAGTAATTTTTCCAATTGAATTCATTTTCATTGTTTTCATCTATAAACATGGGTTTTACGTTAACTCTCATTTTGTTGAGAATATTATAATCAAACGTTTGATAGAAAACACACAAAAAATTTAATGTCTTCTTTTTTAGTGGGAAAGGGATTGAAACATAAGACAATAGAAATTGAGAATAAAATTTTCTTTCATATTTCTCTTTCTCTCTCTCTCTCTCTCTCTCTCTCTATATATATATATATATATATATATATATATATATAATTTGAGGAAAAAATCCAAGGGGTCGGAGTATCCAGTTTAAATGTTCAATGCCAATGGCTATCGACTGTATAATTAATTTGGGATTAAAAATACATCAAAACTCATATGAAGAGCAAAAATATTTTTTATATAAAAATATTTCTTTCAGCATCTGAAGAGGGTCATCATAGTCCTGAAATAAAGTTATAATGACACCAAAGAATTGAATTTTTTCTTTTTATTCTTATATATATAATCATCAAGTCATGCTGATAGCAAAGATTTCTTTGACACTCTCTTGCATCTGTTCCTATTTTCCATCACTTCTAGTAGGTCCTCTAGACGATATTCAGTGTCCAAAAAGAGTTGATGAATATAGATTTTTGCTGGTTGGCCAACACTGGTGTTGCCCATGTGTAGTAGTCCACAGTATGACTTCATTTATGAGTTCATCCCTGCTTCATCAGCAGTCTTGTTCATATTGCTTGGGTGGTTTTTGAGATGGGAGGCAAGTGGCTGTACTACTGCTGTTTTGTAGGGTGCTGCTTCGAGGATTTGTTCAAAACAGCATGCAGCATCCTTGTGTAGTTCTCATCTAGCTTTTTCTCCACGCATTTCATTAGCGTCCAAGTTGTGCATCCATACAGTAGTTCTGACATGGCTACAGCTTGTAAGAACTCTTTTTTAATTTCATTAAAAAGATTAGATTTCCATATTGTCGATAATCTGTTGATAACAGTCCATGCTTTTCCTATGTGTATGCTAACATCACTTTCCGTAGATAAGATATTGCTACCAAAGTATGGGAAATGGTCAGGGGCTTGTCATTCAATGTGGAGATGATTCTATGTGAATTCAGAAAAAGTAAAGTCTATTCTTTAAACAAGATGCTGGGCCAGCTGTAATATATATTCAACAGAATCCATGTCGATTAATTGCTCAAACTTTAAATAACATTCTGTGAAAACCCATTTTATCATTTCGATTTTAGAATTTGGTGAATTAATAGCAGCAAATTTACCTCAATAATAATGATTGAAATAAAACCATATAATAACAAAAAATTGAATGGTCCAATCGGCTGGAGTTGGGGGCGCTGACTGCATCTCTGTAGAAGAGTAAGCCCCCTCCCTGACAAGTGTCCTGATTATGTCATTAAATAATCTGATGGTGATGGAGCTTTGGAGAATGTGGAATACCTCTTCATTGCCATTGCTCTCAGGTCTACTCTGACCCAGAGTGGTAGCACTTGATAGGGTCCTTCCTATCTATGGGTCAAATAGAACTGTTTGACATTTAAACTGCATGCAAACAAATGATATGCTAAATTGAATTGTTTGAAATAGAACTGTTTGATCATTTAACTGATGTTTAATTGTTAGTGATATATAGCTATATTTGAAAACATTAAACTGTGTGCAAACAAAAAATTAGTATTAAATAGAATTATTCATATTTGATAGAAATAAATGAAACTATTTAACTGTGTGCAAACAAATGAGTTCAAGCTCATTTAAAAATGTTATCCACAAAATGTGTTGAGGAATCATATTTAATATATATGTATAAAAAGGATTTGGCATTAAATAACCTACAATGGTTGATAGGCTATAAAACCAAATCAAAAAATAACTTGAATGAAAGAATTGAAGAGTTTATTTTGTGAAGTAAGCAACTAAAATTTGTAGGTAACTAAATATTTAATTTTTTTTTTTTTTTTTTTGTGGGGTGGGGATTAGTTAACTTTTAAGGTGGGTGATTCAATTTACCATAAATATGCCTGTTCACATAAAAGTCAATATAGATGATAGTTCTATCACAACTTAGAATCTCTATGAAAACAATTTGCTTAGCAAAAAAAAAATAAGACTAGGTTATAAAAAATAAGATTGAAAATGAATTAAAACATATTTTTGTTTTCAATCTTATTTTTTCTTATAAACTGTTTTCTTTTTCTTTTAGAAGAAGATATACAAATTTAATAACCTCAATTGGAAAATATTGCTACCTTTGTTAAGTTATATAACAGACTATAAAGAAACAGTTGCTTTGGTGAGACACAATTTTATGTCGACTCTGGACCCAAACAGACATACACAGACAGTCAGTAGCTTTATATACATAATTATTTGGTGTGTTCAAAAGTTCCTGACACTTTTTAAAAAAATTTTTTTTTTTTTGAAAAGTAGAAACTAAATACAAAAAAGTTTTTAAAATCATTTTTTTAATAAAGAAAAAAAAAGATTTTTTACATGCCAAATATATCTCATATATATATATATATATATATATATATATATATATATATAAGTGTTTATTTGGGAACAAGTATAATTTTTGTTTTTGTATATATGTCTGTGTATTCAACTTTTAAGCCAATTTTGTTTCTTCATAATCTTTTTTTTTTTTTTTAATTACATTATTGAGTAATGGCATCTCAAATCTCAACTAACAGAATCTTTTGTTGACAACCTCTCTCCATCTCACTTCATTTGGGAGTCCTGACGTTGTGTCAGATTAGGAGGAGGAAGGGACTAATGCAAGACAGTCACAATCCTGCTCCATTCCCAGCCACGTTTCACCAACGCCCCCTTCTGTAGGCTCCCCCCACCAAAAAAAAATGTCATGTAATATTGTAACACCAACAGCTGTAAAGCTTTCTTTGTCGTTTCACACACTTTCCAACTTTCGACTATCAAGTTTCAGTCCTACTTGTATCTTCTATAATCACAGAACCCTGCCGACCAGGCAAAGTTTGGAATAACTTTGCTGACCAATTTGGGCTGCTTACTAACATTTCATCTTTGCTCAACAGTCCCTGAATTGTGTTCAACTCCTGGGAAAAAATCATACCCTACAATTCCTGTCAATGTGCTTTTGTGTCTTAGGATAACTTCAGCCACCCCCTTCTACTCCCTGTACCCTCCTCCCTCAACATTTTTTCCCTATTTACTGATTACATCACAATTCCATTGCTTCCTAAGAACTAACTTCTACCACCACCTTGTGTCACATATACACGCACATACAGCAATTTAAGATTTTAATGTAAAAATATAGTTCATGAACTATTTCTTCTGGAGTTTTGGAATTGAATGCTAACCAATTCAGATTTTATTTTGTTACTTTCCCAAACCAAACATGAAGTTCTTAAAATTATTTAACAGAAGGAAAGAAGGAAAAAAAAAAAAAACCTTTGTTTTTTACAATTTTAAAAAGTGTCATATCGATTTATCAATTGACATATATTTGATTTGAATGCCCTGTTGGCAAAAGTTTAGAATATACTGACTGTATTCACTGTGGGAGGGAGTAAGACCCCCCCCCCCACTAAATTGGATCTGATGCTGAGGCATTTGGAGCACCTCTTTGTTGTCATTACTCCTAGGTCCACTATGACCCAGAATGATTGTACCTATTAGTCTCATTTAAAGATCAAATGAATCTGCTTATTCATATTTGATAAAACCTTGTACACCCCCCCCCAAAAAAAACCTTTTAACAACTACACAAAAAAAATGTGAATATAAATCTACAATGAAAGCAATTCCCTAACCTCTAAATATTAAATAACTTCAAAACCAGTTGACAAATCAATCATACTTGATTTTTTTTTTGTAATTGCTGGAAAAGAATAAACATGGTTGTGTATAGTTGGAGGAATTATAGTCTTATGTTGCGTATATTTTATTTGTTTTTTTCTTTTTTGTATGTTATGGTAACGTTACAAAAAATGGTCCCTTCCTACTCAGTTTTTGTTTGTATAATTAACATAAAAAGTCTTTAACGTAGAAAATAAACCAATTTCCAAATTATTTATAATACTTTCACTCTAATTATTATTATTTCTCATGGGAGATAATTATTAAATTCTAGTCATAGAGTACTTCCTATTAATTTTTTTCTACATCTGCAAGGAACTATATTAATATTCTATAAATATAATTGGGCTTTTAATTAATAATCATTAAACGATATTCCTTTGTTGCCAGAAGTTTTATCCTAATCTATATTTTGTAATTATATTAATGTTTTTCTTCTAAATAGAATTATCAAGGGATCCATTGTTGTAAGGTACTATTAGATATTTTGAGGCAATATAGATTAGTAGCAATATGTTATATAATAAATGAATTCTAAGATCATTTTGAAAGAAAATTATGTAAAAGTCTTAAAATACAGAATTAAAATCCCCATTGCTGAATCTGTAAATTATATTTATATTGTTAGGTTTTATTAATTTTCAAAAAAGTAGATCCACTTAGGAATGTCTTTGATAAGTTGAAAGTATAAGAATCTGAAATTCTTCAAACTTAAGAAGTTCTTATCATTTTGAACAGAAGACAAAATGGTCATGGCCGCTCAAAAATGATAGAAAGCGAATTGCAGCGAATCTTTAATACCAACTTCTTTTAACTGATACTTTCATTGCAATTGTTAAGTGAATGTGGGACGGCTGTAGATTCTAGGATTTTTTTTTTTTTTTTGTCATCAATAGAAAAACTTTATTTCATTAATAAAGAAAAGTTTTGTCTTGTCAATAAACCAATATTAAATTCTTATTGAGTAATTAATATAAAATGCTCAAAAAACTGTGAAATAAATGATGTAAATAAACGATAATTAGGATCAGATTTGTCTTATCCATTCCCCAAAATGAACAAAACATATATTTCCCTTTTTCACAGTTCATTTGACCACATCACAAACTTGTTTTTATATATATATATATATATATATATACACACACTGTACAGGGTTAGATAAGAATAATTAGTTTTCAAAAGTAATTAATGTTTGTAGATATGTGTATGTATGTGTATATATATATATATACACACACACACACACACACACACACCATCCCATTGGACTAGTGTGTACAGTGTTCACCAGTGGCTCAGGAGACCAGGATTCAATCCCAGGTCAGGTCGAACCAAAGACTCAAAAAAAGTTACTTGATGTCGCCTTGCTTAACACTCAGCATTATAAGGTAGGGATCAAGGGTAAAATGGAGCAGTCCAAGGAAAGAAGTAGTGCCTTCCCCTATACCTCAGTGTAGTAGCTTATGAAAAGGAGCCTTCGAGTCACCAACTTTACTTACTATATTAATAAAAAAATAATAGATAAGGATTTTTTTTTATTACTGTTTTTTTGTTGATAAATGAAATGTTGCAAATGAGAATGAAGGTTGTTTAATGATTGTCTGAAATCTCTGATGTTATTCAATGAATATTTTCATCATATAAAACTTCTTATAATCTATGTTTGTACCCTCAATAATGCCGAGCTAAAGTCAAAATTACATCTACTTAAACTGTAACATCAAACAATTATCAAACAGCCTTCATTAGCCTTTTTTTTTACTTTATTATTTTATTATTATTATTAGTAGTAGTAGTGGTGGTGGTGGTGGTTGTAGTAGTAGTAACCTTGTTTGTGAATGAGATGTTACAATTGATTTTCAACATCTCATTTGCCAACAAGAAAAAAGTAAAGTTGGTGACCATAGTCGAGGGTGACCTGAAGGCTCCCTTTTCAATGGCTACTACACCAAGGTGTAGGGGAGGGCACTACACTTTCCCTGGATGACTCCACTTTACCCTCGATACGTACCTTATATTGCTGAGTGTTAAGCAATAAGGTATCAAGTATCATTTTTAAAGTCTTTGGTATGACGTGACCTGGGATTGAACCCAGGTCTCCCGGACCATTGACGAACACTCTACCCACTAGACCAATGAGCCAATGACAACAATAAAAGGCTTGTAAAAAAAAAAACTCAATTCCAGATCCTTGTTTGTTATCTTTAATAAAATATGCCAATAAGAAAATGTGCTGCCTAAACACACACACACACACACTATATATATATATATATATTATCATCAACACCCACAGTATACAGTGACAAATGCAACTATATATATATATATATATATATATATATATATATATATATATATATAATTGCATTTGTCACTGTATACTGTGGCTGTTGATAAGTTATCAGCCAACCAAGATCAAGAGTTCAACACACTTGGTACATTGTTTCTCTCTTTTTTTTACCGTTCAAAAAAAAATCTTTCTTTCTGAGACCTTTTAACACTCATCAATCATATCTCTTTTTTTCCTTTTAATCTATTAAACATGTCTAAGGGTGTAAATCTGTTTCAAAACCTTTTGATGAAAATGTGCCATAAATTTGTGAACTTCATAAGATTTCCAGTTTCATTTCTTCTCTCACACACACACGTCAGTATTAAATAATGGTTATAAATTAAACTTTAGGTTTTTTAAATCAAGATATAAAAAGATTTGAATGCAAATTATGATGATGATTTTTTTTTGTTTGCAAGTCAACTTTTTAATGCTTTTCCAAAAATATACGTGTCTACTCAAATCATTTGATATTGGAATTTTCTTAAGTCTTTCCTTCTTCGTGCATAAAAGTGAATTTTGGTCGTAAAATTCACTTTTATACATTTTTCAGATTTTTTTTATTTTCAAGATTATAAAATTATCACTCAACTCTTTATAGAGAATTTCTATTGTATTAAGTTTTATAAAAAAAAATCTGGAGAAGATTCAAAATTTACTGGGGATGGACATAAATTTTATGTATTTACCAATCCCCTCCACACTTGCAGGATATGACGCTAGGTCAGTGTTTAAGCTGAATCTAATGGTTTGAATTCAGAGTTTTCCTTCTCCTAGCCGAGTTGCAAGGCTAAAGAGTCAGTCTGTCCTACTATTTTACTCATAGTTGGAGAGAGAATAATTGGATTCATATCTTTCCCAAGAGTATTTGATTTCCTTCTAGACCAGTTGCTATACCAAGGTTAAGGAACCTAGTCTGCCCTTCTATTTACCCATAGATGGAGAGAGAATAATTGGATTCATGCCTTTTCCCAAGGATTTTAGCATTATGTGAAATGTAAACAACCTCATCTGAGATTTCAACTTGGGTCACTGGGTTCATTTCCTATGACAAAAACCGTTCCACCACGCGGACGTAAGTTCTATGTAATTATCATGCCAATTCATATAAAATAGATTTTTGGGATTATCTGGCGAGTTTGATATCTGCAATGGTTCTTAAAGATATTTCTCCATAACTATGACCCTCAACACTTAAAAAGAATAAAGAAAAATGTCCATCTTTGCTACTGCAGCAGCACCAACTGACATTTTTTATTTTATCTGAATTTTTTTATTTCTTTTTAGTTTTTGTTTTATAAGAAGATATGGAAATAGAATGTTTAATTGTTAAATATTCTCCCCACTCCCACCACCACACTTTCTTTTTAGTTTAAAACAAAAAGTAGATAAATCATTGATCCAGTCTCATTAAAAAGTTACAAAAATCATTAATATTTGATGCTTGATAAAACTTGAAAATGATTCTATTTCAAAATTGTTAACACAAAAAAGTTGCTGTCATAAAAATCCGTTTGGTTACATTAAATTTAATATTCAAATATGTAATTTTCTAAAGACAAAATAAACACTGTCAAGAGAAAAATATCAATTCAAATTGGTTTAATTTCTTTATTAAATTATTGTTCCTTGACACAAAAACCTTAAAATATTTACCCTGTGTGTCCCTTACAGGCAAAACATGAGTTCTATTCTAATTAGTTTTATGTGTGTATATATATATATATATATATATATATATATATCAGTTGATATACATGTATGCTATCATAAATTTATGAAAATAACTAGAATTTAGAATTGAGAAAGTTTTTCATAAAACTTAATTGAATAAAAAATGGCAACCTCCAAATTGACTGTTTCACTTGTTCATATTCAACACTTTTATTTTTTTTATTTTTCTTCAGATATTCCATGGGTCTAATTCCCACCAAACAGAATCTTCAATTGGCCAATAAAATAACAGCAACATCATTCTGCAGGTGAGAAGAAAAAATGTTTTTTGTTTTTTTATATATATATATATATATATATATAATCAATGAACAGGAAGCAAATATTATCTCTCTCTCTCTCTCGATGACACTGAAGCATAAAAAAAGATATGATTGATTTTCATTGTTTATTATTTGAACTAACTGAATTGAAATCTTGACCCCCCCCCCAGCTTGATTTTTTTTTTTTTTTTTAAGTCAGGGTCAACTGGAAGGTTTTTAGGCTGACCATGATACTCTCATAGAATGTGACCAAATAATGTTTATTTTTCAACCTAGTCTCCCCACTGCAGTCCACATACTTTTTTCATCCGTGTTGCAATGCTTGGATCCCATTGGTAAAAAAGTCATCAACAGCAGATATGATCTTGTCATATTGACGTTAGAGTCCACCTTCAAATAATGAATTAAAAAGATAATTTTTATTTCTAAAAACTTTCTATTATTATGATCAAATGATTTATTTATTTCTTATCATGAATAAAAATGTAAGTGAATGACTAAATTTGTGTGTGTAGAATACTTATTTCTAAAATACTTGACAATTTTTTTTGTATTTATTAATCAAAAAACCAAATACCATGTTTCCTGGCCTCATTGCAACAAACATTCGATTATTTTTGCCTTAAAAACTTCTACAAGATCAATGAGAGTTGCAAATTAAATTGTTGGTATTTTTTAAGTAAATAGAATCAGGCAAAATGGCAAATAGTTGGCCATTTCTATCAGTGGAATTCTAAAAAGATTCCAAGATTCCACAAACACAATACATAATGATGAAATGCAACTTTAGTTCACATTACTTATAAATTTTTGATCTTGTGGCTATATACCCCCCACTCCCAAGTGCCTCTTGTTCAAAATACCCAAGCCCTAAGATATTTAAAAAAACAAAAAAAATTAAAATAGATGTCTTTAGAAGTATCAGTGAATCAAAAATTCTTTATCAACACAATTGTACAATATGCCAGTCGTGTATTGTAATTGTGAAACTCCAATAAATGTTTTGTTTAAAAGAATCTTTATTTTCGGGTTGAAAGTGCATTTCAGCCATTAAATTTATTGCTAAATGTGTTCCATTAAATAAAAAACAAATTTTAAACCTAATTAATTGGAAGATAAATTTTTTTCTTTCAAATTTCATGCACTTTGATTGGATATGAAACAAATGTTGAATGTTTTACTTTTTCTTCAGAATGAAAGGAAGTATTGGATGACGTTTTTGTAATTTCCCTTGAAATCAATTGAGATAATTATAGAAATATAATTTTTAGTATTTGGTCAGCCAAAAAGTATGTTCGGTTTATTAAGTAAAAAATTTTTTTAAGAATGTTATTGTTTTTTTTTTGTTTGTTTTGTTTTGTTTTTTTTTGTCATCTTTAAAATTCCATCTTTCCAGAACTTTTTTTATCTTACTGACTTGTTCGATTAAAATTGTCCTGTGCAATTTTTGCTTTAAGACATTTCTGTAAACTTTAGAAAAAAAGAAGGTAACTTACATGTGTAATTTTTTTGTGAATGAAGAAAAATTTTCCGAACAAACTATAACATATTTTTTTGTTTGATTCAAAGAAAGATGAAATCTTATGTTGATTTGAGTTGTTTTTTCTACTTGATTTGATAATCTACATTTGATAATTTACATAAAATTATCAAATAGTTGGTTGAGTCCAATTCACATTTTTACAAAAATGACAATATTTATCGTCTAAACGAAGAAAGTAAATTACATAAGAATTAAAGATTTTTAAAAAATTGATCGTAAAGTTTCACAAGAAATTCTGTCGCTTTGATCTGTTTTCATAAGAAAGAAAGCAAAAAAAAAAAACAAAAACAGACAGCAACATTCTGAAGAAAATAAAATAAAAAGATTCTTTGTAAATTACCAAAGATGATTCACCTGAAGATGACGAGAAAGTAACCAGGTAAAACATTTAAGTAACAAAGATTAGAAAAATCTTATCCAAATAAAAATAAAAGTTTGTTTATAATTTTTTTTTGGTGACAGTATATTTAGGTTTTTCTGCTGTTGTCAATTTTTAAAGTCCTGGTGGTGAGAAATTTGTTCAAAGCTTGAATATTATTATTACAAGAGTGAGTTAAAAGTTTTGTAATATTTTAATAACATGAAGCAGAATTTGGTAGATCCAGATGCTTTTTGCCGAAATCACGAGATGCCATGTTCGTCTGATACTCTTGGAGTGTTTGTCTCTATAGCTTAGAATCCATGTTTTTAAGCTTACCTCACTTTACCTGATTGTCAAGAGTCTTGGAATTTCTTCAACCATCTGGTTACTGTTCTGTGATCAACTTTTGTATAGCAAATATTTTTGGTTGCTTCTGCAATATTATGACCCAGTTTGAACTCTTTAAAGCATACGTTCCTAAATTAGACTACATTAATCATGATTTGAAAGCCACAGAGATGAATGTGCAGAGTGAAGCAATGCATAACATGTTAGCACACCAACTACCATGATACTACCAACCACAGCCAGGAACATCATGGGATCTACATGCTGCAAACAAGCAAGTTCCAAAATATTGCAAAATTTTTGACTCACCATCGTATTTTTGCATCTGAAGAAATTACAAGTAGTCAAGTCAATGTCGACTCCATTATTTATAATTTCATTTACACTTGTTGTGTCGTTGTTTCATTTAACCCAATCTCTTTTCATTGCAGACGTCGGCTGCCTGTTGTGATGGTCAGATGTCATATGGCTGAAGATCTGAAGACTGCAACAAAATTTGTGCAACAAGGACGTATCCTTTCCAATAATTAAGACGAATAATAATAATAATAATAATCATCATCTACATTTGTGTATTTTTGTTTTTAACATTTGATCGAGATACACACGGCTCTGCTGTATTTTCACTCAACTTCAGCAAAAGTAAATCAGAAGAAAATTAGAACCATTGGGAATTACTAGAGAGAAGAATGAATCCAAACCCCACACACACTTTACAAAGCTAGTACAATATCTTCTCATAACAGAGCAGCCAGAAGAATGCCACTTTTTAAATTGGTCAGCTTTTAGTCAAGACAATAATGAGTTAAAGTGACAAAGTATTTGAATTTTGACACACAATCATTAATAACCGAATTGTACACAAATACATGACAGAAATAGAAATCAATAATATCTAACTTTGATTTGTAATTTCATAAAAATCTTTGGTGGCAATTAGTTTTATAAGCACAAAAGAAATGACTGCACAACCATTAAACAAAATGCGTCATGCTCCAGGAAGATGAGAATTATCAAGTTTTTGAAAGTGGGGGAAAGGATGTGTGTTTCTATGCATGTAGTGTATTTTCATTTAGGGTGCCGAGGGTAATATGAAACTCTTTTCTTTCAAAGCTTCTGGAATGTGGTGAATCTCGATTTAGAAAAATTTATATATTCATTAATTCTTCTTAATAAAAAATCAGAGAAGAATTTGTTTTCATCTCCGAAGCATTTAAATGCACTTGTGCTATCAAAAATGTCACATCATAAAAATAGGATCATTATAATAAAGATTGTCTAGCCTAAAAAAAGTGACTATTGATGTCAATAAAATTTAGAACAAAGGACTTGAAAGTGAAATAACTTCTGATTAAGTTTCAAGTTCTCTTCTGAAATATTTCATTCTACTTAAAAATCTCAATTCTTATCAGTGACATCAAATGAATATTTCAGATTTTATTAGTGCAGGCTTGTATAGATTGGAACAATAATTTGATTGTAGATTTTTGTTATAAAAATTAATTCATACAAAAAAAAAAAAAAACCATCACTATCATTATTTATCTCATTATTATCATCAGTTTCTCCATTTTTTAAAGGAGAAAGTATTCTTATCCAAATTTTGTTTTCTAATTTATTTAATGATTCAGTCTAATTTTTTTGATTCGTGCAAATTTATGTCAATATTTCCAGTGAAATGTTAAGATCAACACCAACATGTTGGATGTATATTTGTCTGTCATTTCAGTGATTCAGTTTCTAAGACAAAATCTTTTCACCTATAATCCTCCTAGCTTGACTCATTGGTCTAGTGGTTAGAGTGTTCGCCAATAGTCCAGGAGACCTGGGTTCAATCCCAGGTCGAGTCATACCAAAGACTTTAAAAATGGTACTTGATACGTCCTTGCTTAACACTCTGCAATATAAGGTATGTATCGAGGGTAAAGTGGAGCAATCCAGGGAAAGGAGTAGCACCCTTCCCGACACCTAGATGTAGTAGCTATTGAAAAGGGAGCTCTCGACTACAGTTGCCAACTTTACTTATTTATAATCCTCCTCCTAATTCAAGTCACAATAGGAGAGAGAGAGGCTAGTGAAAAATAAAGCACTGTAAAAGTGTTGTCATATTTAATATCCTGCAACATTCAAGGATTACACACAGCTCCCCCCTCCCCCAATAGTATCAATAATAGCCAGATTCCTGCACATATTGAACTCTGGTCTACAATTTTATTTTCCTTTGGGATATCAAACAGATGAAGAGGAAAAGAGATAATTAAGGTGGTGAGAGTTTCAATTCAGAATTGCTGAGAAAAAGGATTTTGGTAAAAAGAAATTTTTCACTATTTTGTTTATTTTCTTTAACCTTTTTTTTCTTGAAGACATCAGAATTGGACCAGAAATGATTACTGATCCTGCTTTTTTAGTTACCAGGTAAAACAAGTTCCAAACTTTTTCCGCCATTTACTTTCATCACTTATATTTCTCTTGGCATCATTTTTTTGTTTTATTGAAATTTATATATATATATTTTTTTTTTTTTTTATTGAGTTTAAGATTGACATTATAGAGATGGGTAGGCATAGTCACTCTTCAATTAGGGCACTTGGTTGTTAAACCTAACATGACAGTGAATGATCTGCAAGACAAGTTTAATCTTTACTGAGAACTCATCTATTGTGACCTTGTACCAGATTAAGCTTACAAAATATTTAATACCCTTCCTGAATTTTCTTTAAGCCACATTGCAAAATACTTAGAAAAAGAAAATCATTTATTGATGGCTAAACACGATTATTGATTCATTTAAGTTTCACTGTTGTTGCATTTTTGTTTAAAAATCTTTTTTTTTTTTTTTTTTAATAAAACAGCAAATGTATATCAGTTTAGTGGATAAAATGATATATTATGAAGAAAGATCTACGAACATTAGTATTTTGGATAAGAGGATAAATAGTAAAAACTTAAGCTGTACAACTTATAAATTATTATACATTAATGTAGTCAGATTAGTGTCATCATTTTGGTTGTTATAATCCCATTTCAACAATTCTACTGATGATGATAATAGCCACAATGAGAACATTAGTCTAAAGTCCCAGGAGTGTGAGTTAAAAAAAAAAAAAAAAAAATGCATCTATAAATTCATTAAACATCGCGTGGGGATATATATTAAGAATGCAAACATATTAATTGTAACTGTTGGTTTTTCAGGATCAGCAATGAAAGCTTTTTTTTTTTTTTTTTTAAATTCATTGTATTGATTGCCTCTTCTTTTTTCCTGTGTAATCAAGTTCATTATATCAGTTAAAAAGGAAGTTTGTTATTAAAATTTGAAAAATAAGTACAATAGTCATTCAAAATTTTTTTTTTTTTTTAATAAGTAAAGTAATGCTGAATGTTTTCTTGAATTTATCCCAATGAAAGTTACCAGTAATTTGTTTTCTGTTCCTTCATTAAAATGATTTCCATTTTTAGAAACATGGAGGATTTCCTAACATGGACAGATACTTCAGCCATCAGAAAACACGTCCTTGAATACAATGATATTGTGAGTTCATTTTTATTTTTTCCTTGTTTCATAATGTTTAATTTGTGATCAGCTAGGAATGAATTCAGGTACATTTTCATTTTTTAATCAAAACATTGAAGAAAACAAGTGAGAATTTAAAATTAATTTTTCAATTATTTTACTGCTTTTCTCCAGCTGTGCACAATACAAGATCTTATAATTCTCAGCCATCTAGCTAAAGATCTGTGATTATTGTTGTGACTCGAGAAAAGTTTTAAACTATATTACATCCTGATTTCCTCTTTGTAAAAGGGTGTTCATCTCACTGTGTTTAGCCATTCTCTTGGTAATCACCAGGAAAGGCAAATAATAAAATATTGATCTTCAAGGGTTTTTAAGAGTATCGAATCTCTGAACAAACTCATAGTCATCTTGTAATACACCAATCATCTGTAGAAAATAAATGATAAATTTCAAGTTCTTTGAATACAAATCATCTGTAGGGTGTGGGATTCTACCTCCTTTATTTTTAATGACCGACACTTTAAAATGGATACATACCAGAAATGGAAGAAGTAAAAATTCTTGCTACCCTCATTTGACTTATTAAGTGCCTTCCAAAAAGTTTCGGCACATTTATGGGACAGACGGAATTTAAACCGTTAAAATTCCATAACTGGAATGATGCCCCCCCCCCCCACTGAGTTAACAAGGGACATAACTCTTTCAAATCTGCTACGATACAAAAGATTTCTCATTTTTTGGATCTTGTTCTCATGGCTTCTTTAGTAATCAGAACCATCAATTATTTTCTTAATTTAGTCTTGGTATTAATATTTTAGTAAATGAGTCAGGCTCTTTCCCCCCCCCCAGGTTTGGCTTCAAGTTGCTTTTAACCTGGACTACTTGATTAATGGGAATTATTTTTCCTCATTTCTTTTGTGGCTGATTTCAAACAGGAGATATTCATTATAAAATATAAAGATAAGTATTAAAAAAACAAACTTTAAATTTGATCTCTTTGCTCAATATCAACTAATCATTTCTTTTTTTTACTCTTTTATTTCAGAGAGATGATTTTGACATGTGAAGACGTCAAATTTGCATACAACAACATTCATTCATTTTTTTTTTTGCACCTTCTCCCAAATAAAATTTTTTTTATAACTAATCATGCTTTTTTTTTTTCTTTAAATCTCTCAGAGTGAATACTTTTCCTAAATTTTTTTTCTCTCTTCCGTTTTCTCATGAAAGAAAAAAAAATTCTTAGTGTTGAGGATTTACAGGACAAATCCTTTCTTATAAAATTATTTGCAACAAAATAAACAGTTTATTTCCCAATTTTTTTTTATTATTTGATTTAAAAAAAAAAAAAAAGCTTGCATTATTTTTTGTCCCCATTTTTAATTTTTTTTTTTATTATCCATGCCTGAAACATTGTATGAACAGAAAATATGGAAGAAAAAAAAATTAGCAGCAAATAAATCATTTTGTTAATGAAACAATATATATATATATATATATATATATATATATATATAAACTGGAGTACACATTAATGAACTCGGTACCAAAAGTTTAAAACAGTGAAATTCCTTGTTCAATTTTATTATTTCTGTGTCAAGAACTAAACATTTGTTCTTGAGAATTACAGGGGTTTTTTTGTTTTGTTTTTTGTATGTGCAAATGGCATGGTGTTTAATAAGTGTTTGTTTTCTTCTTTAAAGAAGCCAAAATTGAACACATACAGAACAACTAATAAACAGACACAGCTTGAAAAACTTGCCCAAGAAAATTCACTGATTGGAAAAATATTTCAGTGTTTCTTTTTCCCTTTATCCTACTTTTCGAAGAGAGAAGTTACAAATTCTATGAAAATGGTGTTATGAAGAAGATTCAGTGTTTGTCGGTTCTGGTTCACTGACGGAAGTGGTCATAGTAGAGACGACTGCAGCATCGCTTGTCTGCTCTGGTTCAGGTTCTGTTGTGAGTGCTGCTGCTCCTGCTGCTGCAGCAGCAGCACTGGGTGCATCATTGACCACCGCTGGGACAGGAGCGGTGGGTGCAAGGGGAACTGACGCTGGAGCTGGAATCAGAGGGACCGAAGTAATTGCAGCTTCCGGAATTCCCACGGATGGATCTGGCAATGAGATGGGAGGAAAGCTCAAACCAGATGACAGAGAAATAGGAACAGCAGGAGCTGCTCCTGCCACCAGTCCACTGGGTAGTGTGGTCGTCAGATCAGGAGGCAGAGTGATTGGTGATGGCAGCATTGTTGGTTGAAGAGGAGCCATAGATGCTAACAAGAAGAAAGCAAACAAAAACTAATTCTTTACATTTCCTTCAACTAAAAATTCATTTTTTTTTAAAAAAAAAAGAACAAATTATTCAGAATAAGTTATCATAATTTACCTTGCCTGTCTATTGTTATTTGTGAACAACATTTTAGCTGTGTAACTGTTGCCTTCTAATGTATTTATTGTAGAATTGTTATCAATTGATCATATTTATGTTTCCATTATGCAAATCTCATTTAAGAAGGGTCTCTGGCCAAATTGGGTTAGCTATGAAAGTTTCCCCTTGTAGACACTTACAAAAAGGATCAAAGAACACAGAAAAATCCAGTGCACAAGAATCAAGACACTAGTGAATGACTGAAGGAAATTACACATAATGTGATCAGTTGACCCAAAATAGAATTAATTTGTTGGTAACCTCAAATAAAAATAGATGATGAATGGGCTGTTGCCAAAATGTGTGCAAATTAGACAAGGTGAAAAAAAAAAAAAAAAAAAAAAATCTGAATAATTATTTTGTAGTTCTGAGAAGAAAAGGACTCACCTGCTGCGCCCCCTGCAGGATTCATCATGGCTGTGGAAAATGTTGGCATAGAAACAACTGGGAATCTAGGTATTGAAATTGGTGTTGTGAGGGGTGGAAGTGATGACAAATTAGGAATATTTGGCAAAGCTGTTGGAGGAGGAAGAGCTGAAAATAATTTAAAAAATGATGCAACTCAATTATTTTCATGTAAAGCATTTAAGAATATTTCACTTTCTATCAGAAAACCACTTCCCCATAACTATATATTCCCTTTCCAATAACACCTGTTAATTAAAGGTTTATAATGACTGGATATATATATATATATTTCCTATCAAAGTGGAATGTTGAGAGTTAAGTGCCAATACAACTTTCAAATATTCTCACTTTGTAATAAAAGGTTACGGTTTAAACATTTGAACCCAGGAATTATTGTCAGAAGAGTTTAGAAAATGTGACAAATTAAGTTTATTTTTAAAAGTATTTTGTAATTTGCTTGAAGCTTTGCACAAATTATTTTATTCTATTGAATTGAATTAATTTAGAGGGCAATTGCAATGGGGATGTTTTAAATGCCATGCAGAATAAATGTGACTGCAGTTGTCCCAATCAATTTCATTTCTTAAACTTAGATATATATTTAAAATGTGCATGTTAATTAATGATATATTCAGTATTTAATTCTCACCTACTGTTAATCTGAGGGTGAAACTTAGCTATTAATAAAGCCTCCTTAATTCTGAGATGACCAACATTACGTACTATTGCTTCTATTTTAATGGAAAAATTATCATTTTTGCATTTAATCAAATGTTTATGGAATGTGTGTTGAGTTGTTCTCTAATTCTGATGTGGGGCCGTCTGATTGTACTTTTTATATAAAAATTATGGTATTTTACGCAAATTAAATGATAAATAGTGTAAGTTTTTTGGTTGCAGTTGGCTAGAGTGCATGTTATGATAGGATTGTTATTTTTCTTTGTTAGGTATTGGCGTAGTGAGGGTCCAGAATGGGCTAGTTGTGTAAATAGCCCTGTGTATTTCACTGGTGATAATTTCACTGAAATGTGGTAGTTTCAGGAAACAGGTGTTAGAAGGTGTATGTAGTTTCGGTGATTTATTATTATTTAAATGTCATGTGATTGTATCTGAGGGTATTTACAAAGTGTGCAGTGTGTGTAATTTTGTCTTTCTCTTTGCTGCATCTATTGTGAATTCATTTAATTTCTAATTAGTGTAAATTTTACTAGTTGGTGATATTTGGGTTTTAAAATCTTTATCTGGAGGTTTTATCTAAAATCTGTCTGTCTATATTTTGGAATTTCTCATACATAGGAGGTAGATTCTTTACTGGATGATGTGTCAACATAAGAGTATATCGTCTCTATCGTCTTGTGGAGAATATGCATTATGGGCAGATGGATTGTGCTCGACGTTCTAGTTGGTCCATATATGAAATGATATACTGGATCCCGTGGGTAATCCTAATGTTTGTTTGTAGATATTTCCGTTGTAAGTGAAGTAAGTATTGTCTATCTGTTTTCATTAGTTTCTGACAATGTAAATTCTTGGAGATTATGTTCTGATATGATATCGATTGCTGGATGTTTAGGTACTGTGGTGTAGAGGGAGATTACATCCAAGCTGAATGTGTAATTATTTTGCTTAAGTTGTTCCGTATTTAGTTGTGTTAGTCTGTGGACGACTTCATCAGAATTTTTAACACGTCCTGAAAATATGGGAAGCAAAAGTTTTAATACTTGTGTAAGAAGTCATGATATTTTATAAAGGGAAATGATTGGTCTGATCTGGAGTGTTGTGTCACTTTTATGTGTTTTGATGAGGTGGTAGAAACTGGGAGTTTGTTATTTCAAGTAATAAAGTTATTCTTGTATTTATTTGGTTTATTCCCCCATTTACAGATGTTAGTCCATGCATTATTGGATTGATTGAATGTCTGTAACTGCTGAATAAATGTTGTTATCTTTAAGATGGTCTAGTGCCAATTGGTTATAGGTGTTCTGTGAGATGACGCAGAATTCCTTACTTTTATCAGAAAGTAGATATGTTTATTTTTGTACATATTCCCCTTTTATGATCCACACACTTCTTCAGTGTAGAATAGGACACAAAAGTTCAAAAGAGAATAAATGTTTCTTTACTTACTGGATGTTGATCCCGGCGGCAATGTGAAAGGAGTTCCTAAAGACACTGGACTGGGTGCACTGGCAGCTGCAGCCACTGCATCAATTGGATTGTTTAGAACAGGTATTGTAGGCACACCTAGAAAAGAAAAAAAGGGAGATAAAAAGAATGCTAACATCTACTTTTTGCCATCGCCGCCTTTAGCTAAAATCCAAGTTTTATTTGTTTATCTTAACCCTTTCATAACCAAGTAAGTTTTTTGTTTTGGATATGTGAAATTGACATCATTTAGAGTTCAAATGAAAATCAACTGAATCATCAGTGTAAGATTTATCTACTTTTTTTCTTTTCTTCAAAAACTTTTAGGAAAATGAATTTATCAAAAATTATAATAAACCTCATCAAACAAAAGTAGGATTATTTCATAAAATTTTATATCTTATAGTTCTTGAAATTACCGAGATTTCCACCAGTACAGATACTCTACTCTGATCCTAAGCCAAAATGCCAATCTAGATATCATAAAATAGTTTTTAAGAATGAATGGGATTATTTAAGTAAATATTTATTTTTGATAGTCTTCATAGGTTGAAAGAAAAATAGATTTAATCATTAAACTTTCAGTTTATATTTTGATTGATTTTTCCTAGAAGTTCATCACAACTTTCACATCAACTATTTTACCGAAATTATAAATTGACTTTCTAATAACAACTTGGTGAGTATAACATAAGTATTTTATCTTGAAAAGTTTATAATATTGAATATAAAAATCACCAAAGCTATTTTACCTGTGTTCAATGACATATTTGCAATTCCTTCAGTCAAATTTGGAGTTGAAGTCAAAGAAACCTGCAAAGTAAACAAAATTAAAAATCAGTTCAATAAACTTAAAATGCAACTAAGGAAAAAACAATTTTAAAGAATGGTTGCCTAATTGCATCTTTCAAAATTCAAGAATTGAAATTCTACATTTCTTAAAATGAAACTTGTACGAGGATGAAACGGAAAATTATAAAAAGATTTGGAATCTAAAGTTTCTTAATTGCCAGACTCAGTTTATAATTTTCAATAAGCCTTTTGACATTTTTTTTTTTTAATTGATAATCTAAGATTCTTAGAACTCTTTTCCCTCCTTTTCCATTTGTGTACAAAAAACATCTCATTCATAAAATTAATGTTTTTTATGATGTCACACAATATTTACATAAAATTATATAAATCTTTTCAAAAATATTATGTAATTTTTAAAAAAATGCAAGATTTAAACTCTTGGAATTAAGTCAAGGCAAAAACAACAAAAAAGATTTTTATAGAAAAACAGAAGTTGTACTATTTAATAAATAGCTTTGGTTGTGGGATGTTAAAGGGCATTAGTCCAAAAGTGAATATAATAGCAAAATGACTCAAGTTTAAAACTCACTTTGATGTCACACAGTTCAGCCATATTAGCTGATATACCACAAAACTCATTTTCATGCAAATAGACTTTTTCATCATAAAAAAACAAAACAAAAAAACCATAACTGGTTTTAAATAACAAGTTTTTCCAGATGTTTTCAGTGAAAAGTTATTTTTAAAAAGGACAAATTATGCAAAACTTGTTGGTTTTTAACACGGCACAAAAAACTTTTTTCTTTTTTTTTTTTTTTTACTTTATCATGCACATCTTTTTAAATGAATTTCAGTTGTGACCATTAAATAAAAATGACGTTTGGTTTAATTTGGAGTCATGGTTATCTTTCTTTGTAAATGGCAAGCCTCTGAAATTAGTAGACCATTTCATATACCTTGGTAGAAATATCTCATCTACTGAGAGGAATGTCAACATACTCAGAGGTAAAGCATGGACTGATATTGACAGGTTATCTCTCTAATGAAATAAAATGGGAATTACTCCAAGCTGTAACCATGTCAGTACTACTGTATGGTTGTACCACCCGGACAAAAAGCTCAAGTGGAACTCTTCAAGAATGCTTGGAAATCACATCCTATAAAACAAGTTGTACAGCTAGTTACTTCCCATCTCACAAACTATCCAAGTAAGAAAAGCAAGACATGCTGGGCAAGTAAGGACAAATTTATAAGCAATGTTCTATGAACTACTACACATGGACACACCAGTGTTTCATCAGTTCTGCAGACACTGGAAGTCGTCAAGTGGGCTTGTGAAGAACAATGACTGATAGGAATGGATGGTATGAGAGAGTCAAAAGAATTTGTGCTGTTACCAGAATCATTCAATCAGTCAAGATACTCCAAAATAAGCCAAATCTTTTTGTTACATCTACTGAGAAGTTTTTGGGGGCCTTTTATAAAAACTTCTTCATCACAAGTTTAATTGTTTCTTCCACTGTCATCACTTACTTCTGAAAATCCATCTGCACTTTTAGGAGTAGCAGTAGTAGTTGCTGTAGCTGCTGCTGCTGGGATTACTGGGGTTTCATTCTTCTCTGTAGGGAATTGACGTTTGGGTATTCTGTGCAAATAACCAAATCCGATGCCACATCCAAGACTGCAAAAAGAATGCAAATTTTAAAAACGGAATGTACAGAGAACCAGATTTCATTATTATTGAGGGAAATGCCTTTCTACTTTGACATGTCAAGACTGCTGCATTTTGAGAGAGAGAGAGTGAGAGTGTGTGTGAGAGAGAGAGAGAGTTGGTTTGGTTTTATGGCATAATCAACCTTTGTAGGTTATTTAACACCAAATCCATTATTATGTAAATAATCAGTTCTATTTCAAACAATTCATTGTCAAAAACGTTTCTATTTCAAGCTATTCAGTTTAGTCAAAACAGTTCTATATTAAACAATTCAGTTTAGTATAAGTACAGTTCCATTTCAAATAATTCAGTTTAGCATAAATATGCAATTTAAATGTAAGTACACAGTTTATTTGTCCAAAACATTTTTATTTCAGTTTAGTCAGACAGTTCTAATTCAAACAATTCAATTTAGCATAACATAGATAGGGCCCTATCAGGTGAGTGGACCTGGGAGCAATGGCAATGAAGGGGTGCTCAGCATTCCCCAAAGCTTCAGCATTACTGGAATTTCACACCATCAGATTGTTTAGTATTATATCCAGGGCCCTCGTTGGGGGGGGGGGTCTTACCCCTCTGCAGAGAAGCAGTCAGTGTATTCTACAGCCCCAGCTGACTGGGCAAGAGAGAGAGAGATAAGAGGAGGAAATGTCATAAAACTAAAATGTTTTGGTCCCTAATGAGAAGCAAATAAACAACAATGGGGATAAAAATATTTCAACACTTAATATAAAAATCTTTATATAAAGAACAATGTTTTTAAATTAGTAATTGTGTATGTACACCCCCCCCTTCCTTGCAAGAACTGTACATTTGAAAAGAAATACACACAACATCAATTACAATTTAATGTACTCTCCCAAATTTGTTACTCAAACAACTTCCATATTTATAAACTCTTCATAACCCGCCCCTCCAACAATCATCTCCACTATCAAATGAAGCCTAATTTTCATAAGTTTCCTCACAAACGCTAGATGGAGAATTCTGACCCCCTCCTATAACCTCATTCAATCATATTAGTTTAAAGTTTCAGTCAGAAATCAATGATAATAAAATAAAAATAAGTGTAATCTTTCTATATACATTCTTGCTTAGTTTTGTTAGTCTTTCTGATTTAATATAATTTTTATCACATCAAAACTTAAATATCGTTGTCTTATGGAGGATACATATTTTTACTAGTTAGAAGAATTCTGTTAAAACCAGAATAAATTGTTATCAAAGAGGCAAAATTTCTGCTAAATATGGGGGAGGAGCCAAATTCTAAGAATTTTTGCCTGATCCCCAACAAAAAAAGGCAATCACATTTGATCACCAGATGCCTTCACAAATTGATTGAATTGAGAACAGGAGTTAATTGTTTTCTTCTCCAAAAGCAGCAGTTCAAGGTTCAATCCCACCATAGACACAGTATCACATTCTTTGGATGAAGACTGGAATTTGGTAAGATTAATGGGTCATTTCTCTTGCAATTTACATTGTTGTAAAGTATCCACACTTCATTGCCCATCCCAATTTGTTTCCAAAATGAAACATTTTCATTATATTGAAGTTAATTTTTAACAAAACCCTTCCAATGTCATCTAACAATAGCAAACTACTTCCTGTAAAAAAAAAAAACAAACAAAAACAATATTTCTTATATGTTGAAAAGGAACAAATACTGAAAAAAACTTTTTCAAATAAAGAAAAGAAAAAAATGTTCCCCTACCTTCCTTCACCTCCCCACTCATTGTTTGGAGTGATGGTTACTTCTCGACAATTGTCAGTTTCTGTGTTGTAGACATACAACTTCAAAGGTTTGCCTTCATGCGATTCAATCAAGGAGAACAAATCTTCAGACTGACAACAAAATTGAACAAAAAAGAAAGAAGAAAAAAAAAAATTCACTCAACCAATGCAAAACTCATTCTAAACCTCACAACCCAGAAAGAAGAACATAGCTGAATATTTTTGTTGTGGCACCACGTTACCAATTCTTAAAAAAAACTAATTCAGATTTTTTTAGTTTAATAAGAAGTGGTAATATGTTGCTACAGTAAAAATGTTCAGCTTTTCTTTCTGGGTTGTGAGGCTTAAAACTTTTTGAATGACTTTTATAGAAAGATTTCAGATAAATTAAATCTATGAGTTTAAAAAAAAATTAATCAATTTTAATGGCATGTCAACTCATCTAGGGTTATTTTATGTGTTAAGGAATCATATTTATTCTATGTTCATATTTACATTTTTTATTAAATTGTTTAAGAGATGTTTTTTTGCACATGGTCCAATCAAATACAAATAATTTTTAATCTGATCTATTTGACCCATAATGAGACTGACAGGTACTACTAGTCCAGGTCAGAGTGGACCTAGGAGTAATGACAATGAAGGAGTACTCCACACCATCAGATGGAGTTTAATATCATCCCAGGACACCCCTTTTGGGGAGTGGGATCTAATTCCTTAGCAAAGGGGGATACAATCAGTCCTACCAACAAGACAAAATTTATCTGGAAGATTATAAGACAACTTAAAAACAAACATTAACAGTTCTATATTATCTGTTGGTTGAATTTTTTTAGACCTAATAAAGCAGGTTTCAAGCGCAGTAAGAGTAACCCAGAGGCAAATTTTTTAGACTTTATTTTTCTGTTGCCGGTCTCATTACAATGATAGTTGCATCAGAAAAATAAGATCTAAAAAAGTTCAGCTTTGAGTCACCCTTACAGTATTTTTAACCTAAAAAATAATTTTTAAGCAAAAACTGGAATCATTGATAATGTAAGGCCAAATTCAAACCAAATAGGGGAGCAACCTTTGAGGAGGAAAAAAAAAAAAATTAATGATTTTATAATCATAAATGAAAGATCAAACATACAAAGTTTGTACATACGTTATATATATATATATATATATATAAAATTAGGTTTTGATAAAATGAAGAGAAAATATTGCAAATGATTTTTTTTTCTTAATCACTTTTTTCCAAAATTTTGGATTTGAAAATGCCTTTTAGGTGACAAAACAGGGAAAAATGTTTATCAGAATAAATATTTTATATAATTTGAAAAATATTTAAATCATGCTAAAATAAGAATTTAAAAAACAATGTTTAAATAACAAAAATTTTCAAATTTATTAAACTGATGATAGAATTTTTTTATCACAACTATTTGATATGAATTTCTTTAAATCTAAAAAATTGTTATACAAAACTTCTGTTACCTCATGAAGAACCGAGTCAGCTCCAATGATATAATCTGTGTTAGATCTGAGGCTGGCCAAGTCAGCAGGGGAATTAGGATGGACCTCCTGGAAAATTAATAAAGAACAAAAATAAATAAATAAAAATAAAAGGGTTAGGGGCTTAACAAAGGTGAAAGAAAAAAAACTAAACACAAAAAGATGCCTACCAAATATATTTTACAGTAGGTAAAATAAAATTATGATTACTTCATTTATTAAGTTCACATTATATGCAATTGATGTTCACTAATTTAAAAGAAAACATGAAACTATTTTATAAGTTTTTTTAAAAATTAGAACAAAATGAAAATAGAAAAAAATTATTAAAACAATAGGAAATGAACCAGGGACTAAAGAGTCACCTGAAGGAGAATGAACTTATCGTCAAAAACCTTTCAACAAAATATTAAATCCAAAATCTCAGACTAATATCAAATAGATTGCCAAAATAAGTTTAATATTAGACAAAGCGCAAATTAAAATGGCTGATTTTTAGATCAAAGTTAAAAAAAAAAAAAAAAAAAGAAACCTTACCAGAATGTGCCATACATTCTCGTTAGCACCTTCAAATGAACAGAACCTGAAAGAAATGTTTAAAAATCATTAATAGAATTTAATATTCCTTTTCAGCAACTTAATAGACAATAAAAGAGTCATTTTTTAAATTTTTATCATTTAAAAAATCCACATCTTATTTTAAATTATCTACGAGAGTGGACTGAAAAGTTTGCATAATAACCTCATAGCTTTTTTTTTGTTTTGACCAATGGAACCCAAGTACTGTGGCACAGAGGGAAGAAGTATGTAGACCACAAGGAGGACTATATTAAAAAAAATTCATTTGGTCACATTCCACAAGAGTATCTTGGTCAGCCTATGAACTTTTCAGCAAAAACTCATATTTGGTAAATAATTTTTATCCTTTACACATATTTTTTGTAAATGTCTATAATAAAAAAAAATAAAAAATAAAAAAAAATCACTTTTTAGACACCTAGTGGATTAGTTAAATGGACAAAATAAATAAATATTAAAATTTTTTTTAAAATCAAGTCTATCCTCTGATTCCTATTCAAAAATCTATTTTGATAATATCAAAACATATTTATAAAATCTACCCACAATATCATTTCTAGATAAAAATTAAAACTGACAAAATTTTTTTAAAATGAATGAAGCAAATTAATTATTATGGATATTTTACAAAGAAATTGCACAAATATTTCAAAAGAATTATCCTCACCGTATACTGACTCCAAGCAAGCCTTGCCCTCCCCATGTGTGGCTTGGTGTGATGGTCACTTCACGAACAGATTGACTTTTACTACTATAAACAGTCATTTTCACAGGCTTCTCTACATTGTTCTTGAGTAATTCTTTCAAAGTGTCATTATCCTGATTCTGAAGATTTAAAATGGTTTTTATGTATGATCACAAATAGAGCAGAAAGTAGAGAAAAACAAACAAGCTCATAGTAGATCCTTTTTTTGCAAATGCTTCATTCTTCAACTCTTTAAATAAAACTAGTTACAAATCAATGTCAGTACAAATTCAATATTTGGATTGAAATCATTATTAAAATTATTTCTTTTCTGTCTAAAGCACAATGTATCTGAAAACATTTTACAATAATATCAGACTAATATATATATATATACACACACACAATACTCATGGTATTTAAATACAGTTAATTTCTCTGTTGTCTATTTTCTAAAAATAGTTTATTTTTTAACCTTTTAGAAACAAATTTAATGCTTGGAATGCACTTTTGACCATAAGGTAAAAAAGCTTTGTTGGAGTTTCATAATTACAATACTACAATTCACTATTGGTGCTGAGGGGTATCTCTCACAAGCGTGTCCTGCTGAGGGGTATCTCTCACAAGCGTGTCCTGCAGAGGGGTATCTCTCACAAGCGTGTCCTGCAGAGGGGTATCTCTCACAAGCGTGTCCTGCTGAGGGGTATCTCTCACAAGCGTGTCCTGCTGAGGGGTATCTCTCACAAGCGTGTCCTGCAGAGGGGTATCTCTCACAAGCGTGTCCTGCAGAGGGGTATCTCTCACAAGCGTGTCCTGCAGAGGGGTATCTCTCACAAGCGTGTCCTGCAGAGGGGTATCTCTCACAAGCAATATGATTTGTAGATAACATTTTGAAATGAGACTGAGCTCATTTTTGTTGCACATAGTTAAATGGTTTCAAGTATTTCTATGTAACAGTAACAGTTTTAAGACCAGTCATTTGTTTGTACACATTTAAATGGATATACGTATATGGTTTGTAGGTAATTTCATTTTTAGATGAGGTAGAACGAATTTGTTTACACACTAGTATTGCTATTGCTTCTACACAGTTAAATGGTTTCAATTATTGCTAATAATTCTATTCAATATTAATCATTTGTTTGCAGACACTGAAGTGGTTATATATATATATATATATAGCTATTTGCATACATTGAAATGGTTCCAAGTATTTCTATGTAATGCCAATAATTCAATTTAGGCAGACAGTTAAAGAGTTTCAAGTAATTCTGTTTAACATTACTCATTCACTTGGACACAGTTGAATGATTCCAAGTATTCTACACAAATAGTTTTATTTGCACACAGTTAAATGCTTCCAAGTATTGCTATGTGTCACTAACAATTTAATTAAACATCAGTCATTTGTTTACAGACAGTTAAATGGCCAAACAGTTCTATTTCTAACAATTCAAGTTATCCTAAGTCATTTGTTTGTACACAGTTTAAATGGTCAAACAGTTCTATTTAATCCATAAATAGGACTGTCAGGTGCTAACACTCCAGATCAGCGTAAACCTGAGAGCAATGGCAATGAAGGGGTACTCCATTCCCAAAAGCTCCATCATTACGGCAGCCTCGCCATCAGATACTTAAGTGTCGTATCTAAAAAATTTGTTGGGAGGGGGTCTTACCCCTCTGCAAAGACGCAGTCAGTATAGTCTACAATATCAGCCGACCGGGCTCATATAATTTGATTTGTTTTAGCATGACACACTTAGACAAACTGACTAAAAATTGAGACACTTGTTTTCAAATGAATAGAGTGCTCAATATCAGTAATAGAGTATATATAGGTCTATTACTGATACTATATATATATATATATATATATATATATATATATATATATATATATATATATATATATATATATATATATATATATATATTACACACACACACACACAAACTACAATGCTGATGAGTTTTAAAATACAGATAACTATGATACAAAACACAAATGCTTAATAAACCTAAACTATTTATTCAAATATTTTTTAAATCAGATTTTACCAAATCTTAGACTTTGGTTGCTTATATAAGAATGTAAATCTCTTTTATAACTAACAACTAAGAAATGACAAGTGAAATGTTAGAATATATCAACTTGCCAAGTAACATGCAAGTAAACAGTATTTGCACTACAAATATTCCTTTGTCAAAGAATTCCTGTTAAATTTTCTAATAAAATTCACTTGAAGTCTATAATATAAAAATAATATACATCACTGATAAAATAAATTGCTGTTCCAATGATTTTTATTAACATCCAAAAGTTTAATGATGTTTTCCCAGTTTTTCTCTAAGAAAGGTTGTTCAAGTAGTGAAAAACAATATGCATAAAAAAAAAAAAAAAAAAAAAAAAAGAACATTGTTGGAGCTGAAATGACAAACAAGCATTTCTTGTTATTTTCAAAGCAGGAAGAAAAAAGAAAAATAAGAATGCTATCAATCCTCTCTCTCTCTCTCAAGTTATCTCTTTATTCAGGTTATGTAAATTAGACACTTCATTTGGCTTATGTAAATTAGACACAAATACCAATGTAAATAAGTTCATTCACTGACAATAGTAGTCAGTTAATGAGTGGCGAAAAGGTTTCAATGCTGAAACATCACATTGAGAAATACCTCACAATATCTTCAGAATTTGGGAATGTTTCCTACATAATGTCAGACAATATTCTATAAATCTACCATGAATTTTAATTCTGCAAGTAACATTGGCAGTTCTCTCTCTCTCTCTCTATATATATATATATATATATATATATATATATATATATATAAAAAATGGGAACATCCATATTGTCTTTATTAAGAAATATTTTGAGATTTTAAAAAAAAAAAAAAGTCAACTCAAAAGTCTTTTTTAAAAATATTTTCTCAATTTGTTATTCTAGTTTTGATTGTTTGACAAGATATTTATTTTCCTCAATGTGGAAAACCTTTTTTTTTACCATCAATGTTTGTGGATGAAAACAAATCCATGCTCGGTCAAATATCGTTTTTATTCTTTACCAATGCAACTTACATTCCAATTTGGACTGCTATCAACAGATTAACAGCCATATGGAAATATTATCTGATAGAATAAAATGGAAATTCTTCAGTACTATTGTATGGCTGCACCAATTGAACTTTAATAAAACTGAGAAAAAGCTAAATGGAAACGACACAAGGATGCTATGTGCTGTTTTTGAACAATTCCTAGAAGCAGTACCCAACAAAACAGCAGCTGTACGGCCACTTACCTCCCATCTCACAAACCAAGTAAGACAAGAAAGATATGGTGGGCACTGATGGAGGAGTAAAGATGAACTTTTCTAGATTAATGGCATATCAACTTTCATGAGTTATTTAATGCCAAAGCCTTCTTTGCAGAAGAACAGCAATGCTCTTATTTAACACTTAGTTGGGGGGGGGTGCCTACTATTAGTATTAGTCCAAAAGTGAACACATTAGTATAACTGGAACTTTTGACTTGCTTACTACAAAGTTGCAGTCCCTTAGATTAATCACACACTATGCCACGGAGTACAACCCCAATGATTAAGAGGGATAGATGACAAGAGAATCAAAAGAATCCATGCTGTCAGCAAATCTTGACGTTCTTTTATCAAGTGAATTCCAATGACCCTATTTTAACTCTTGTGAGATTTTATATAAATGCTGGATCTATGATAAATCTGAATATTGAATAAAAATAAAGACCTCACAATTAATCTCTTTTCAGAAATACATTTGATCCAGTTTATGAAATCCAGAAAAAAAAAAAAAAAAAGAAAGTTCATTTCCTTTTCAGAACAGAATGTAATCATATAAAACTGATTTTGTGCTTTTAGCATTTTCATGGTGAACATTTCTCTCATCTCTCTACACACATAAATAGTATTTTATGAGCATAAAAAAAAATATAAGCAAGGATGTTAGTGCAATTGACTTGCTTTCTTGCCTAGAAAAAGTTCCTTGTCATTTAAACAAGGAACTTTTTCTAAGCAAGTAAGTTTCTTGCGTGACAAACATTACACAATAAATGATCATTGAGATGGAATTGTTTGCAAAGAAAAACGGACTCATGTCTTTTTTTCCCAGCTGAAATTTGAAAGTTAGTTCACCAGATCCATTTTTTGTGTTTGGCAACCATTTTCACCTCCTTGCATTTTAATTATAAATCTTCACTATGAAATAGTCAAACTGTTTACGACATTTAAGTTGTTTTACATCTCTACAATTGAATTGATCTTCTTTGACATTAGATGCAAAAATTGAATTATATTAACTTCACTTATTTGATATGAACTGAAAATCACAGTTCAATTCACCTTTGAGAAATTTAACACATATCTCTCGCCCCAACTAACATGCAAGACAAAATTAAGTGCAGTGGATATAAAGAAAATAGAAGAAAAAATACAAAACAACTTACGAGTCTAGTATTGTCAATGGCAACAATGAAGTCAAAAAATGCTTCCAATCCTGCCTTGAAACCTGGAGAACCATCTTGAACCTGTTTATGATAAGAAAAACCAGAAGCCAAATTAGACACGAGAACCTCATTTTATGATAATTGTTTTTCATTTCAATAATGAATACCAAAATTATAATACAAATGCACATGAACAATAACAAGGGAAGAAAATGAGAACATTTTATTGAATGTCAAATATCAAATATAGAATGGGAATTATTTTGTGTGGAAAAGTACACAAAAAAGTATTTTGTAATCAATTTCATTAAAAGTGACCTCATTTCTATAAGATTGAAATCCACATTTAGAAATGGTTCTAATGTTGAATTGAACTTTCTCTACTTCATTAAAGAAAAAAAAAAAAAAAGAAGGTGCATTCACATTTCATAGAAAGAGAGAAAAACAGTTTGGCACATAACAAAATACAATATCTTATCTTTTTCTTCCAACAAGAATTAGATTAAAAGGATCCCTTGTATTTTTTCATTTTAGAACTGAAGATGCTTTAATTACAAGTTTTTAGATTCAAAATTTTGTAGCTAACAAGACATAAATGGAATTCTTTATATATAAATATTTTACCTCGTTTTTCTTTCGTATACTGACTAAAGCAATTGTTGAAGTTTAAACTGTAATACATTATTTTAATACAAATACAATTTTCTTTCAATCAAAATATTTATATCAAATCTTTAACAACATTGTTTTCTTCTCATCTGTTTGAGTTATTGTAATTGATTGCTTACCTATCTATTTTGAATCTTGTTTGAAGATTAACTTTATAGCATCTAGATATCATTCTTCATTGCCTCTTTACATCTTGTGTGGCACAAAAAGTCAATAATAAAAAATCTTTAAAATGGAAAAAAAAAAGAAAAAAGTATTTATAAAAATTCACCCAATCCATGTTATCCCATAATCCTAAGTTAACTTAGTTGGCATAAAAAAACTAGAAATATGAAACACCCAATAAGCAACTCACTAAAAATGGTTTTCCAAACTGAATATGTTAACTATTACAGAAGGTGTTCTCCCACAATATAAAAATTTAAATAACAGATAAATATTTCCTTTGAATAAAACTAAAGAATGAACCAACTAAAAAAGAAAAAATTTATTTATTTTAAAGTCTAACATAGTTCATTTCTTATAAACTGCAAAAGAATATATTGTTATTTTATCAGCAGATTTATAAAAAGGGATAAAAATTAAATACGAGTTTTGATGATATTAGTCGTTTAAATGGAACTTTCAACTCTTTAGAGTTGAGATTAAATGCTGACCAAACATAAATTTCTTTGATTTGGGTTTCAATTGACCCACAACTTGTGCAAAAGTTCTATTAATCTAAATGTGAATTGATATATGAACTTCATACAAATTCTCAAAACATTTTAGCATTGGCAAAAATAAATCCATTTAAAGTTCATCTCCCTTTCTACATCCTACACATCTCTTCATACAATTATCATATCAAGTACTTTCTTCAAATTAGGAGCCCTAATTTCACTACAGTTAAACATAAAAGGAAATAATTATTCATCAAGTCATAAAGAGAAGATTCAATCCTATAAAGAGTTAAGCCGTGAAATTACAAATCCACTTATAGCATAAACAAAGTAGCCTCCCTTCAACTGATCATGTTAAAGGGACAATTCCATCAAACATCAATAACTGACCAAGATTCAACCCTTTCGGTGCAGCTGAATGAAATGGTCCTCCAAAAACAGAATATTTCATTTAACTGCTGAATGGAAGATGAAGACAAATCTAAATAGATTTTTATAGAAAAAGAAAACTTGCCCTTTTCTCTAATCAAAGATTAGTATATATATATTTTTTATGTTATCAATTATGTCAGCTAACTACTTTTTTAACACGTTTATAAAAATAAAAAGACAGTAAGATTCAATGCTTTTCAGAGGTTTTTGTTTTTGTTTTATTAAATGAAAACATTCAGATGAATTAAATTTCACATTCATTTATGACATTTTTGACAGAAAAACAAAAATAACTCCATGTAACATGCCAGAACTTGAAGTAATCACCTACACAAAAGGTCAATACTCAAATCAAGGATGATTATAATAATAATAAAAAAAATCTATTCCATTTATTTTTCAAACAATGTCTATTGTAAAATCTTTATCAATTTATACTCAACAGTCCACAAATACTAATTGTTACTATAAATCCTTGTATCAAAATAGAGAAAATACCAATTATATTTTCTTATAAAGTTCTGTAAAGAAATATTTTTTTTTAGTTTAAGTGACAAGAGATTTATCAATTTAAACATTTTTATTTGGTCCTAGCTAAGCAATTATTTTACTTCTCCAGTTTGAAAAACTACCAGTAAACCTAATTTTTAATTAACTGTGAATAATTATTTCAATCAGATAATTTCATTTTTCTTTTTTTTTCTTTTGAAGTTTGTTGATTTAAATCCTGCAAGATTAGTAGTCTTATAGTAACATGGCTTCCCACCAATTATTGTTTGAGACCTTTCCATGAATAAAAAAAATTTTTTTTTAGAAACCAATAAAGATGGCAAGAAATTTTTTTAGTCCTTTTATCAAAACCATTTAGCTGTCTGTGAAGGAGAAACAAACAAATTTTCACTTATTATTAATAAAGACATTTAATTAATGGATAGGAAAACAGAGAAAAATTAAAACAATGACACAGCAGCAGAGAACATAAATTGCTTCATTAAAACAAACAAAAATATATTTTTAAAAATACTTAAAAAGCAAATAACACATCAATCAGTTTTACTCTTGTAAAATCTATAATAGACTGTATTGATAACTCCAGCAGCATTGTATAAGAGCTACAAATAATCAAGACCTTCAATTTGCATTAACAATAAGAAAGTCAATTATTTTATAAAGAAGGTTAAAATGTTAAGATAAAACAATAAGAGTTATCTCTCTTACATTTCATTTGCCTCTCAAAACAATTTATGGCTAATAAGTTCTGGTTAAAAGCAAGGTAAGAGTAATTAGAAACTGAACAATTTAGAACCTTATTTTTCCGATACAGTTATCATTGGGGAACAAGAAAATAAAAATTTAATTTAAGAAATCAAATTTTAGTTGACTAAAACTTTTCTCATTCCCAAATGATACCTGCATTGGAAAAATAAGATTAAAAAATGGTTTGGTTTTAAGTTTACCCTTTGCTCTTAACCTGAACACATGAATTGAGTAAAGGTTATTCAAATTGGGGTCAATAACACACAAAAGTCTTTAAATCTTTCCAATAGTCTCTAAAAATAGTTCTCATGACAATATTTCTAATTTAGAAAAAAAAAAAATTTTTAAATAGGTTAGTAGAGAAAGAAATGTTTTCTATTTTCATTTTTTTTTTCCATATCTTCCAGCATATGAAAATTAAATTTGATCTTATTCAATCATTTTTAAATTTCACATTGAATTTATTTGCATAACATGAATATTGATCAAGGGTTTATAAAAAAAAAAAAAAAAATTAAAAAAAAAAAAAAAAAAAAAAGAGCAATTATTTCAGCTAAATAACTTGTGACAGTTAATTCTCTCATCATGTTTAACAAGAATTAACATTGCATTCATTCTACTATACAATACTTTGTTATACAGACAAATCATAGAACAAATGGCATTTAAAGTTGGATTACATTTTCTTTTTAATTATATATAATAGGATCTTGTCAAATCCTATTTATAGTATCCATAATTAATTATTAATTGCAAATAAAGATAAAAGGAAATACTCAATTATCATTTAATATTTTACTTGAGAAATTGTAATTATTTATGTTGCAAATTGGACTGGAAATTGATTTATTCTATTTAGATTAGAGCATTTTAATACTATTTAGTATGCATAAAAACCTGTAATACAAAAATTGAATTATCTTAAAACATAACTTTTGATACATCAGTCCATTTTTCCCCTTAAAACAACTATGGGATTTCAGTTTAAAAAAGTTTTAAAAAACCCAAAAAAGTATAAAATAAAAGAAATCAATTTCATGATCCAATTTTAATATTCTTTATATTCAAAGAAATAAATAGAAGTAATGTATTCAAATGTTATTATGGTCGCTTTCATTCCAAAAAGTCAAACATTAATCCTTTTGAACCTTGACCTCCAGATACTTTATGCATCCTAACACTCACAGATAAATAAAAAGCACAAAATACAGATATCGTTTTAATGTTATCTCAAAAAAACTAAGGAATAAAAAAATTTTTTTTAGAGCTATGGTCTATTGACAATTCATAGTTTGGTTAGGTTATTTGGTTTAATGGCATATAAACTCTTGATGGGTATTTAATTCCAAATCCTGTTTATGTATATCATAACAGTGTTAGTTGTCACTAAATCACTTTGTGTCGAACCAAGTGCAATATAATATGGAGAGTGCTCAATATCTAGGATAGAGCTATTATATAATAATAATAAATAAATAAATATATATTAAATATATAAATCTAATATATATTTATTTATTTATTATATATTACACACAATCTCAGGAAAAAAACTGAAAATAAATCTAACTATAAAAATGTACAGAGATGGAAAAAAAAATCACAAGGTCTTCAGTGGATGATTTTATTCATAGAATTATTTGTCAGCCTTAAACATTTCAGTTTTTAGACTTTCATCAGAAAATGCGGCTAATTAAAAGATGTGACAGCTTTAAAACATTCTATTTCCATTTGTAACATTGTTTCAAATTTGTGTGATGTACATCTGGATTGTAATTAAAACAAAACAAAAAAAAATTGTGTGGATGAATTTTCTCGTAGTCTCAAACAAATTTGCAAGCACACACAACTTTAAATATATAAACAACAGTTTAATTTAAAATCTAATTTAAAAACTAATCACAACTTCAATCTTAAAAAAAATTCCAAAACGTAAGTTTATATATACAATAAAAACATGGAAAAATTGTTGAATCTCGTTTCATTTTGGACCACTGTGCTGAGAGAACTGGTTTTTTTCACTTTGTCTTCTTATTTAGTGAAATTGGTGCCGAAAAGTTACAAAATCCTTAAAATAATTTGGCTTTATTGCTTATCTAATTTGACTATCTGTTTATCTATTTAAAAGATAGAGATAAACAGATAGTCAAATTAAACAGACAAGAGGTAAAAAAGCAGCAGCTAACATTAATAAAGATGGATAAATATATTATAGAATGTTTATAATAGGTAGATAGGAACTATATATGATATGATATATTATATATGATATAAAGAGAGAAGGATGTAATATAATTTGTTTTCTTTTTAAATAAATTTTGGAACACTAATTACATCACACATATTTGAAATAGAATGTTTTTAAATTTTTTTCTCCTTTTCTTCATTTCATTTAATAACTCATATGCCTTGATGAAGGTCTAAAAACCAAAACGCTTGATGTTAAATAATTCTATGAATAAAATTATCTTCTGACGATCTTGTTTTTTCCATCTCATATATATGTGGGGCGGGGGGGAATTTGCACGATTGATTTCAAGAATAGTAAATGATTGAACAGTTCAATTTAACCCAGATAGGACCCAAACAGGTACTACCACTCTGGGTCAGAGTGGACCTGGGAGTAATAGTAATGAAGTGGTAATCCATATTCCCCAAAGCTCCAGGAGTGGAGCCTCACTATCAGAGACAGTATAGTGTCATGTCTAAGAAACTAGTGGGGTAGGAGTCTTAGCCCTCAGCAGTTGGCATATTCTATAGCCCTCAATTAATAAGGTGGACAAACTCATGGTTGATAAAGAACAACAAATGATAAAACAAGTTTATATAAATTTAGTTATTTTCTGTTTATTTCTGAAGATGTAGCCTAAATAAATAAATAAATGAAAGGGTGCCACTAATGTTGACCAAGGCTATATATATATATATATATATATATACACATATACATACACACACACTTGTTAACTCATATGTATGCCAGAGATAGAGTTTATATATATATATATATATATATATATATATATATATATATATATATATATATATATGTTGTTATATGCCTAATCATTTATGCATAGTAATTCTGTTTAAATAAATATTTGAACAGGTGCCTGTTTTTACATGACCAATCATAAAAATCTGACATATATGAGTGGATCAATAAGTCTGTATCCTGATACATAACTAAATCTTATTCTGATATTTTCATTGTATGTTTGATCCATGGGATTAATATTTACCATTGAATTAAGTATTATATTATAAAAAAAACAAACAGAAAAAAAAAAAAATGCTGAATTTTTGTCTATTTATCAAAGTACATATAAAAAAGTAAAGCTGGCAACTGTAGTCGAAGGCGACCAGAAGGCTCCCTTTTCAATAGCTACTACAAAAAGGTGTAGGGGAGGGCGCTACTCCTTTCCCAGGTAAAGTACATATAACTTCATAGAAATGGGGGGGGGACAAAAAAAAAAATTTTGCTGTGCCTCCAACAAAACCTTCATCAGATGACTATATATAAACACACATTAGAATAGTAGCTTTCATAAATATTATTTATGTATCTGCTATTCAGTTAATTTCTCAATTATTTTCTAAGAAATTGTTTTATAAAATTTGGATTCAAAACTGAGCAATATAAATTAGTAATATTATTTATGTATCTGCTATTCAGTTAATTTCTCAATTATTTTCTAAGAAATTGTTTTATAAAATTTGGATTCAAAACTGAGCAATATAAATTAGTAATATTATTTATGTATCTGCTATTCAGTTAATTTCTCAATTATTTTCTAAGAAATTGTTTTATAAAATTTGGATTCAAAACTGAGCAATATAAATTAGTAATATTATTTATGTATCTGCTATTCAGTTAATTTCTCAATTATTTTCTAAGAAATTGTTTTATAAAATTTGGATTCAAAACTGAGCAATATAAATTAGTAATATTATTTATGTATCTGCTATTCAGTTAATTTCTCAATTATTTTCTAAGAAATTGTTTTATAAAATTTGGATTCAAAACTGAGCAATATAAATTAGTAATATTATTTATGTATCTGCTATTCAGTTAATTTCTCAATTATTTTCTAAGAAATTGTTTTATAAAATTTGGATTCAAAACTGAGCAATATAAATTAGTAATATTATTTATGTATCTGCTATTCAGTTAATTTCTCAATTATTTTCTAAGAAATTGTTTTATAAAATTTGGATTCAAAACTGAGCAATATAAATTAGTAATATTATTTATGTATCTGCTATTCAGTTAATTTCTCAATTATTTTCTAAGAAATTGTTTTATAAAATTTGGATTCAAAACTGAGCAATATAAATTAGTAATATTATTTATGTATCTGCTATTCAGTTAATTTCTCAATTATTTTCTAAGAAATTGTTTTATAAAATTTGGATTCAAAACTGAGCAATATAAATTAGTAATATTATTTATGTATCTGCTATTCAGTTAATTTCTCAATTATATAAAATTTGGATTCAAAACTGAGCAATATAAATTAGTAATATTATTTATGTATCTGCTATTCAGTTAATTTCTCAATTATTTTCTAAGAAATTGTTTTATAAAATTTGGATTCAAAACTGAGCAATATAAATTAGTAATATTATTTATGTATCTGCTATTCAGTTAATTTCTCAATTATTTTCTAAGAAATTGTTTTATAAAATTTGGATTCAAAACTGAGCAATATAAATTAGTAATATTATTTATGTATCTGCTATTCAGTTAATTTCTCAATTATTTTCTAAGAAATTGTTTTATAAAATTTGGATTCAAAACTGAGCAATATAAATTAGTAATGTTATTTATGTATCTGCTATTCAGTTAATTTCTCAATTATTTTCTAAGAAATTGTTTTATAAAATTTGGATTCAAAACTGAGCAATATAAATTAGTAATGTTATTTATGTATCTGCTATTCAGTTAATTTCTCAATTATTTTCTAAGAAATTGTTTTATAAAATTTGGATTCAAAACTGAGCAATATAAATTAGTAATATTATTTATGTATCTGCTATTCAGTTAATTTCTCAATTATTTTCTAAGAAATTGTTTTATAAAATTTGGATTCAAAACTGAGCAATATAAATTAGTAATATTATTTATGTATCTGCTATTCAGTTAATTTCTCAATTATTTTCTAAGAAATTGTTTTATAAAATTTGGATTCAAAACTGAGCAATATAAATTAGTAATATTATTTATGTATCTGCTATTCAGTTAATTTCTCAATTATTTTCTAAGAAATTGTTTTATAAAATTTGGATTCAAAACTGAGCAATATAAATTAGTAATATTATTTATGTATCTGCTATTCAGTTAATTTCTCAATTATTTTCTAAGAAATTGTTTTATAAAATTTGGATTCAAAACTGAGCAATATAAATTAGTAATATTATTTATGTATCTGCTATTCAGTTAATTTCTCAATTATTTTCTAAGAAATTGTTTTATAAAATTTGGATTCAAAACTGAGCAATATAAATTAGTAATATTATTTATGTATCTGCTATTCAGTTAATTTCTCAATTATTTTCTAAGAAATTGTTTTATAAAATTTGGATTCAAAACTGAGCAATATAAATTAGTAATATTATTTATGTATCTGCTATTCAGTTAATTTCTCAATTATTTTCTAAGAAATTGTTTTATAAAATTTGGATTCAAAACTGAGCAATATAAATTAGTAATATTATTTATGTATCTGCTATTCAGTTAATTTCTCAATTATTTTCTAAGAAATTGTTTTATAAAATTTGGATTCAAAACTGAGCAATATAAATTAGTAATATTATTTTGGAAAACAGTTCTGTACAAAATTTTAATAGTAAAATAAATTTTGAAAAATCTGTTGCCAAGAAATTTCATTTTTTGAAAAATTTAAGTAGATTTTTATGATAAAAACATTTCAAAAATATTCAATTTAAACTCAATGAAAATGCACAACTTATTGAAATAACAAAATTAAACATTTTGTAGAAAAAGGAATTTATAATCAAACAATAAATTTTTCCTTCAGTATCTGTGAAACTGTACGTTTATGCAGACTGAGAAAAACCAAATTTCTCTTTCCCCTAAATCTTCAGAGTGTTGAATTTTCTAAAACGTGCCATAACAGTTACCATAATAGGAAGTTGACTTGGTTACCCTAATTCAAATCTTGAAGAAGACAGTTTACATATCATAAAGTATTCCCCAGAGAAAATATGAATTGAAATATTCTCTTTTCAACTAAGGGTAAATAATGGTTCAGACTGGGTTCTTTAACCTTGGTATGGTTTGGTTTCTTTCTTTAATGACATATCAACTTTCATTTTTAACTTTGTTTTGGTAACTGATCTAAGAGAAAGAAAACTGAATTCAAATTAGACCTGGAGAGGGATGGGCTCTACCAAGACATTTAAAAGTTACAGGATAAGTATTATTATTCAAAAGAAAAAAAAAAAAAATTTAATAAGACTGAAAATTTCTAAAAATTGAAAATTGTTTTTATAACTTTTGGAACAGAAAAAAATTTCACTGAATTTAAAAATGAATAAAATATAACTCATTGAAATAATTAGCAACATTTAAGTAAACCAATATATATTGTAGTAATTTGAATCTATTTAATTATGAATGGATGTGTTCACATGACTATGTCGTTATGCTACAGTTGGTGAACACTTCATCATTGTTGTTTCATATCACAAAAAGTTCGCAGTTGTCAATATTATGAAATTTGGTTTAATCACCTGAGACATTCAAGTAAACAAATCTAATGACAATATTTATTGATCAATTTACAATGTTAACATAATCCTAAATTAGATTGTAAAACAGGACACAAAGTTAGAAACTATTTTTTACATTGTAAATCAAACTCTCACTTTAGATTCACATCATTCATTTAAAAACTTTAATTTTCTAAAAAAGTGAAAAAGAATTGATAATTTTCGGAGACCAAACTACATCAGATAAGTATATTTTTTTGTACAAAAAGTTTGCTTAACTGAATCCAAATTCAATTTTTTTCTTAGTTATTTAAAAATAACTTTTTTATTTAATGATTAACAATAAATCCATTTTATGTTAATTTTAAATGATCACCCAACCAATAAAATAATTAATGTCATAGCTTATTAATTTTTAAGATTGATCCCTAAAATGCTACTTTTCTAAAAAAAAAAAAAAAATTAAAATCAAAGTTCTTTTATTCTAATATATTCCTTAAATTTTAATCAATTTTCATGTCCAAATCTACAAACATTTTTACTGAATAAAGTAAACTTTCATTAATTCAATAAAGTTTTAAATAATATAGTTGAAATTTTCTTTATTCTCACTTTAGATATTTTTTTTTTAATTTGACCAATATGTTATACTTGTCACTAATTTCAATATTTTTTCCTCATTTATTCATCATGAACTGGTGAAAAAAATGTTCAAGTTTTCTAGCTTGTAAAATGAAATGGCGAAATTTTTTTTACAAATATTTGTTCTTTTTAACGCATTTTATGTTTTCTTGAAATATTTCAAAATAGACAAATTCTTCATCATCCATTCTCTCAAGAAAAAAAAAAAGGAAATTACTTGATGGCAGTATATTTTAAAATTTATTGTGATTCCTTTTTGTAAATTTTAGGGTCTTGATTTTTGGCTTGTATGCCCATACTTGTGTTCACTTCATAACATTTTTCACACGAAAAAGAAAATAAATAGGGTGTAAATTCTCATTGCGATGAGCCGCTCAAAGGGAGAGAACTAAATAAATAAACAAAAGAAAAATGACTACGGTAAATGATATTCACAAGGAATAAGGACAATCCAATAGAAATTGAATTTGTATTAAAATTGAAAAAAAGAAAAAAAAGAAAAAAGGGGGAGCGGGTAATAATTTGCTTAAACTCTAAACATTCCAAATAGATACGTTTAGATCTCTTCAGAGGAAAACTTTAGAAATTGTTAGTATCGCCCTTTTTGAGAATTTCTCTACCGGAAGAAGCAACGTGTTTCGTCTTACGTGTCACAATGATTGTCTTTCTTGGTAACTAGGGCTGACAACTTTCTTTTTTTTCTTTTTCTTTTTAAATCAGTTTAACAAGGATTTTAGAGGGTGGAATAATTTTGATCATTCTATCAATCTTAGTTTATGAAGTTAGGTAATTACTAATAAAACCAAATAATTGGGGATTTTTTCAGAAGAAGATTCAATTCTAAAAAATAAACGAAAAACTTAACCTCCACACAATTTTCATTGTTTAAAGTAAGCAAAACTTTTCGCAATCTTTCCTGCTTTCAAAGAAAAAAAAAATCAGGAAAAGAAACTGCTTTACCAGTTTTACACAAGAGATCGATAATTGACAGTTAGATTAAAGAAAAAAAACAAAACATTGCCATTTTGTGGATGGCTCTTAAAATAGTTCATATCATTTTTAAAGGAAAAGGAAATATGCTAAATTATTGCAACTCAAGAAGAAGGAGTCGTCGTCGTTTGAAATGAAAAAGTGATAAAATAAAAATAAAAAAGGATAATTGAATTAAGTTTCAATTCACGGTGCCGAGTTGATGATTTTTGTTACTTCCACAACAAGCTCACGTTAAATGAAAATTGTCAAATTTGACACCTAATCTGCAAAATCAGCGATGTACGCCGTAATTTAGATGATTGAGAAAATAATAATTAGTCGTCTGATATTTGTTTGAGAAGTTTTTTAGAGGTTGAAAAAAAAATGTTCATTAATCTGATAGAAGATGAAAGTCAGTAACATTTAATGAATTTAACGAGAAAAATGAAATGATTATAACGATAAAAGATAAAGAAAATCACCGGCTTAGATTAGAGTTCAAGAAAATGAACGACAATTTTAACATTGTGACGACGACGACGACGACGACGACGATAATAAATGATAGAAAATGACATATTGACAACATTGACCAACAGCTGACCACAACAGTCATTTAAAGTGACCGAGAATTTGAAATAACAAGATCGTGATGCAACATATTCGTATAGTAGTTAATTAGTGTAGTGGTTAATACACTAAATTGATGGTAGTAGCAGCCGTAAACATTCTGTTCACAAAAAAAAAAATCTTTAAAAAGAGTAGAGACAAACATTAGGCAAACAGGAGTAAATTTTTTTGTTGACAATATTTAATTTTTTTCTTTTTCGTTAACAATATTTAATTTCATCAATAAACAAATGAGGCCTGGAAGAAAATAATAAACCTGGAAGCCAACAAACCTGATTTAAATTTCATCAAACGTTGATTTTCCTGTGCAATATTGAAGTAGTAAATTCAGTTTTTATAATACTGAGTTCTTAAGAATTCAAATTTAAAAATAAGATGTTTTCGTAACAGGTGTGATTGTAAATGGATATCGTGAGAAAGAAACAAGTAATTTTTATTTTTATTGAAGCCAAAGGATCAATTGATAACAAAAAAAAAAAAAATCAATCAATAAACAAGTGAATGACTATTCCTACCAGCAAAAAATCATACTTCAAGTTTTTATTTAAAGTATTTGAATTTAAAGTTTTTTTCTTTTACCCTAACTCTAGACTTAAATGGGAAGGGAAAAAAATCTTAAAAGATAAACGAAAAAAGGATTTTAATACATGCAAAAAGCTTAGAATAAAAAATAAACAGCTGACGACTATAAAACCACAATAGCGACATTTTCATGTTTCATCTGAATGACTACTTATATTAATAGAAAAATAAATCAAAATTTGCACGAAATCTCAGAAAAAGAAGCAAACGACATGAGTGAACACATAAAACAAAAAAACAATTTTTTATTTTACATAAAACAACTTTTAATACGAACCATTTTCCTAATGTAATTTCTAATGAATGTTTTGAAACTTTTGATAAATTTTCTATTATTTTCTGAGTGAAAACCCATGTTTTTTGTTACCCCACCTTATTTTGAAATTAAACTATTACCACAATCAAATTAATTGGATCAAATACGTATTTTATTACAATTAGATTATTGATTTTTAATTTTAAACCATCGGTAATGAAATACGCTAACAAAACAAACACAGAAAAAGTATTTAAAAAGTATTTTAAATCTAAAATTATTGAAGGATTCCCCACCTTTTTTTTTCTTAATTATGTAGTCAAGAAATAAAAACTTTGAGAATATCGTAGTATTTAATTTTTTTTAAAAACATCTTAATATAAATTTTTGCTAAGCTGCGTTAATTCATACAAACAATGGTGAATAAAAACAGATTAACACCTTAATTCCACATTGACAGTACAGATATAAGGGGGAAAAATGAGAAGTTTCCTTTTAAAGAGGAAAAAAAAAATTGGGCCACATTTAATGATATCATATTAAAATTAAAAAGGTCCTAGGATCCACCCTTCTGGTTTGCATGATCCCTCAAAACTTTCAGATGATCTATCACAAAGCAAACATGATTTTGACAATAAGATTTCTACACAGGAAAAAATAATTCAATGACAAATAATTTCATAGAAGCTGTAAAGGATCACACAGATCCTAAATGTCCAATTTAATCTCCGTTTTTAAAAAAAAGCCTGCATTTTTATTGCAGCTGGTACCGGCCCTGCACAACTGTCCATCATCATCCACCCAAAAAGAAACACTCTAGAAAAATCAAAGCTTTAAAGAGGATAGTTGACATAGAAATTCCTACCCTCAAAACGTGGTATCCTTCGGTTCCTCCGCCGGGCACCTCTGTACTATAGGAGCCCCCCATGGTTAGCCTGGGTGATGGTTAGCACTAGAAAAAGGTCCGAATGCAACTCTCAAAGTACAACTGACGACCCAAGCCAACCAATATGGCCACCAACGTGGCAGGAAGTGAAACTCTGGGAAAAACGCATTTCCGGATCCGGTATTGTGTACGATACTTGTTTGGTTGGTATAGTGACCCAGTCGCGTAATAAAAATACTGCTGTCTGTAGTTTATGCATAATTTAATTTTGTATGTTTAAATGACGGCTCGTTGGCAAGCTAGTCCTGCAGACCATTGCACTAAGTTAGATTAGACTAAGATTTTTCTCTGTATCTGAGGGAAAAGAAAAGTACTTCAATATATTAAGCGTTATTTGTGGTAATTGTACATTTCTTTCATTTGTGTCATTTAAATTTATATATTACGACTTAAAGGCCTCCGTTAGTGGCCATTAAGTAGCTTATCAAAACGCATCCAATTAAAATTTATATCCCGTTTCATTACAACTAAATAAATATTATACAATTGGCATTTAATACTTATCTCCCTCAAGAAATTATAATAATTAAGTGAGTGCTAACTCTGTTATTTTCATTGCATTGCAAATTCGAGTCGAAAATGTTTTATTCTCTAAGTTCGAGTATTTTAACCTTGGAAATGGTTCCAAATAAATACAGGGGAAATCCTATGGTGTAGTGGTTAACGTTCTGGACTGCAACTTGGTTATGAGTGAGTTTGAACTCAAGTCAGGCTATTATGCTGACTTTCCTATTAATATTCTTGAGAAAGGCATGAAAGCCTTTATCCTACCACCCCAGCAACAAATTAATTAGTATCACTGCTATCCTTCTACAAGGATGGTTTTGGCATTAGATAACTCAGAAAGGTTGATATGCCATTAAAACAAAGAAACTAAACCAAATTTACAATTAATGATAATAATAATATTAATGATAGAATTTCCCTTAATTTCTCTTTCAATGAATTAAATTTATCCCCTCAAAATTTTAAAACAACTTTCTAGGAGCCTATTTATAGACATTAACAAATAAACTGACCTCAAACCAGTACCTATCAGAGACTGGAGGAAACCACATCAAACCAGTGCCCAAGAAAGACTGAGGAACCAATATCAAAAAAGTGCCGTTCAGAAACTGAAGGAACCCACATCAAACCAGTGCCAATCAAAGACTGGAGGAACGCACATCAAACAATTGCCAATCATACTCTGGACATACCCACATCAAACCAGCCAACGTATTGGCATAGAGAAAGAAACTGATATCAAACCAGTGCCCATCAGAGTTTGGTGGAACCCACATCAAACCGGTGCCCATCAGAGAATGGAGTAACCCATTTCAAACGAGTGCCCATCAGAAACCGGACGAACTCACATCAAATGAGTGGACAAAAAAGACTGGAGGAATTCACATCAAACGAGTGCCCATTAGCAACGGGAGGAACTCACATCAAACTGTTGCCCATCAGAGACTGGAGGTACCCTCATCAAACCAGCCTATTTATTGCCATAGAGAAAGAAACTGATATCAAACCAATGCTCATCAGTTTGGCGGAACCCACATCAAACTGTTGCCTATCAAAGACTGGAGGAATCCACTTTGAACGAGTGCCCATCAGAAACTGGAGGAACTCACATCAAACCTGTGCACATCAAACACTAGAGGAACCCACATCAAACCAGTGCCCATCACAGACTGGAGGTACCTGCATGAAAACTGTGCTCAACAGAGCAGACTGAAGGAACCCACATCAAACCAGTGTCCAACGGAGAGTAGAGGAACCCACATCAAAGCAGTACCCATCAAAGACTGGTGGAACCCACATCAAACAAGTGCCAATCAGGGTCTGGAGAAACTCACATCAAACCAGTGCCTATCAGAGACTGGAGGAACCCACATCAAACCAGTCCTCCTCAGAAATTAGAGAAACCCCCATCAAACAAGTTCCAATCAGAAACTGGAGGAAACCACATCAAAACAGTACTCACCAGAAACTGGAGAAAGCCAAATCAAACCATTAACCAATTGAGACTGGAGGAACCCACATCAAACCAGTGCCCATCGGAAACTGGAAGAACTCAAATCAAACCAGTGCCCATCAGAGACTGGAAAAACCTACATCAAACTAGCCAATTTATTGACATAGATAAAGAAATTGACATCAAACCAGTGACCATAAGAAACTGGAGGAACACAAATCAAGCCAGTGCCCAACAGAGAGTGGAGGAAAACACATCAAAGCAGTGCCCATCAGAGACTGGAGGAACTCACATCAAATCAGTGCCTATCAAACACTAAAGGAACCCACATCAAACCATTGCCCATCAGAGACTGGAGGTACTCACATCAAGCCAGCCTATTTATTGGCATAGAGAAGGAAACTGAGATCAAACAAGTGCCACATAGAGTTTGATGGAACCCACATCAAACCAGTGCTCATAAAAGACTGGAGGAACCTACTTCGAATGCATGCCCATCAGAAACTGGAGGAACTCACATTAAAACAATGCCCATCAGAGACTGGAGGAAGCCAAATCGAAGTGGTACGGAACAAACACTGGAGGCACCCATATAAAAAGAGTGCCCATCAAACACTGGAGGGATCCACATCAATTCATTGCTTTACTGAGAAGAGAGGAAACCACATCAATTCAGTGCCTATCAAAGACTGAAGGAACACATATCAAACCAGTGCTAATCAGAAAATGGAGGAACCCACTGGAAATTAGTGCCCATCAGAGACATGAGGAACCCACATCACTCCAGTGCCCATCAGAGACTAGAGAAAACCACATTAAACCAGTGGTCATCAGAAACTGGAGGAACCCACATCAAACCAGTGCCCAAAAATGACTGGAGGAACCCACATCAAACCAGCCTATTTATTGGCATAGAGAAAGAAATATAGATCAAGCCAGTGGCCATCAGAGTTCGGCTGAACCCAGTTCAAACCAGTGCCCATCAGAAACTGGAGGAACTCACATAAAAGCAGTGGACAAAAGTGACTGGAAGAACCCACATGAAACCAGTGCCTATCAGAGACTGGAGGTACCCACATGAAACCAGTGCTCAACAAAGACTGGATGAACCCACATCAAACCAGGGCCCATCAGAGACTGGAGGTACACACATCAAACCAGTGCTAATCAGAAACTGGAGAAACCCACATCAAACAAGTGGTCATCAGAGACTGTAAGTACAAATATCAAAACAGTGACCATTAGAAATTAGAGGAACCCACATCAAACCAGTGCCCAACAGAGACTGGAAGAAGCTACATCAAAGCAGTACCCCAGAAAGACTTGAGGAACCCTCATAAGAACAGTCGACATTAGAAACTGGAGGAACTCACATCAAACCAGTGCCCTTCAGAGAAAGGTGTAACCCACATAAAACAGTGCCTGAAGGAACCTACATCAAACCAGCCTATTTATTGGCATAGAGTAAGAAACTGCAATCAAACTAGTGCCTAAAAAAAACTGGAGGAACCCATTTCAAACCAGTGCCCATCAGAAACAGTAGGAACACATATGAAACCAGTGCCCATCAAAGACTGGATGAACCCACATCAAACCTGTTCCCATCAAAGACTGCAGGAACCAACATCAAACCAATGCCGATTAGAGACTGGAGGAACACACATCAACACAGTACCCAGCAGAGTTTGGAGGAATCCACAATAAAGCAGTAGACAACAAACACTGGAGGTACCCACGTCAAACCTGTGCCCATCAGAAACTGGAGGAATGCACATCAAACCATTTGCAATCAGAGATTGGAGGAAACAACATCAAACCAGTACCCATCAATGAGTGAAGGAACCCACATCAAACCAGTGACCATCAGAGACTGGAAGATCTCATATCAAAAGAATTTCCATCAAAGACTAGAGGAACCCACATAAAACCAGTGCCCAACAGACACTGAAGGAACCCACATCAAACCAGCCTATTTATTTCCATAGAGAAAGAAACTGACATCAAACCAGCGACCATAACAGACTGGAGGAAAACATATCAAATCAATGCCCATCAGAAACGGGAGGAAGGAAAATCAAACCCGCGCCCACCAGAGACTGGAGGAATCTATATCAAACCTGCACCTACTAGAGACTGGAGGAAACCGATATCAAACATGCACCCACCAGAGACTGGAGGAATCCACATCAAACCAGTACCTAACAAAGATGGGAGGAACCCACGTCAAACAAGTGACCATCAGACACTGGAGGAACTCACATCAAATAAGTGCCCATCAGGGATTGGAGGAATCCACATCAAACTAGCCTATTTATGAACATAGGGAAAGAAACTGTGATCAAACCAGTGCCCATCAGAGACTGGTGGAAAGCATATCAAATCAACACCCACTAGAGACTGGAGGAACCCACATCAAACCAATGCCCATCAGAGACTGGAGGAACATATATCAAACCAGTGCTCATCAGAAACTGGAGGAACCTACATGAAACCAGTGCTTTTAGAGACTGGAAGAACCCATATCAAACCAGTGCCCTTCAGAGACTAGAGGAAACCACATCAAACTAGTGGTCATCAGCAAATGGAGGAACTGATATCAAAACAGTACCATGAGAAACTGGAGGAATCAACATAAAACCAGTGCCTATCAGAGACTTGAGTAACACAGATCAAAGCAGTGCCAAACAAAGACTGGAGGGACAAATATCAAACTAGACTATTTATTGGAATAGAGAAAGAAAATGAGATCTAATGAGTGCCTATTAGAGATTGAAGGAACCCACTTCAAACCAATGCCCATCAAAGACTGTAGGAAAACACATGAAACCAGTGCCCATCAAAGACTGGATGAACCCACATCAAACCTGTTCCCATCAAAGACTGGAGGAACCAACATCAAAGAAGTGACCATCAAAGACTGAGAGAAGCCACATCAAACCACTGCCCAGGAGAAACTTGAGGTACACAAATCAAACCATTGGCCATCAGAGATTGGAGGAAACAACATCAAACCAGTACCCATCAAAGAGTGGAGGAACCCACATCAAACCAGTGACCATAGGAGACTGGAAGATCTCATATCAAAACAATGCCTAAGAGAAAAGAGAGTAACCCACATCAATTCAGTGCCCAACTATGACTGCAGGAACCCACATCAAATCAATGCCCATCAGAAAATGGAGGAAGGAACATCAAAGCTGTGCCCACCAAAGAATGGATGAACCCACATTAAACCAGTGCCCAACAAAGCCTGGAGGAACCGACATCAAACCAGTGCCTATCAGAAACTGGAGGAACCAACATCAAACCAGTGCCCATCAAAGATTGGAGGAACCCAAGTCAAACCAGCCTATTTATTGGCATAGGGAAATAAACTGAGATCAATCCAGTGCCTATCAGAAACTGGAGGAACCCACATCAAACCAGAGCCCATCAGAAACTGGAGGAACCCACATCAAACCAGTGCCCATTAAAGATTGGAGGAACCCACATTAAACCAGTGCCCATTAGAGACTTGAGCAACCCACATCAAACCAGTGCCCATTAAAGATTGGAGGAACCCACATTAAACCAGTGCCCATTAGAGACTTGAGGAACCCACATCGAACCAGCCTATTTATTGGCATAGAGAAAGAAACTGAGCTCAAACCAGTGCCTATCAGAGATTGGAGGAACCACTTCAAACAAGTGCCCATCAGAAACTGGAGGAACACACATGATACCAGTTCCCATCAAAGACTGGAGGAACCCACATCAAACCAGAGCCCATTAGAGACTAGAAGAACTCACATTAAACCAGTTCCCATCAAAGACTGGAGGTGCCCATATCAAACTAGTGCCCAACAGAGAATAGATAAACCCACACCAATTCAGTGCCCATCAAAGATTGAAGGAAGTCATATCAAATCAATGCCAATAAGAAACTGGAGAAACAGACATCAAACCAGTATCCATCAGAGTCTGGAGGAAAATACAATAAAGCTGTACTGAACAAATACTGGAGGTACCCACATCAAACTTGTGCCCATCAGAAACTGAAGGAACCCACATCAAACCATTGGCCATCAGAGACTGGGGGAAACTACATCAAACCAGTACCCATTAAAAAATGGAGGAACCCACATCAAACCAGTGCCTTTTAGGAACTGGAGGAACCCACATTAAACCAGTGCCCATCTGAAACTGGAGGAACACACATCAAAACAATGAGACTGGAAGATCTCATATCAAAACAATTGACATCAAAGACTGGAGGAACCCACATAAACTAGTGCCCATCAAAGACTAAAAGAAACCACATAAACTAGTGCCCAACAGATACTAAAGGAACCCACATCAAACCAGCTAATTTATAGACCTAAAGAAATTGACATCAAACCAGTGACCATCAGAGACTGGAAGAAAACATATCAAATCAATACCCAGCAGAAAATGGAGGAAGGAACATCAAAGCTGTGCCCATCAAAGACTGGAGAAACCCACATCAAACCTGCACCCACCAGACACTGGAGGAACCCATATGAAACCAGTGCCCATCAGAGACTGTTGGAACCCACATCAAACCAGTACCCCAAAAAACTAAAGGAACCCACATCAAACCAGTGCCCATCAGAAACTGGAGGAACCAACATCAAACAAATGCCCATCAAAGATTAGAGGAACCCACATCAACCAGCCTATTTATTGACATAGAGAAAGAAACTGACAGCAAGCCAGTGCCCACTGAAAACTGGAGGCACCCACATCAAACCTGCACACACCAGAGATCAGAAGAACCCATATCAAAACAGTGCCCATCAGACACTGGAGGAACCCACATCAAACCAGTATCCAACAAAGACTGGAAGAACCCATATCAAACTAGTGCCCATCAAACATTGGAGGAACCCACATCAAGCTAGCATATTTATTAGCATAGAGAAAGAAACTGAGATCAAACCATTGTCCCTCAGAAACTGTAGGACCCCACATAAAAGCAGTGCCCATTAGAAACTGGAGGAACTCACATCAAACCAGCCTATTTATTGACATAGAGAAAGAAACTGAAATCAAACCAGTGCCCTTCAGAGACTGGTGTAACCCACATCAGACCAGTGCCCATTGGTAACTGAAGGATCACACATCAAACCAGCCTATTTATCGGCATAGAGATCAAACCAGTGCCCATCAGAGATTGGAGAAACCCACTTCAAACCAGTGTCCATCGGAAACTGTAGGAAATCATGAAACCAGTGCCCATCAAAGACTAGAGGAACACACATCAAACCATTGCCCATTAGAGACTAGAGGAATGCACATCAAAACAGTTCCCATCAAAGACTGGAGTAACCCACATCAATGCAGTGCCCATCATGGACTGAAGAAACCCACATTAAACCAGTGCTCATCAGAAACTGAAGGAACCCATGATAATGCAATACCCAACAAACACTGGAGTTACCCACATCAAACTTGTGCCCATCAGAAACTGGAGAAACACACATCAAACCATTAGCCATCAGAGACTGGAGGAACCCACATCAAAGCAGTGTCCATTAAAGACTGCAGTAACCTTCACCAAACCAGAGCCTAACAGAGACTGGAGGAAAACATATCATATCAATGCCCATCAGAAACTGGAGGAAGGAACATCAAAACTGTGCCCACCAGAGACTGGAGGAACCCATATCAAACCAATGCCCATCAGAAACTGGAGGAAGTCACATTAAACAAGTGCCCATCAAAGATTGGAGGAACCCATATCAAACCAGCCTATTTATTGGCATAGGGAAAGAAACTGAGATCAAACCAGTGCCCATCAGAGACTGGAGGAACCCACATCAAAGCAGTGCCCATCAATGACTGGAGGAACCCACATCAAACCAGTTCCCATAGAAACTAGAGGAACCCACATCAAAGCAGTGCCAATCAAAGACTTGATGAACCTACATCAAACAAGCCTATTTATTGGCATAAAGATATCTAGATTTCATCAAGATACCTAGACTTAATCTTGATATCTAGATTTCATTTAGACTTCATCTTGATGAATTCGTACCAATTAAAAAATATTGAAGCCAGTCTCATGACTTTTTTCTTGTTTCCTAAATTAAAAATTCTTCTCAAGGGTAAAATTTGAGGGTGTGAAGGATTATTGAAAGAAATACAATGGAAAACTTTCACACCATATCCAAAAGAGGAATTGTAGAGGTGCTTCAACCCATAAAATCACACTGGAATAAGTGTATTGAATGAAAGGGGCACAATTTCGAATAAAATTGATATTTTATTTATCATTCATTCCTTTCATGATAAATACAGCTTCAGTCTTGATACTTTCTAAACACACCTTGTGTGCATGTGTGTGTATGTGTATATATATATATATATATATTGATATTGTTGCTGGTGTTCTGCTAGTGTTAGCTCCATATTTGTTCATAATCTGGCTTGACTACAAACTTAGAATCTCAATAGATCTAATGAAGAATATGATTTTATACTAAAAAAAGCAAGAAGCTGACAATACCCAGCACAAACTATTACCAATGCATACTATGCAGATAACATAGCACTTCTAGCAAATACACCGACCCAAGCCAAACCCCTGCTGTATAGTCTGGAGCAGGCAACAGGTGGCATTGGCCTCTATGTCAATGTAGACAAAACAGAGTACATGTGTTTTAATCAAAAAAGTGGCATCTCCACACTAAAAGGTGGCTCTCTGATAAGTTTAACTACCTCAGAAATAGCATCTCATCTACTGAAAATGACTTCAATAAGCAACTAACAAAGGCATGGACAGGCATGGACAGGCATCGATAGGTTGTCGATCATATGGAAATCAAACCTATCAGATAAAATAAAACACAATTTTTTCCAAGCAGTGGTCGTGACAATTCTACTATATGGATGCACTACATGGATGCTGACTAAGTGTATAGAGAAAAAGCTAGATGGGAATTGCACAAGAATGCTATGAGCTATGCTGAACAAATCCTGGAAGCAACATCCCACAAAGCAGCAGCTGTACGGCCACTTACCTCCCATCTTTAAAACCATCCAAAGAAGATGGACAAGACATGCCGGACACTACACCAGCTCTGCACAGATACAGGTTGTAGTCTAGAGGGCTTACCAGAAGCAGTGGATGAAAGACGAATGGTGGGAGAGAGTTAGGGAAACCTGTGCTGGCAGCACAACATGATAATGATATATATATATATATATATATATATATATTGGGTTGAGTCATAAATAACTTTCTTTTTTTGAAAGCAAGTTGTTACTGTGCATTTCAAACTTGTAATGTTTTAAATGCAATCATAAATTCCATGATTAAAGAGTGTATTCATTGGTTATTCTTATTTCCGTTGTGAAAGAATGTGCATTAGAATTTAATCTATGATCTTATGCTCCTAAGAAAGGGATACTGAAAGTGTGTATTTGGCATGTAATGTTGTGCGAGTTCACTAAAACACGAAAAGAAAACTTTTAGTATTTTCTAGTGATATATTATTGAGAGATTAACCAAGACGAGGACGTTCCTAAGATTATACGATGTTTTAAGAGAATTGATGGAATGTAATCCATACAAAAGTACTTAAGAATTAACATATCCCAATCCACAAATTGCCATCATTTAAAAAAAAGGTTGGAAAAGTGAACAAGCTGGACATTTGGGTTCATCATAATCTCAAAAGAATAAGAAAGATTTCATATTCATAGGGACAGGTCTTCTTTCAAGATAGATAAATGTGCCGTTTCTCAGGGATATCATTATAGGTGACAAAAAATGGATCTTTTATGACAATGGAAAAAGACAGTGGATTGACAAGAATGAATCTCCACAGCCTACTTTATTAGCAAAGTTTCATGGAAGAAAAGTTATGCTGTGTATATGGTGGTATCAGCATGGTATTATTAATTTTGTGGTGGTATCAGCATGGTATTATTAATTTTGTGGTGGCAGCAGCATGGTATTATTAATTTTGTGGTGGCATCAGCATGGTATTATTATTTTTGTGGTGGTATCAGCATGGTATTATTAATTTTGTGGTGGTATCCGCATGGTATTATTAATTTTGTGGTGGTATCAGCATGGTATTATTAACTTTGTGGTGGCATCAGCATGGTATTATTAATTTTCTGGTGGCAGCAGCATGGTATTATCAATTTTGTGGTGATATCAGCATGGTATTATTAATTTTGTGGTGGTATCAGCATGGTATTATTAATTTTGTGGTGGTATCAGCATGGTATTATTAATTTTGTGGTGGTATCAGCATGGCATTATTAATTTTGTGGTAGTATCAGCATGGTATTATTAATTTTGTGGTGGCAGCAGCATGGTATTATTAATTTTGTGGTAGTATCAGCATGGTATTATTAATTCTGTGGTAGCATCAGCATGGTATTTTTAATTTTGTGGTGGCATCAGAATGGTAATATTAATTTTGTGGTGGTATCAGCATGGTATTATTAATTTTGTGGTGGCAGCAGCATGGTATTATTAATTTTGTGGTGGTATCAGCATGGTATTATTAATTTTGTGGTGGCAGCAGCATGGTATTAATAATTTTGTGGTAGTATCAGCATGGTATTATTAATTCTGTGGTAGCATCAGCATGGTATTATTAATTTTGTGGTGGTATCAGCATGGTATTATTAATTTTGTGGTGGTATCAGCATGGTATTATTAATTTTGTGGTGGTATCAGCATGGTATTATTAATTTTGTGGTGGTATCAGCATGGTATTATTAATTTTGTGGTGGTATCAGCATGGTATTATTAATTTTGTGGTGGCATCAGCATGGTATTATTATTTTTGTGGTGGTATCAGCATGGTATTATTAATTTTGTGGTGGTATCCGCATGGTATTATTAATTTTGTGGTGGTATCAGCATGGTATTATTAACTTTGTGGTGGCATCAGCATGGTATTATTAATTTTCTGGTGGCAGCAGCATGGTATTATCAATTTTGTGGTGGTATCAGCATGGTATTATTAATTTTCTGGTGGTATCAGCATGGTATTATTAATTTTGTGGTGGTATCAGCATGGTATTATTAATTTTGTGGTGGCAGCAGCATGGTATTATTAATTTTGTGTTGGCAGCAGCATGGTATTATTAATTTTGTGGTGGCAGCAGCATGGTATTATTAATTTTGTAGTGGTATCAGCATGGTATTATTAATTTTGTGGTGGCATCAGCATGGTATTATTAACTTTGTGGTGGTATCAGCATGGCATTATTAATTTTGTGGTAGTATCAGCATGGTATTATTAATTTTGTGCTGGTATCAGCATGGTATTATTAATTTTGTGGTGGTATCAGCATGGTATTATTAACTTTGTGGTGGTATCAGCATGGCATTATTAATTTTGTGGTGGTATCAGAATGGTAATATTAATTTTGTGGTGGTATCAGCATGGTATTATTAATTTTGTGGTGGCAGCAGCATGGTATTTTTAATTTTGTGGTGGCATCAGAATGGTAATATTAATTTTGTGGTGGTATCAGCATGGTATTATTAACTTTGTGGTGGTATCAGCATGGTATTTTTAATTTTGTGGTGGCATCAGAATGGTAATATTAATTTTGTGGTGGTATCAGCATGGTATTATTAACTTTGTGGTGGTATCAGCATGGTATTTTTAATTTTGTGGTGGCATCAGAATGGTAATATTAATTTTGTGGTGGTATCAGCATGGTATTATTAATTTTGTGGTGGCAGCAGCATGGTATTATTAATTTTGTGGTGGTATCAGCATGGTATTATTAATTTTGTGGTGGCAGCAGCATGGTATTAATAATTTTGTGGTAGTATCAGCATGGTATTATTAATTCTGTGGTAGCATCAGCATGGTATTATTAATTTTGTGGTGGTATCAGCATGGTATTATTAATTTTGTGGTGGTATCAGCATGGTATTATTAATTTTGTGGTGGTATCAGCATGGTATTATTAATTTTGTGGTGGTATCAGCATGGTATTATTAATTTTGTGGTGGTATCAGCATGGTATTATTAATTTTATGGTGGCATCAGCATGGTATTATTAATTTTGTGGTGGCATCAGCATGGTATTATTAATTTTGTGCTGGTATCAGCATGGTATTATTAATTTTGTGGTGGTATCAGCATGGTATTATTAATTTTGTGCTGGTATCAGCATGGTATTATTAATTTTGTGCTGGTATCAGCATGGTATTATTAATTTTGTGCTGGTATCAGCATGGTATTATTAATTTTGTGGTGGTATCAGCATGGTATTATTAATTTTATGGTGGCATCAGCATGGTATTAATAATTTTGTGGTGGCATCAGCATGGTATTATTAATTTTGTGGTGGTATCAGCATGGTATTATTAATTTTGTGCTGGTATCAGCATGGTATTATTAATTTTGTGGTGGTATCAGCATGGTATTATTAATTTTGTGCTGGTATCAGCATGGTATTATTAATTTTGTGCTGGTATCAGCATGGTATTATTAATTTTGTGGTGGTATCAGCATGGTATTATTAATTTTGTGGTTGTATCAGCATGGTTTTATTATATTTGTGGTGGTATCAGTATGGTATTAATAATTTTGTGGTGGCATCAGCATGGTATTATTATTTTTGTGGTGGCATCAGCATGGTATTATTAATTTTGAGCTTTTAAACAGCAATCAGATACTCATTGCAGACTTTTATTCTCAAAAGCTCTGATGTGTGCATGAAAATCTTCAAAGAAAATACCCCCCATTCATCAATAAGAAAAATGTTGTACTTCTTCATATGATAATGTAATGCCCTATTCATGAAGAATCCCACAGGAAAAATATTGGATATAGACTGCTCTGTTCTACTTTATTCACCAGACATTGCACCAAGTGATTTTCATCTTTTTCATTCCCTATAAAATGCTCTGAATGAAAAAACTTTTTTCAAGAACAGGTGAAAATATCTGTGGGAAATCTTGTCAAGCTCAAAAACAGTTGAATAAATAATAGTTTGCTAAAGCAGAAATTATTTATGATTCAACCCAATAACTCCAATGACCTCAAATTTAGACCCATAATAGCAAGCCCATTGTGCCCGACTAATAGACTAAGTAAACTGATAGTCATTTTACTACAAGCATTTCAAAACAAAATAAAAAGTGTTATCAGTGACAAAATACATTTTTTAAACTTCATACCTCAAAAAATTGATCCCAACACACTCATAGTAACATTTGATGTTGCAAACATATACAGTAATATCCCACATGAACTAGGAAAACAAGCCATTTCATTTTGGATAGATAAATACCCAGACACATTACACACAAGATTTAACAAAAAATTTATCATAGAGAGTATAGAAATAATAATAACCCTTTCAAATTCAATAGAATTAACTATATCCAGACCCTAGGAACAGCTATGGAAACTAAAATGGTGCCAACATACGCTACCCTAACCCTAGCATATTTAGAAGAAAATCTATATGAAATAATAGGTAAAAAATACAGCAACAACATAAAAGGAAAATTTACTAAGTCATGGAAAAGATATTTGGATGATTGCTTCATATTCTGGAAATGCCCATGGGGAGACATTAACAAATTACACGACTTACTACAAAACCGACACCCCAAAATAAAATTTACTATGGAACACAGCTCAGAAGAATTACCATTTTTAGATATCCTCATAAAAACGTAAATGGCCAAATGATCACAGATATCTACCACAAATCCACAGACACCCTCCACTTCAAAAGCCTCCACCCCAAAAACTGTATAAAATCCATCCCTTACACTCTAGCACATAGAATAAACACCATAATCACAGATAAAATCTTCAGAAAAATTCACCTTAAAGAACTACACATAACCCAACACCAGAGAGGATACCCAACAACACAAATAAGTTAGTGATTCAAATTAGTAGAAAAAGTACCAAAAAAAAAAAATTTCAGAACCCGCAAAAGCACAACAATGAGAAACCCTTAGATTACATCGCAACCTACAACAAAAACAACCCAGAATCATTCACAGAAATAATAAAAAGTCTTGAAGAATTTAGAAACAATGACAAAATCAAAGAAATACTAGACGCAACAAAAGTCATTAAAAACTATAGATAACCCCCAAAATTTTAAAAGAATACTTTTACTTCTTTTGCATTCAGGGAAATTACAACACAAGATGAAAGAAAAATCACAACACAAAAAGTCACAAAATGTAAGAAAAAAGATGTAAAAATATGTGATACAAGGTGCCTTCGATAAGTTTCCAGACTTTTTTCATATGGGCACTTTTATTGATAGTACACACATGAAACTCTAATCCCCTTCGAAATAATATCCTCTGGCTCCAATGCACTTGTTGCACCATTACAACAACTTCTGGAAGGCCCCATGGAAGTCCTCTTGTGTGAACATGTCAATGACCTTTATCATAGCCTCTTTCATCTCCTCAATTATACATCGTATGAGATGACTGACCAATTTTTATGATTTCAGCTTCAAATGAACAGCTACAGCAGCAATTGGAATACACCCTGCTAAAGTCTGATTGTTACAGCATCTTGCATGAATCGAGTATCAGTTTTTGAGTGGCATAAGAGATTCAAGGAATGCGGGGAGTCTGTGAGGGATGATGAGAGGTGTGGGTGGAGTAAGGAAGTCAATACACCACAGTCGATTGGCCAAAGGGTTAGGGTTAGGCTTAGGGTTACTATGCTGAGGTTTTAAGGAAATTCAGGAAGAGATTCCTAGGGGAGAGGCCAGCACTCTTCAAATCTGGTCAGTGGCATTTCCACCAGGACAATGCACCAGTCCACAACTCCATCCTTGTCACAGACTATTTGACCAAGATGGGCATCAAGACAGTTTCTCAGCCTCCCTATAGTCCAGACCTTGCTCCCTGTGACTTTTGATTATTCCCTAAGGAAAAACTTAGAGGCTGTCGTTATGAGACAATTGAGGAGATGAAAGAGGCTATGATGAAGGTCATTGACACACTCACACAAGAGGACTTCCATGGGGCCTTCCAGAAGTTTTTGTAACAGTACAACAAGTGCGTTGCAGCCGGAGAAGATTACTTCAAAGGGGGCTAAAGTTTCATGTGTGTACTATTAATAAAAGTGCCCATACGAAAAAAGTCTGGAAACTTATTTAATGATCCTCGTATGTGTGCATTGATATTGCATATAAAAAGTGACCACTTAATTTTATGTGTAAAATGCCAAGATATATTTTATTTTCATGTATAATGCAATCCTCATTTATTTGAATCAGTTTGCATAACACATAATTTCTTCTTCTTCTGCTTCTTCTTCTTCTTCTTCTTCTTCTTCTTCTTCTTCTTCTTCTGATGATGATGATGATGATGATGATGATGATGATACAAAATGGTTTAGCTTTCTTATTGTCAGTTTTTTTTTTCTGTCCAATACATTCAATCCAATTACAAAATGTAAATATAATTAAACAAATATCATTTACTGAAATTAATGAGAAGTGTAAACAGTCTTGATTGATATATACATGTCAACCATTTTCTTTTTAGAATGATAAATGTATCACTTTTATTTTTCCATAGCTCAATGAATATCATTAATACATCTGTTACATATTAGTTTTATTTGGATGGGGGGTGCATGTTAAGTACCACATGCTACCATCTTCATTCAGCAATAATAAAATGTTTCCAAGGTTCTTACAAAAGAAAAATATAGTTTATTTCTTTTTTACTTTTATATCATGACAAAAGGATGCCATTCGGATTACCAACACTTGTAGTGAAAATTGTCAAGGTAGGAATTAGATACAAATTAATTCAAAATTTTAGCAGTTAAAAGAAAGATATATTATTATTTATATATTTGAATATTGGTTTATTATTTATGTATTTGTCCAAAGCCAAACTGGAAAGTATTTATACATTTAATATTAACAGAAAAAAAAGTGTCTACATTCTGCAATATTAACTTCAAACTCTTTAAATTTCACCCCTTCTAATCTTATACACTTATCCCAGGATTGCTTTCACTTTTCAAAATAAAGTCCTATTTCAAGATTACCATCAGCTGTCTCATCACTTTCTCCTTAATCTCATCCACAGTCTAAAATCATCTTAACTTCAACAGCAATTTTAATTTTGGGAAAATGACAGAAGTTACTAGGAGACAAATCTGGACAAACAAACCAGTGGTGTGATATGATATCTTCCTTTTACAAAAAAATAAACCATGAAAACAAATTTTATTTATACATTTTCTTATCAAAATATGTGTGTATGTATGCTGACTATTTTAAGGAAGTAAGTATACTTAAAAATGAATTTAAAATTGCAACAGCCTGAATGACTGGAAATTTTGACCAAGGTACACAAGAGAATATGAATTTATTCACCCCCCCCCCACTACAGACAGGATTTAACAATTTTGGATGGAGTACAGCTGATTTGAATTCAGAGTTTATCTTTTATAGATTAATTGCGATACAAAGGCTTGAAATCCCAGTCAGCTTTACTATTTACCCATAAATGTTGGGAGAAGAGATAATTTTTTGCCTTTTTCAGGGGCATTGACCCATGATGAAATGTAAACAGCCTTGTTCAGAATTTGATCTTGGTTTGTCGACTACATTTATTACATGACCAATTAATGGGTAAAAAGTCATTATGACGCTTGTTGACAGCTGTAGCAATTTTCTTTTCACTGAATCCAGTAAAGAAAAAATTCAATGCTGTACTTCTTATTTTATTGTCTGGCCTGAAGGAGCGTCTTTGTGGTGAACAATATCTGCACAAAGTAATCATTAATGGGACTTTGACATTGTTTCACAATGAAGAAATCTGGGTAATTTTGAGAGTTCTGGGCAATTTCAGCATGAAATCCCTCTTTTTAGATAGGAGCTGTCAAACAAATTCTGTTACTACATCTGTCATGCTATGATCCTCTCTCAAAATATCTAGTCAAATGAATACCTCAGATCTCCTAATCTGCATCCTTTTAATTACTTGTTTGACAATAGCTCAAACAATATTCAATATTTTCAAGAGTTCTGCCTTTCAGAATGCAAGAGCATCAGTCAACTGAAATCTTATCGAATCACTTCAACAAACAGAAGAAAGAAAAGAAAGAAGAATGTAAAGAAAAAAGAAAGAAACCCTGTGTAATAAAAGACAATCAAGGTATTTGCTTTACTTTAAGCTTTATTCAAATATTACTTAACTGTGGTTCATTTAAGGTGGAGATTCTTATAAGTGGCTGATCAAGGGAGGGGACAACTGGGCTTGACTTCAATATGCCATGGGAAGGAAAAAACAAAAAGTTGAAATAGAAATAAAAAAAGAAAGAAAGAAGACAAAGTGATACAGAAAAATGAAAGAGAGAGAGAGAGAAAAATAGTGAAAAAGCAAGAGAGAGAGAGAGAGAGAGAGAGAGAGAGAGAGAGAGAGAGAGAGAGTTGTGTAGTTTACCTATTTACTTTCTTTTCTTCTCTTTAGTTGAAGTGGAATTAAGAAATGCCTTGTGTCAGGATAATAACACAACTTTTCATTACATTAATACTAATAGTTCCACATTTCCACGATACTCAGACAATACAATATTCTGCTATACAGAAAGTATGGAATATAAAAGGAATTTGATATATACTTTACAAAATGAGTTGATAAAACAATAAACTTAATAAAAATATCTTCAAATGATTTTATGTGGGTTGTAATTAGAAGAAAAATTTGAAATTATTCAAATTTTTAAGTTTAAATTTAACTAAAAAATTTTTAATGTAAAACTACAAAAAACCCCAAAAAACAATCTCATTTTTAGCCCATGTTTGATTAATGTAAATTAAATTAGAAATAATATATATATATATATATATATATATATATATATATATATATATCATCATCATCATGTCGCGCCACCAGCACGGATATCCTTGACCCTCTCTCGCCACTTCTCCCTATCATTTATTGCCTCCGGCAGGTCTTCAAAGTTACATCCTGTGTCCTCACATAGTTGCTATATGTAAGTTCGTGCTGGTCGTCCTGCTTTTGCACATCCATATGTGGGGGTCCACAGGAGTACATCGCTTATGAGCTCGTCCTTGCTTCTCCAGCAGTGTCCCGCGTGTCTAGTTCGTCTAACTTGTATAGTTTTTGTGATGGGGGGCAAGTGTCCGTATAGTTGGTGTCTCGTGGGGTGTTGTCGCCAGGACTTGTTCAGTACTGCTCTCAACATTCTTGTGTAATTTCCGTCTAGTTTCCTCTCCAGCCGCTTAGTTAGCGTCCATGTAGTGCATCCATATAGCAGTATCGACACAACCGCTGCCTGGAAGAAACTGCGTTTCATTTTATCAGTTAGGTCCAACTTCCATATGATCGAGAGCCTATCGATAGCTGTCCATGCCTTCGTCAGTTGTGTGTCGATGTCTTTTTCGGTTGATGAGACACTACTTCCTAGGTAGGTGAATTTGTCTACTAGTTTCAGAGAGGCTCCGTCTAGTGTGGCAATGTTGCCCGTTTGGTTGTAACACATATATTCAGTTTTGTTTGCATTGACATGGAGGCCAATGCCAGCTGCAGCTCGTTCCAGACTATGCAGTAGTGTCTCTGCTTGATTAGGTGTATTCGCTCGTAATGCCAAGTCATCAGCGTAGTTGGCGTCCGTGATTGTTTTTGCGGGGTACCTTTTGCTTCTTCTCTTAGTCAGCTCGAAGCCATTTTCTCTGATTTTGTCGATCGAAGTCCTAAGCACATAGTCTAGACAGATGATAAAGAGGTACGGGGCTAGTGTGTCTCCTTGCAGTACTCCTGCAACAATGTCGAAGTATTCCGTGTATATATATATATATATATATATATATATATATATATATATACAAGCAAATGTATTATGCACCCCCCACACACACACTCACATATATATAGAATAGTTTTAAGTTGAGTATACATCATGAATTCTAGAACTTTCAATGTATTCTCTATTTAAAGCTATTCAAAAATTTTGTATTACCACAGAATGTGTGTGTGTGTGTGTGTGTGTGTGTGTGTGTGTGTGTGTGTGTGTGTGTGTGTGTGTGTGTGTGATGTACATTTTTTATATAATATGAAGTGTATTGAAAAGTATTGAGACTTTGGATGATTTGACCAAGACAGAAATAAACAATGAATGAAATATTAATTTCATTTAAAAATATTTTCCTTAACATTCAACGCAGGAAATTTTCCATTGAAACTGAAAACCTTTTTTTATGATATGAAGCAGTACCATCGTATTTTTTTAGATGTTCTCCACCTCCTCAAATCTCTTATCTTTGGGGTTAATTTTCAGTTTAGGGAAGAAAAAACTAAATCTGGTGTTTATGGAAAGTTGCATTTCTCATATCTTGTGTTTTGCCCCAAAATATTTCTTTCAGAATTTCTTTTTAATTGTCACTTACTCGTCTAGGCTTCCTCTGAACATCTCAATATCATTACTTTTTATAGAAGTTGCTCAGCTATGCACCTAATTAAAATAATAAAATAATTATTATTTATTATAACTATAAAAATTATTAATGGTTTAAGAACAAAAATATAAATAATTAATCAACACCAAAAATAATAATTCAGGCAGAGGAAGAAAAAAAGGGAAAAAAAGAAATTTGTTCCTCATGATAAAATGAGAGTATGTTGAAAAAAAGATAGATAGATAGATAGATAGATATGAACAGATAGATAGATAGATAGATTTAGATATACAATTATCTCCCTTTGACCAAAAATTGAACTGTTACAAATTCTAACAGCATCAGCTGTCACTGCCAAATAAAACATAACAATTGTGATAGAAATGTGGAATTTTTATATTTTTATAAGTCGTAATCAAGAAAAAAAAACAAAACAAAACAAAAAGAAAACAGTTATCATCTATGAATATCTAAAATCATTTTGATATAGAAAATGTATTTCCAATTATTTTACAGTAGAAATGTATCACAAATCATTTTATTATGAAAAAGTATTATGAATCATTTTATAATAAAAAAGTATATCCAAACATTTAACTGTAGAAATGTATTGTTTCGTGATTGGTTGGTGAGATCTATTTTTGAAATGTGTAACATTTAAATTTGGTTCTGAGCAGTTGAATTCTGAATGGAAATACATAGGAAATTCAAGGAGTTTGATGGACAACCATTGAACTGGTTATTCTGAAAGCACAGTTCTGAATGGATGATTTAGGTCAGGTGACTAAAACGGTTCTGGAGTTAGAATAAGTTAGTGAGAAATACCTGACTTAAGTGGTTTATGGCTCCGTCTTGTTCTCCAGTTCCTCATTTAGGCCAAATGTGCTCATAAAATGGTGAGTTGTCATTCCTCATCAAAAAGGATGAAAACTTAAAAAAGACAACAGAACAACTGAGTTGACAAGACAAGGTGACTGGAAATAAAGGAAGAATGAACTGAAGTGAAGTGAGCGGATGGGAGCTGACTGATCTTAAAAAGACTGATTGTGGTGTAAGGACACATAGCCATATAACTTGACATTCATAAAGTAAGGCCCATATAACAGAGTAGAGTTCAGTATACAACAGTATTTCAAATCATTCTACCATAGAAATGTATTTCAAATCATTTTACTATAGAAATGTATATCAAATCCTTTTACTATAAAAATATATCACTATTCACTTTACTACAGAAATGTACTTTTAAAATTTTACAATAAAAATACATTACTATTCATTTTACAATGGAAATATATTCCTAATTATTTTACTATCAAAATTTATTTCAAATAATTTTAATATGGAAATGTTTTTTTTAATCATTTTACTATAGAAATGTGATACTAATCATTTTACTGTAGAAATGTATTAAGATCTGTTAACTAATTTTTTTCTTACTTTTTAAATTTAAGTTTTTCATTAGGAATAATTTTTATATATTCTTTTTTAATTTAACATTTATTAAAAAATGCATTAAAATAGAATGTTTTTGAATTTCAAATACTCACCCACAAATCATCCTCATCATCATCATCATGTCACACCACCAGCACAGATCTCTCTGACCCTCTCCTGCCACCCATCTCTATCGTCCATCACTCCCAGTTGGTCTTCAAGGCTACATCATGTATCGGCACAGAGCTGTTGTATACAGGTTCTAGCTGTTCATCCTGCCTTTGCTCGTCCATGTGAAGGGCTCTACAGGAGTATGTCACTTATGAGTTCATCCCTACTTCTCCAGCAGTGTCCTGCATGTCTGGTTCGTCTAACTTGAACAGTTTTCGTGATGAGTGGTAGGTGGCCGTACAGCTGCTGCTTTGTGGAGTGCTGCCTCCAGGAATTGTTCAATATTGCTCACAGCATGACCTTTGGTAGAGTTCAAGTAACAATCAGATATATATTGTCTTTTACTATATTGTCATTTTAAAATGCATGAATGATTTTATTTTTTATTTGTAAAATCACTGCTGCATATTATCTGCGCTTTAAATGCAAAAAGACAAATACTGTAATTCCAAGTAAAAGTTGAACCTGGTCAAGAGAAGCTAATACTGTTGGATTTTATTAGAAACTGAAAACCAAAGTTAGCTTAAAATATAATGTCTATAAGAATGCAAAGAACCATAAATAAAGACGTCATTGAAATTTAAAAAAGAAAGTAATTGTGGACTTTTAATAAGTTAAAACTTATTACAGGCAGAAGGGGGGTGGGAAAGGAGAAGAAATTTTTTTTCAAAAGCCATGTGGAAGCAGCATGGTGGACATGAAGGCAAATGGACAAACCCTTTGATAGTTCAATGCCATACCAAACCAGGCTCTGGGTGTATGAATCCTATGGTTCAACGATCAGGATAAAATAGTTCGATTGGGGAACTACTGCTGCTCATGTATAAGCGTGGCTTCTATAGATGAGAATAAAAACGGCCATCGAAAGATTACCATGACCCACACTCAAACCACCCATAAATAAAAGATTAAAAAATAAATTTTAACACTTAAGAAAAGCACATTTGTAAATCTTTTTTCCTTTTTTTTCTTTTTACTCACTATATCAATGAACATTTTTATCCAGTGATCGTTTGCATAAGTTTTTGGTAGCATGTTAATTTTTGTAAATTACTGAAATCTAGTTGGAGGTAAATGAAACCCTTTTTTTAGAATTTCATTTGGTATGAATAAAAATTTTGTTGTCAGTCAATACTAACAATAAAAATGAGTTCAGAATGTGTCGTTACTTTTGTTAATATTTTGATTGATGTTCATCACACTAAATAAAAACATTTACCCAACCCTTTTGTCATGAAGAGGATGTGACACAAGATCAATTTTTAAGCAGATTTTCATGTGATTCAGAATTTTCCTTCTCACATACTGGTTGCCATAACAAGTTCAACAAGCCCAGTCCACTCTGCTATTTATTCATAGCTGATAGGAGAACAGTTGGATCCATACTTTTTCCAGGGATATTCATGCTATGTGAAATGCAAACAGCCTTTTTCAGGCTTTGAACTTGTTTCAACAAGTTCATTTCTGATGATGATAATCATTAGGCCAAATGCACCTCTAATAAAAGAAACTAGCAAATTATTTCCTTCACACGTTTTTGCACATCTCATTAAATGTTGTTGCCAGATATGAAATACTTAGAGCCAAGACAAGTGACAAAATTTTTTTAAAAACTAATTAGAGTGAGCAAAACATGTCCTTCTAATTTATTTTGGATTGGCAGTACACAGATCTAATTCCAAAAGCCCAGACATAATTCCAAGTGCATAGACCAAACTCCAAGTGTCCAGACCTGATTCCAAGCAATCAACATGTTTTGCCAAAATCAGCCAATTACTTACAAAATTTCTTTTCTTTTTTTCTTTTTCAATTTTATTTCACTTTATTATTGGCAATTAAAAACCTCTCTAAATGAAATTGGCTAAAAAATTTGCTCTGTATTAGATTTTCACAAATCTTATCATTCTGTTCATAGTAGAAAATATTTTGAGAAGTTAACTCTTCAAAAAAAAAAAAAAAAAAAAGAAAACCAAAAGTGGCGCAAAACAATCAAATATTTCTCAAATTCTCAGCATTTACACACGGTTGGTTTACAGAACTAATTAAAATTGCAGAAGTTTATAACCCAAGTTTTACCAAAAAAGGATTTTCTTTTGCTAAATAGACTTCTACAATTTTACTTCTGCAATTTTTCTGTTAAATTTGGCAAGTAAAACTTTACATAAAAACTTTACATGAATTGATTTGGAATGCAATAAAAATTAGAAAAGAGTTCAAACAAAACTATCATGATAGATGACCTGATGGAAACTAAACTCGTAAGTTAAACCAAAATTGAACCATTTTCAATCCACTGCATGGAGTTCCCCTTCATTTTACTAACTGTTTTTATTCAACATATAATAGTGATATAGAGAGATTTAAGATTCTTTTGTATCCAAAATAATATTTACAATATTTTGAAAAAAAATACATGACAAGTCAATAGCCATTGGCATTGAGCACTCAACTGGATATTCCTACCCCTTGGATTATTACTTAATAGTCTAATCCTGAGAGTATATTCCTCAGAGTATATATATATATATATATATATATATATATATATATATATATATATATATATATATATATCTTTAAGAAAAACAAAAACCAGTCACATTAGGATTATAAATTTATTTCCATCCTGTTATGGGTATTGATATGAATCAATAACACCAAAAATAACAGAACTTCTTCTTTAGATCTGAAGAAGTCCTGTTATTTTTGGTGTTATTGATTCATATCAATACCCATAATAGGATGGAAATAAATTTATAATCCTAATGTGACCAGTTTTTGGTTTTCTTAAAGGTATTATTGCTCTGTGATGTCAGTTACATTGGACTCTTTACCAGGAAAATTTAAATGTTCATAGTTGAATGATTTTTTGTCCAGACAGAATTATTCCTGACTCTGGTTTAACTGGACTGAATAATATATATATATATATATATATATATATATATATATATATATATATATAAACGCGTAATAACATCAACCACTGAAAGTAAACGCATTTTTTAAATCACAAACTGCATTCAGAAAATGGAAGATTAACGTCCAATATAGTCTCTGCATTTAATTGATCTGGTGTATATATATATATATATATGATTCTCTTAATACCCTGTCCGGTGGCAAAAGCTGCTTGGTAGCACCAGGGGTGGCAGTACCGCCTTGAGCTACCAAAACTGTGTTATCACCCCTGGATGGCGGCTGATGAGGACATGGTATCGCACGTGCTTTCACACGTTGTATGATGAAAAATATATATATATATATATATATATATATATATATATATATATATATATATAGCATTGGAATTTGATTATATGATCATTATTGTATTTTGTGAATATTTATTTTCGTTTATGGAGGAAGAAATAAACAATAAAAATTTTGTCTAATTTAATGTATTTGTTTACAATGGATTAAAACAACATAGAACAGTTCAAATTTCGGATCAAGAAATATCATAATAAAAAGAAAGATGCTAAATTCACTTTTCAGTGACAGTTATTTTATGCTTGTTCCAGTCGTTGATAATGTTCTCAGCTTAAAAGATTGAATTAAGATAATTTCTTATTCCATTATTTCCATTTCCAGCACCTCCCCCCCCCCACCTCATACTGCATTTCTTTATGCTAAGTAAATATCACGAAGGATAATTCTTTGAGAAAAAACATCTTTCTTTTCACTATTAGATGCTTTTAGTGTTACGGCGAATAATGATGTAAGGGAGATAACTTAGATGAAAACGTATGATTTATCTACATTGTATTGTTCCACTCGACGATTGAATTTTTTTATTTAGTCACCTTAAATTGCAGCACCTGGTACATAAGACGACCGTAGGATTTTTTTTTAGCAAAATTCTGGGTAAGACCTCCAATAGCCGCTGGATAGGTCGACCTCAAAACAATTAGTAAGCAACTAGTAGGCCCAAACTTAACCTAACAAACTTAAATGGGATGGGCTATGATAACTTGTAGCAAAGGTTTAGTGGAGTTTAATTTGATGAATGCGTGAAAAAACATTTTAAATAACAATGCCGTAATCAAGGCTTTAATCGTCGATGAAATAACCTTCAAGTAAACTTTATAATGCAGTCCTATATAAATAGAATAATAATGCCAATTTTGTGTGTATATTCAATAAACTATCATTCCCATTAGTATAATGAGTTGAGTGTTCGCTAATGGTCCGGGAGACCTGGGTTTAGTCCCAGGTCGCGTCATACCAAAGACTTTTAAAATGGTACTTGATGCCTCCTTGCTTAACAATCAGCAATAGAAGTTACGTATTAAGGGTAAAGTGGAGCAATACAAGGAAAGGAGTAGCGACTTCCCCTACACTTCGGTGTAGTAGCTATTGAAAAGGGAGCCTTCTGGTCGCCCTCGACTACGGTCGCCAACAACTTCTTCAATAGTATTTGATGTATGTAATATTTCTTTAAAATCAAAATAACATCAACCATATACGAAACTTACAAATTTTACACATTAGAGCCTATATTCATATACATTCATAATCTATTGCACTATCATCAAGTTGTGCAGATAAACAACATACTGCTGTTGATTGATTGGCCAAATGGGTGCTGTGACGTTCCACTTAGACCTTGAATCAGCTGTTGGAAACGGTGTATAATATAGTGTAAATATAACACTTGATTTGTATTTGTATTATATTATTTTATATTAATCTCTGTGTTAATTTGTTAAATATAATCACCAAACAAAAAAGTTTAAGTTGGAAATATTAGTGACAGTTTTGCTGGACTTTCGTTCAGTGGTGTATATCGATCATAAGGAGTACTGTTCCACCGGTTGACCACTTTATGGTAAAAGTTTGGATATTACCCTTGTCGTATAAGTTGACTCCTCGTTTTGTTGTAGAGATTTTTTCAGGCTTTAAAAGTTGATTTGTTCACCGCAATTTATGGCAAATTGTTGCTTAGTTTTTTAGTTTCATCTTTAAGTCCTAAAAGTCTTCTTTTTTTTCTTTTCTCTCTGTCTCCATTTTTTGTCTTTTACTTTTTTTACAAGCGTTTTTTGAAGCGTTCTGTATAATTTCGTGGAACTATAGGATGGATATAATTTTTATCTTTATTTTTATTTTCAATTTTTAAATGAAGCATTATAAGTCATTATTGGGATATATTGCGACGAGGCATATATTAAGAACATGAGTGATATTCCGTATAAGTTTATTCACAGAGCTGTACAAGACACGTGTTTACTTACTGAAGTCCTTAAGAGAAAGAGGATGAACCTTAGTTTCTACTTCTGGAGTGACATCATTGAAGAGTTCTACTGAAGGGGAATTACTTATGACTTTATTACAATTATTACATTTGACTAGTATATCTTTCGTAGCGTGGTGTTATATCAGCGTACGGTTGCAAGGAAATAACAAAAACACAGTTGAAAAACAAAGAACACGAAGGCACGTAAAAATTTTTAACAATTGTATTGAAAACAAAGAAGTAAAAAGTTTGTATAAACGTGTTGATATGGAATTAAAAGGTAGAAAAATGTCCTATGCTAAGTAGGGGGGGTGTTAGACTTACACGCATGCGGTCAATCAGATGTTACGAGTGCGGAAAGGAGTGGGATGTTTGGTGATTTACGGCTTAGTCGATTCCTTCAAAGCGGAGAAAGGAAAGTCAATGTGGGTGATGCGTGGTTTCGAGTTTCGCCTCTCTCTGTCTCTCTCTGTCTCTCTTTGTCTCTCTGTCTCTCTCTCTTTCTCTCCCTCTCTCTTAGAGCTGGAGTTTCTTGTCTGTTGGTGTCGTCTGCCTTTTTTTGATCTGCCCCGCTGTCGAGAAATTTGTTTTTTATATCGTTTTTCTTTCTGATTGGATCAGGTAGGGTTTTCTTTGTTTTTTTACCGCGAAGGTCACGGATTGGCCGAAAAATTACTTTTAATTATTTTTATTTTTTGACAAATTTTTTGACAGCGCTATGCGCTGTAACCCCTTGTTTCTATTTTGAAGAAAGTCTCAGCACCGATAATATCCGGTGAATGCTCTCGTGGGCGCTAGTTGCAATCATTATTTTATGAATACGATAAATTAGAAGAGATCTCTTTCAACCGGTGGAACAGTACTCCTTATGATCGATATAAACCACTGAACGAAACTCCAGCTAACAGTTATTAGTTAAGCAGTTAGTACGGATCAGTGAAGCATTGGCACAATCTGCCTAACTTAGTACTTCCAACTTCTACGGTGCTGTTTAAGATGTGATCGGCACTAACGTTGTGGATATATCACTTGCTTACTTACTGCTACTTCAGACGTCTGAATCAGAACGGGGTTTTCTTCTTAATTCTATATATTTGATTTACCGTAACAGAAGTTATAGACAGATAAATATAGACAAATGAGGTTCACTGTTTCTTATTATACATGTACAGTACTTCCCTATATTATTTACGGGTTGTGAGATGTTTATCATTACAAGTAAAATTCTCTTTTATTAAAGTTTAAAATAATTGTTCGTATATAAAGAACGTTTTATTTGTTTCTATCGTTTATTTACAACCTGTTGTTGCTTTGTTTACACCAAGCGTGGCGTAAAGAGGATGGATTCGTTCAGAGATTTAAGATAACCTCGAAAACCCCTAAGAATAAATGGATATTTCAAATAATATATTTTCCAGACTCGGAAGATGGAGTATTATTAACCTAAATTTTTTTTTAACGTTTACTTTCGAAGGCTTTTTTAGGCCAGGTAACCTTCGAAATTAAATAAATTCCCTCTTAACAGTTGGAAATCTTGACTGCAACAGAAAGTGCCTAAATGTATATTGAGAGGAAGAGGGCTGTCTCTCGTAATGATTACCAACAGAGTGGGTTTGTACTGAGAGACAGACGTCCTTTTACAGTGAAAGGGACAATAAGGTAGAAAGGACGAGAGAGAAAGAGAGAGAGAGAGAGAGACCCCAACCCAGAACTTGTCTCAGCCGGATCCCTGACCGAGTTTGAAATCTTTTGATTTCAAAATTATTAGCTTTTAAAGAAACAGTATTTTAATACTGCTTTTTTTTTTTTTTTTCTTTTTCTAGGTCTAAAGATTTGTCTCTCTTTTCGTTTTTGATTTTCACTCGATAATCCAATGGGACGGCAAAATTCACTAGACAGCACGTTTCTTATTATTTCATTGAATAGACATCGATGATAAGTATGAACGTAGAAATCAACCATAAGGTGATTAATCTTTTCTTGTGATTTGGTATATTTGTAGCCCCGAGTGCATTTCCTAAGTCTGTGATTGAGTGGCATCACTGTTATTACAAATAGTAATGGCGAAAGAGCATATCCCTGGAAAATGCCTCTCTGGATTTTCAGCTATGCTAAAATTTCCCTTTCGACATTTCATTTTTTTTTATGGCTTCTGTCATTAATTTCATGATTTTGTTCGATATTTTCTACAGTTTTAGACAATCCAAGTTTACGGGAACATATTATAGGTCTTTTTGAAGTCAATCTATGCTATGGCTACATTTTTCCGCCTTACTTCGCTCTCTTTGAGGATGTGCTGATCAATCACTTGTTTCTCTCTTTTCTCTGTGGCATCCTTTCTGTTCTTCTGGAAATAAACCGTGATATACAAGCGAATAATAGATCTCCTCCCTAATCTGTGCGGCTAGGATTTTCTACATCATAGGTCGACACGTTATTGTTCTATAGTTGTTGAGGGATGGTTTCTTTTTGGGATCTTTCTAGATCAGGATAGTTTTCCCCTTAATCATCCACCCGAGTAAATTTGCTTCTTCATGGAGGTGCCCGTGGTGTAATGGTTATCGTCGCAGGATGTGGACACGACGACACGAGTTCAAATCCTGGACGAGCCTGATTGCATTTCACATAGCACTAATACCCTTCGGAAAGGTATGAATCCAAATATTCTCACTCCAGCTATGGGTCAATAGTAGGGCAGACTAGGTTCTTCAGCCTTGGTGAGGCGACTAGTCTAGGAGAAGGAAAACTCTGAAAACCTGTTAAACTCCGCTTAAAAATTGACCTTATGTCATATCCTGCCCGAGCGGAGGGGTTGGGTAAATATGATATGATATCTCTGATGGATGGGCGTGGATTTTTTAAAATCAGAATTCATATATGCTATCATGGTCGGATGTTTTCCAATTCGGAACTTTCTTGACTTGCTCTGAGCGATTCCAGGTGGATGTCAGCCTCAGGACCTTCTTCGAGTCCTTGTAATTATTTTTCTTTTTCCATGTTATTATTATTATTATTATTATTATTATTATTATTGTACATTCTATTCACACCTCATAATGAAACACATAAATGAATTTATGATATATGATATAGTAAAAGTGATTCAGAATTCTTGTTGGAAGTTGCTGGTTAAACTTTATATTTATTGAAATTGGGTAATAAATAACTGACATTTTGTGTGCGATCGTCATACTCAGCATAGATGATATATGGTCGCCTGCTTATGAATAAAATGGAAATGAAATTTACTTGTATTTTACTTTGCTTAAATAAATTGTTCATGAAGTAACATATCTTATATTCCTCGGTATTTTCTTCCAACTGAATTTAAATGATTTAAAATGATTTATTTAAAACAGTGAATTATTTTCAATTAAAATCTCTCTCTCTCTCTCTCTCTCTCTCTCTCTCTCTCTCTCTCTCTTAATAAAAAGAAACTGTGCTGAACGGTTCAGTAAGTGTTCATGCGTAAAGATGGCATCGCCCATCGGAATTCTTTTGTCCTATCAACTAGTGAGTTGGGTTTAATTAAAAATGTGGGCTATTTTTACACTCAACTAAATATCTTGGTCAGCCAGGGTTGGCCCAGCTATTATTAGTTTTGAATTTATTTTCGATGGTCGTAATTGGTAGGGTGGGGTGGAGTGGGGTGGATCTCCACCCTTTTCCTTAAGCTTGCTTTGAAAGGGTCCAAGAAATGCATAATAAAATCGTTAAAAGAGCCTAGGAAGTGTGTGAAGTAACTCACCTGGCAAAGAGATTTATTTATTAATAATATATTTGAAGTCTGAATATAAATATTGGTTCAACAAATTGAACAAACCCTCGTGAAGAATTTCTTAATAACTTTATTCTTCCTTCCTATTCACTGCAGTGAGCTGACGAGTATTTCTAAAACCAACCAGGTGGCATGAGAAGTGGAAAATTCTTATCTTTCCTATCGATTTTACACATTTTAGTTAAAGTTTGAAAGATTATTTCTAATATATATATATATACATATATATATATATATATATAACTCCCAAATAAAATATAAAATGTTAGATAAAATCTAAAACAGTTGACTTTAGGGGAAAACGATCGGTCAGAGATTGTGTGAAAAACTTACAAGAGGTAAAATAATAATAATGATGATAATACACCAAAAAATTGCAAGCGGGACTAGAGGGCTTGGAAATAAGAGGGTGTGTGGAGACCATCCAAACTGCAGCATTGTTGAGATCGGCCAGAATACTATGAAGAGTCCTGAAAACTTGAGGAGACTTTCTGTCTTTCAGACTCCAATAGAAAACCATCAGTTAACGCTGGTGTGAAAAACTTTCAAATGAGTGAAATAATAATAAAAGATAAACTAACAAATGTCATACGCATAAACCAGAACCAGTTTTTGAAAATGAGACTCATAAAATCTCTGCGATTTAGAGATATAAACCCAATCCCAGCAAGAGGGCCAATACTTTGCCCTAGTCTTGTAGCAAAATACTAAGACTGTAGTTTAATCAAACAGGAACGAAAAAATATAAAACAATGAATAAAGATAATACAAAGAAAATCCAAGACAGTAGATAAGGTGTAAAAGTAAAATGTTATTGACATAAAATGTAAAATATAAAAAGAAAGAAAGAAAAAAAAAAGGGTTCAATATTATCCAAAAGCCTCTAGAGGAAAAAAAAAAAAAAGAATATATGAATGTTAGGGATAAATTCAAGGAGACTTAAAAGTCTTGAAGAAAACCTGACAATTCGATGACGGGGGTACCAGGGGGCCCTAAGGATTGTCTGTATCATTGCTAGGTAAGTTTTGACTGATAAGTCTTAAAGACTAATGACCCTGACAGACAAGGAGGGGGGTCTAAATAGAGAGGAGGAATATGTGAGGGAGAAGGAGAACCTTAGAATAAAACAGAAAAGCCAGACATACAGTTTTGACCAAAAAGTCTTATAAAAGAAATTTAAAAACAAAATTTTATATTGTCACGAGACCAGTATATGTATGAGTTGATCCTGCGAATAGGTTGTATGTTGTTGGTTGTGCTTAATTGACAGAGGACTGGACAAATGACAGAGGCAAGTGGATTAGTTTAAGTTCAGGTTTTATTGGGCGAATCTAACACAAAAGGTATGTAGGTGTATAGATCGCGGTTATTGTATCCGATCGGTGTAGTCACTGTTGGGTGACGAAAGTCTATGTTGTAGAAAGTCTTAGACTCAGCTGTCTATTAGTTTGTAGTGATAGCACGTCTAAAAGGTGATGATGGTCTCTGTGCTTGGTGCAGATATTAAGTGTTGCTGTATGGTCAGGTTGTCGATGTTACTAGAAACGGTTGATGATGTGGACGCTTGGTTGTAAAGGCTGGATGATCGATGTCCTGGTTGTGCTATACTTTGGTTAACCGGGAGTGTGTCGATGTGGTCTTGAAGTGTTGGTGCTCGTCCGAGCAGTGAGTCGCTCGTGGACTAGATGCTACAAATGCTATATTGGTTGTGCAGAAATAGCTGCTGGGTTAAGCTGGTGCTTGACTGCAGTTAATACTGGTGCCTGGTTGTGCAGGAACTGCTGCTGGGTTAAGCTAGAGCTTGTCTGCAGTTGGTGCTGGTCTGCAGTCGGTGCTGGCTGCTGCATCGTCGTCTCGTGGTATCTGCCAGGAAGGTGTAGTGAGGAAACCAAAAGTGGTCTCAGAAGACATTCTAGAGTTAGCTTTTAGAAGAGCTGTTTGATTGTAAGACTTTCTGAGATTAGTTCTGAGAAGAGCTGTTTGAATGAGAAAAAAAAAAGCACAGCTGCGAACCTAGCACAGCAAACCAAATGAATCACAACTGCCTTTTTTTCTCGGCTGGTTGCAGAGGCTGTTTGATTGTTGTCCCGTTTGTGTAGTACTTTGGTTTAACTCAAGTGAGTTTCGGTAGTAGAGTCGACTTTCGGTTGATTTTAGTTTTATTTCTTGGGAGTCTTTTTGTCTGTTAGAATGCTTATTGACTGTTCAAGAAGCGAGTGCCGAACCAGTCTGCTGGCTATCTTTTTCCTGCCTTGATAGTTCGGCCCCTAAATTCGCTCTTAAGATTTAGTTGTAGTTCTCGTGTTGAATTTTCTTTTAGTTTTGGTGAATTTCAGAAGTGTTGACTTTAGGTTGACTTTAGTTGAATTTTTCTTTAGGCTGACTATTAGATGAATCATTCATACATATTTCTTCTCTCTCTTTAGTTGTCCACATTTCTCTGAATAAATTCTATCAAGTTTTTCCATTGTGTTCACTTCGTTTATAATTCACAACTATCAGAACCACTGCGTTGTAATAAGTTTACTTTGCAAATTTTCTGGAAGATTCGAATAAGGTCCACATTGATGTTACACGGAGGCTGTAGTAGTCACTGTATTGCTACTAAAACACCTCATTAACTAGGATGTATTGTAATAGCTTTACTAGGATATCTAAATATGCATGATAGAAAAAAAAGACTAAATTGGCAGTTCACTTAAAAAGATAAAAAAAATACATGTTGTTTAAAAGGAAAATGTATACACATGCATCTGTGTGTGTGTGTGTGTTTACCATTATTTGATTACACTCATACAAACGTGTGCATGTATGTTCTCAGAAGCCTCCAACTGGAAGCAAAATCCGCGAATGCCTGAAAGACAGACGTACCGGCACCAAAGAAAAATCTGTTCTCACTCGTGCTGCGGGCACTGAAAGAATCCTCTTTTCCTCTCAGCTGCTAATAAGGTAGCATATCTTTTCCCCAAGCCCTGGGGCTTCGTATACGGTCTGTGTGCTGATAGCAAGCCACCACTGCCGAAAATATCTCACTGAAAAACAATTACGGGACATAACCACTGACCTAAAACTTACCACTCACCAAAAATGACTGTAATATATTTTAACACCTTGTCTGAGAAACGTGACAACTTTTATAGGTTCAGGAAAATTTTCCCACTCACTGAATAATTGTTAAACCCTGAAATAAAGTTTTGAATCGAAAGATACCTTCGTCTCTTTCCTTTCTTCCTTCCTTCTTTCCTCAAATTCTCTGGCAGCTTTCCACAAAGAAAGAAGCCGGCAAGTTAAATTGGTAAAAAGAAGAATCAAAGGTGCCAGATACGAAAATCGATAATCATCCCCATAAACAACCACCAACAACCACAGTAGCCAACGAGACAAATAAAATACCAACCAAACCTTCTTGTGCCCTATATTTTTGTGTGTGTATTTGTCTGTGTGTGTGTGTGTGTGTGTGTGTGTGTGGCCATTATTTTATTGCATACATACAAACGTGCACATGTGGGTGGGTGGAAGCGCATATTTACTTTGTCGGCTATATTGTAAAATAAGATCTTTCTTTTTCTTTATCTATTTCGGGGAGATTTCCTGTTTTTTGCTTACAGAATTAGTCACTAGGAGGTGCAATAAATAGTTGCCATAGCAACCAGGAAAAATGCTCGAATTTAGGGCGTCATTTTCATCCGTCTATGAAAACACCTACCCAGGGGCTTGGCTCTTTACGCTAGTGACATACGACACAATATAAAAAGCTTCTTTTTAAATTACAAACTTGGTCATAAAAACGAACAAAAATATAAAGAAAAAACTTGACACAGGTAAATCTAGAAAACGTCTGAAAAGGCGTTTCTGTTAGGACAAAAAATGGCGATGTTTTGCCGCTAATTTTTATTAACAGCCGGAACTTAGATGTTTCGAGCGTTGTCTTCGTTTATAAAAACTACCCTGACTTCCAGTCTTTAAAAATTAAAGACAGTTGCTATACTTAAGTTCCCTTTTATTTCTTTTCGGTTTTTTTTTTCTCAATTGCACTTTTTGTTTCATACACGTTTTGTTGTTGTTGTTGTATATAAATTTTGTTGCACTAAAAGTCGTTCGTCTCCTTTCTTCAAAAGCTGCCAACCAACTGCTGTTGAAGTACGGTTTATTCTTTTACAAAACGTAGGAATAAACCGGGCTTTTCGGGGCTTATAAAAATCCCCACATAGAAAGAGTGTGGCTATTGAATTGAGGAGGCCACTTGAGGGTTGGTCTTTGTATATTTGTCATGTCTGAATACAGTAATTCACCGTTACAATTATTTGAGTGTGAGGAAAACAATTCGGACACTTGAAACAAAGGAAATGTATTATGGTTTAATGATAATTAACAACAACATATTCATTAGCTGAGCAAACTTAATAGAATGGCTGGTTGGTTGGTTGGTTGGTTTTAGCATATCAACACTTGTTAAATATGGCCAAATCCTGTTTATATATACATATATATATATAAAGAAAATTTGAAGGTTAAATTTTGCAATATAAAGAAATTTAAAAGGAATAAAATTTAATATGAAGGAAATGACCCTAAAGACAAATTTAGTATTTAACTAGGTAATGATTTTTGGTAAATTCAAACGGTAAGTTCCGCAGCTTTCTAGTTTGGATTCTGATTCGAAAAGATTACACAGACAATAAAGTTTTCAAAAAGGAATTTTATACAAAGGAAACAATAAAGAAAGGGATAGAAAAGGTAAAGTGTTACAAATTTTAGTGTAATTTGCGGGATTTTATCTAAGAGAGTGTCTGGGAAAGAAAGCTCTTTGAATTTGAGTATTTTTTTTTTTTTTTTTAGTTTTGTCGAAATGTTTCAGTTTTCATTTAATGTTGAACGTTCTGTAACGTAATCTTTTCAGCAGAATTCTCTGGTTGAATTTTCTATCAGTTGTTTAACTTGCTGTAATTTCAGTAGTCGATTTTCGTTTAATTTTACTTTTATTTCTTAGGAAGCTTCTTGCCTGTTTGAAATACTTATCGACTGTTCAAGAAGCGACCGATGAAACCAGTCCGGGTTTGAGAGGACCAGACAGCAATAGGAATGAATGCATACTTCATATTCCCCAAGCCTCCAGAACTGGAGCCTCACCATTAGATGGTTTAGTGTCATATATCAGGACATTCATTGGTGGGGATCTTATCCCTTTGCAGTCGGCATGTTCTACAGCCTCAGTCTGCTGGGCTGTTAAGAAAAGAAACAAAGGAATCACATGAAATACTAAAAGAGCACAGAGGAAAGTCCTATCAAATAGATGAAGAGTCCTTTGATATAAATTGAGAGTCCTTAAGAGAATGAACATTGTTGAATGAAAACTCACGACAAGGCATGGTATCGTGCATAGTACGACACGAGGTTCAGTTGGGTTAAATCCCATCTTCCTCTTATTGGAAGACGCACACACTCGTACGTGCTTCTAACCCTAACCCTAACCCTACCCTAACCCTAAACCCTAACCCTAACCCCAACCCTAACCCTAACCCCTAACCCTAACCCTAGCCCTAACCCTAAACCCTAACCCTGACCCCTAACCCTAACCCTAGCCCTAACCCTAACCCTAAACTCTAACCCTAACCCCAACCCTAACCCTAACCCTAAACCCTAACCCTAACCCTAACCCTAAACCCTAACCCTAACCCTAGCCCTAACCCTAACCCTAAACCCTAACCCTAACCCCAACCCTAAACCCTAACCTAACCCCTAACCCCAACCCCAACCCTAACCCTAAACCCTAACCCTAACCCCTAACCCTAAACCCTAACCCTAACCCCCAACCCTAACCCTAACCCCAACCTTAACCCAAGCCCCTAACCCCAACCCTAACCCTAAACCCCAACCCTAACCCCTAACCCTAACTCTAACCCCAACCCTAACCCCTAACCCCAACCCTGTCGAGACCAGGTCGAAGAGAAATAGTAAAAGAAGGGAAGAAATTAAAGGGAAAACGAAAGAGAAAAAAAAAAAAAAGAACGAAATGAAGTACCTGACGTTTTTGGTGGAGTTTTGCAAGTATTATGAGGGGGTTACCGAAAAGTTATCGGCTTAACCAAGAAAAGAATGACCCTATTTCTTTTCTTACCTTCTTTCTTCCTTTTTCTTTAAATTTATGTTGAATGTTTTGTGAAAGGGTTAAAGAAACTTCAGAAACAATGTGTCAAGTGGATGGAAGCGTTGAGTAAACATGGCCCGAGGTCACATGATTATTCTTCGTTGGACTGGGAATTTTTCACTCCCCTATCCCTCATGTAAGTATCAACAGTTATAGCAATACACATACACGTGCACTAGCGCGTGAGTGTGTGTGTGTGTGTGTGTGTGTTTTTTCATGCATGTATTAATGCATAATTTCAATATATTCGACAAAGTGGCTTGACATCAGAAATTCAGATGAGATACAATAGACGCTAATGTGGTAGTATATACAGTTACGTGGTCCATTCAATAAGTTTCCAGACTTTTTTTGTACAGGCATTTAGAATTGTCACAGACTCTTGAAAAATCACTATGTTATTGCTATACATCTTATGAGATGACTGACCAATTCTTATGATTTCAGGTTCAAATGAACAGCTACAGCAGCAATTGGAATACACCATACTAAAGCCTGATTGTCATAGCTGGTGAATTTCAAAATGCAATCTGGACGTGAGGACTCTTTAGAAGAACGATATGCAATAAAATTCTGTTTTAAACTTGGGAAAAAAGGCCACAGGAACGTATGGAATGCTTCAGAATGCTTTTCGACCATCTTGCATTAATCGAGCATGAGTTTTTGAGTGGCATAAGAGATTCAAGGAAGGCAGGGAGTCTGTGAGGGATGATGAAAGGTGTGGGAGGAGTAAGGAAGTCAATACACCAGAGTTGATTGGCTAAACGGTTAGGGTTAGGGTTACTATGTTGAGGTTTTAAGGGAGTTCAGGTGGAGATTCCTAGGGAAGAGGCCAGCACTCTTCAAATCAGGTCAGTGGCATTTCCAGCAGGACAATGCACCAGCCCACAACTCCATCCTTGTCACAGACTATTTGACTAAGATAGGCATCAGGACAGTTCCTCAGCCTCCCTATAGTCCAGACCTTGCTCCCTGTGACTTTTAGTTATTCCCTAAGCTCAGAGGCTGTCGTTATGAGACAATTGAAGAGATGAAAGAGGCTGTGACGAAGGTCACTAACACGCTCACACAAGAGGACTTCCATGGGGCCTCCCAGAAGTTGTTGGAACGGTGCAACAAGTGCATTGCTACCAGAGGAGATTACTTCAAAGGGGACTAGAGTTTCATGAGTGTACTATCAATAAAAGTGGCCATACGAAAGAAGTCTGGAAACTTATTGAATGATCCTCGCACCTATGCGTATGTGTATATGTATAGACCCATGTGCAGGTGTGAGTATATGCATATACATTCCTGTGTATACATATGTGTATGGTGGAGAATTGACCATGGGTATAATACATATACGTTTTAGGCTTTTTAGTTTTTCTTCCAAACTACTGTTGGGGAGGGGGCTTTAAGAATTTTATACTTTTAGAAAAGATTCAAAAACGTTTTGTCGTGTTCGCTGACAATTTGGACAGAGTCATATATTCAATTTGGGTTTATAGTAAGGATGTCTTTACATTTAAAACGCACAGTTTAGGCAATATTTTACAAAGAAGAATACAGCATAAAATTTTGTAAAATTTTCAGCATTTTAAATTAATAGGACTTAAAGACATACTGACCAATATTGAACCAATTTTCTCTGCTGGCATGTGCGAGTTCAAATCCTTCCTCTTCCGTTTTATTGTTTATTTACTAATGAATTTAAATATACTTGGAGACGGTCTACTGTTTGAGACGAGGGAGGCTAGGTATTTCGCCATTTTCTTTTTTTTTTTTTTTTTTTTTTGTTTTGGTAAAGTTAGACGAACCAGACATGCAGGACACTGCTGGAGAAGCAGGGACGAACTCATAAGTGATGTACTCTTATGGACTCCCACATATGGCCGAGCAAAAGCAGGACGACCAGCACGAATATACATTCAGCAACTATGTGAGGATACGGGATGTAGCCCAGAAGACCTGCCGGAGCCGATGAACGATAGGGAAAAGTGGCGAGAGAGGGTCAGGGATATCCGTGCCACCAGCACGACATAATGATGATACATATACGTTTGTGTATATTAGTGTATGTTGATATAGGGGCTGGGACATATTTGCGTAGGTATGTTGAGTGTAGGTGTGGCTGTATTTTGTGCAGGAACCACTAATTCAACAAGAGTATAAGGGGAGATGGCCCGGAAAAAGTGGAGCCGTGACTTAAAAGAGCTTCATTTTGATTAGCTCACCTTTTAGGATACCTAGAGACATACAGTCTGGCAATAATTTTATGTCCAGTCTATGGGTGGCCGAAAATCCAAAAGTAGGATATTTTCAACTCTGCATACATACAAGTAAAGTCAATCTACTCAACAGATAGACAAAGATAAATTCAGATAGGGACACAGGGGTAAGAGAGAGTCTGCAAAAATGATCTACCGAAGAGAGGAACGACATCAAGATCGAAAATCTAGCTGTCAGTTTTAGTTTTTAGTTAAAGAAATTTCATAAGCCGTCTACAGAGCGAAAGTGAGGATTCCATACACCGTCATTTTGCGAAGTGTCACAGACACCCTTCCTCTGTTAATGTATATTCAAGATTTTTCTTTTCGCCTTTTTCTTCCATTGTAGACCCGTTTGGGACTCATACACTCCGATCCGTACCTGTAGCACGATGGGAGTGGGTGAGATTGTTCAGCGAAGTGCATGGACCACGAACGGAATTCCCACACAGTTGTAGACATGAAGGTAACGCATTAAATGGTCCAATAAAAATGTTATTACGTGGTCCAATAAGAATGTTATTAGGAGGTCCAGTAAAAATGTGGCTGCAAGATGGTCCAATAAAAATGTTATTAGGTGGTCCAATAAAAATGTGGCTGCAAGATGGTCCAATAAAAATGTTATTAGGTGATCCTATAAAAATGTGGCTGCAAGATGGTCCAATAAAAATGTTATTAGGTGGTCCAATAAAAATGTGGCTGCAAGATGGTCCAATAAAAATGTTATTAGGTGATCCTATAAAAATGTGGCTGCAAGATGGTCCAATAAAAATGTTATTAGGTGGTCCAATAAAAATGTGGCTGCAAGATGGTCCAATAAAAATGTTATTAGGTGGTCCAATAAAAATGTGGCTGCAAGATGGTCCAATAAAAATGTTATTAGGTGGTCCAATAAAAATGTGGCTGCAAGATGGTCCAATAAAAATATTATTAGGTGGTCTAATAAAAATGTGGCTGCAAGATGGTCCAATAAAAATGTTATTAGGGGATCCTATAAAATGTTGCTGCAAAATGGTCCAATAAAAATATTATTAGGTGGTCCAATAAAAATATTATTAGGTGGTCCAATAATAAAAATGTTATTAGGTGGTCCAATAAAAATGTTACAACAAGGTAGTCCAATAAAAAGTCAAACGTGATTTAAGAATACATTTATCTATTTTTATATGAACACGTATAAATGATTGATTAATTGATTGATTTTAACTGCATATCAAACTGCCTAGGATTTCTTCACGCCTAAAAGTAAAAGAATTATGTCCATTATACGTTTATATTTTCACTTTTGAGTAATCGTTGCTTGGGAGGAAGTCGCACAGCGACCGGGAGATCCTAGTGATTTTACGTATCCATCCATTCACCCCCACCTCACCCTGACCCTGAAAAAAATTGAGTAGAAAATGCGCACTCTCCGGGGAAAATCAATTGAAATTGGTGAAATATGTGTTAAATGCCAAATTTTGAAGAAAATTACCTCTTCGTTCGTTCATTAGTGTTTAAAAATTTAATTTCAATCTCGATATTTTTTGAACTCGTGTAGTCCTTAAAGCAAAACATAGTCCTCGTTAACCATAACACAGTCCTTGCTAACTTTAACAGTTCTTAGCAACGTCTGGTTCTTTATTTTTTGCCACGATTCAAATGAAAGTTAAGAAACAACAAAGAAGTTATTTGTGCCTTTCTTAATGTTTTTTTATTAACTACTTGAATGAATATTAGGTTATTTAACACTTAAAAAATTCAAATTGCACGGACAACTGGGTTGAAGTTCCCACGTTATCGACACCAACGTATTGGATGTTTTGAATCGAATTTCATTGTGACGGAGGAGTGGCATAAAAAAACTGTTGTTTTCCATTTGGGTATATCGGCGTCATGATTCTGCACAAATTGGTTGGATGCATTTTTTGCTGTTTGAAGCCATGATCTGAATTCAGGTCATCAAGTTTTTTTTAACTGAATCGTTTCTGACTTGGACAAATCATTATCATCACGTCACGCTGCTAGCACGGATTTCCTTGACCCTCTCTCGTCACCCATCTCTATCGTCCATCGTTCCCTAGAGGGTCTTCCAGGCTACATCCTGTATCGGCATAGAGCAGTTGTATATAAGTTCTAGCTGGTCGTCCTACCTTTGCTCGTCCATGTGAAAGGGTCCACGGAAGTATATGGCTAAATTGATTAATAATAATCAATTGATATAAAGCAAAACGGAGCCAGCAAAATACAAGTTTTGTTAAGAAAGTTATGAGACTGCTTTTTTTTCTTTTGTAGTTCTGCAACCTTGACGGAAAATCAATGTTGTCTTTGAATAGGTATGAAAACATTCACCAATAAGCACCCAGAAACAGAAGACCTTAGAGTGGCAAACGTCTATCGTAGCCAGTTTGGCAGGGTGTTCACAAGTGTAATGTAGTTAAATTTTCACCACGTGACCTATTACTCTGAGCTCGCGTCATATCTAAACAGAGTAACCTTGATTTTTGTAAATTTTGTGTTATTAGATTCAAATAGTTTTATATCCGTGAGATGATCAAATAAATTTCTTTATTTTTATTCACTTGTCTGATTCTTGGCCTCCCCCCAAAAAAAACTGCTTAATACATTGTGAAATTCAGTCGTACAATTCCAAGAATTGACAGATTTGTAGCTGTCGTATTTAACTCACATTAGTTAAATTTTTTTAAGCAATCGTCTTGTAAGCAAAGTTTTATTATTTACATGTTTGAGACTCATTAGTTTTACTCTTTCATCTCTTAAACTTTGCATATATCTGAATTTTCCGTTGATTGATTGATTGATTTTAAGGGCATGTCAATCTGTCTGGTGATATTTTATGCCTAGAGGTTAAGTATTTGCACAAGGTTATATGATATCAAGTATTCCTATCTAATACAAATAATTTTCAAACTGATCTATTTGGCTCATAGATAAGACTTTTACGGGGGTGGGACCTGAGAGTAATGGCGATGAAATGGTACTCTACACTCTCCAGAGATCCAGAACTGGAACATCAACATCAGATACAGTCATACCCTGGACACCCCCTTTTTGGGGGTATCTTACCCCTCTACTAATTCTAAGGCTTTCCGACTAGACGCTGTCATTTATCATGTTTGCATGTAAATTTCTTTTTAAATTCTCTTTCATCATTAAGGGTTTTCGGACTATTGTTTTCATCTTTATTTTCATTTCCACAACGTTTCGGCTGGTATATCCTCCAGCCTTCTTCAGGTGTTTGTCGAACTCGGGAACCTACACGGAACTTCGAACTACGTCCTTTATTGAATCCACGGGGGTCGCCTGTTTTAATTCCGTTAGCCATAACCGGGTACAAGTGTTAAGTATTCTTGTATTCCAGCAGGACACATAGCGTAACGGTTATAGGCGTGGGTTCCCTAAGCTTCTAAGGAGACAATCATCTAGTGGTTGCAGGTTCAATCCTGACTGCAGGCGAGTCACAATACAGGAATACTTAACACTTGTACCCTGTTATGGGTAACGGAATCAGAACAGGCGACCCCCGTGAATTCAATAAAGGACGTAGTTTGAAGTTCCGTGAGGGTTCCCGAGTTCGACAAACACCTGAAGAAGGCCGGAGTACATATCGGCCGAAACGTTGTGGAAATAACAATAAAGATGAAGATAATAACCCTTAATGATAAAAGTCATCAAGCTTCGTCTCAAGAACTCAGACAATTAATTCTCTTTCAATTTATCTATCATCGATAATCAAGTATATTTTTGTTTTCTAATATTTATTTTATTTCTTTTGTTTCTATAATGCTCATACTTTTAAGTTGGATAATTTACCATATATAATTCAAGAGATAAGGCATTCTGTCGATGGTGTATTGATTACACCACCTTCATACCCAGCAGAAAAATAAGTCACCCCCTCCAAAAGAGAGAGTCTTTGTTATGACAACAGCAGGTGGTCATAAGGATCCAGTTCAGAAGATTTAGGAAGTATGGAGTCATCCCTTCATTGCCATTACTCCCAGGCCCACTCAGACTCGGAGTAGGAGTATCTGTTAAGGTTCGATCTATGGGTCAAATAGGTTTGTTTTCGATACATTGTGAAGATTACAATTTTTTTACCATATAAATTTGGAGACCATAATTGTTTAACTGACTGTAGCATAAAATATTTCAACAAGAGTTGGCACGCAACCCCACCACACGCACGCACGCGCGCATACACCCACTCATTAGCACACACACACACACACACACACACACACACACACACACACACACAAACACCTAGCCATACAATAAATAGTACCGATACTGTTTTTCAACAAGGGTTGTTTTGGCATTAGATAACCCACGAAGATTGATATGTCTTTAAGCAAAGAAACTAAATCAAACCAAACACCCACATACAGGGCTAGCTTTGGGAGGTAAGGGGCCTAATAAGGAATTCAAGACTTATTTCTGCATTTCGTTCTTCAACCAACATTATTCGTCCCAAATAATGACAACCTGAAGTGTAGAAGGCAACTTCATTCTTCTACAAATACCATTATTGCTACACGTTTCTTAGCCTATTCTTATCTATCTATCTATCTATCTATCTATCTATCTATCTATCTATCTCAGTCTGATAGATATCTTTTAGCCCAGTTGGTGACGCTCACTGTATCCCCCTCCCCTGCAGAAGGATAAGATCCACCCCCAAAAGAGGTGTCTTGAGCATGACACTAAACTGTATCTAATGGTGATGTTCCATTGCTGGAGATCTGGGGAGTGTGAAGTACTCCTCCATTGATATTACTGTTGCAGAGCCGATAAGCACGTCGAACTCGCAAATGAGTTTTGTGGTTAAACGTGTGAATGAGAACAGCCAAAAGACAATGAAGGAAACAAAGGTGAGGTAACAATTATAACAACAGGTGACAATTTATTTGTCGTATTTACAAATTGTGTAAAGTTTGTGATTATGTCTCAGATCTGTTGGTCGAGGATGTCAGTTGGTAATGGTAGAGATGGATGCAGAGTAGTTAGATGATTGTGCGGGTATTTCGGTGTTGATCGAATCCTGGATGTGGCTGAACGAGCGTCGCTGGTAGCTGGTGTAAGTAGAGTTGGACGTACGTCTGGACGAGCGTCGCTGGTTGTTGGTGTAGGTCGACGTCGAAGTTGGTATATGGTCGAAGTAACCGTCGGCTAAAGCCAACTCGGGCTTTAGCGCTACGTAACCGTGCGGACAATCGAAGTAACCGTCTGCTAAAGCTAGCTCGGGTTTTAGCACTACGTAACCATGTGGACAATCGAGGTAACCGTCTCCTAAAGCTAGCTCGGGCTTTAGCACTGTGCAACCGTACTAACCGACGAAGAGACCCTACTGCTAAAGCTAGCTCGGGCTTTAGCACTGAGTAACCGTTCGAACGATCGAGATAATCGATCGAGTGTTTAAGACCGGATGATCCTAGGGTCCGCTTCGTGGTGCTGCCAGGCCGTCTGCTTCAGCGAGTCGATAAAGACCGCCAGAGATACTTTGACCCGCGGAAGGAGACCTCTAGTAGTGCGTTACTCAGTCGGGGGAATCGACTGAGTGCTTAAAAGGACCTTTGTGCGTACCAATGTAGGTGGGAGAAAGGCAGATCTACCACGAGAAGTGGGATCACAGCCGGAAGGTAAGGTGAATGCAACCGCAAAAAATGCAGGATTCGGCCTTAAATGAGCTTCGCAAAGAGCTAGCCGACGAAAGTGAAAAAAAAAAAAAAAAAAAAAAGAAGCTTGTTGATATTGAAGAGGCGCTACGACACCCTGCCGAGTTGAGTAAATAGAAATTTCTTCTATTAAAATGGATGTAGAAGTAAGGGACTTCTTTAACCTGATATAGGCTAGCGGGGATAATTTATTCGGTTTTTATCTGGTTTGTTTGAGAATAAATGTTTTGTAATTATTGTTAGTTTTTAATTTACTCCCTGTTTTAGCTGTAACGGGCTGCGTCCTTTCCGGTCGTAACCGGATGTCGTTTGTAGTAGGGGTGAGTAGTCAGATTTTGTTTACGTTAGTAAACGGATCTTGACATTACTCCCAGGACCACTGTGATCCACTCTGGTTACATCTGTTATTGTTCTATCTATGGGTCAAATAAATCTGTTTACAATTTGTTTTCGATTGAACCGTGAGCAAAAAAAAAAATTAAATAAGCAACTACACAAAAAATGTAAATAAGAATGTGATTCCCTAATCTCTGGGCATAAAATAACCTTAGACGGGTTGACATACCGTTAAAACCACTAAATCAATCATTGGTCTTTGTGATACACACTGAATATAAAGTCAATAAATCACATGCACATTTTAAAATTAAAAAAAAAATGCACAAATGATTTTATTTCATTGTATTGTATTTGTTTAGAGGGCTATTGCAATGCGAAATAATAATTCAGGTTTAATTAATTTCGAAGTAAAAACTTCATCATCAGAGACATTTTTTAATATGAATTCGGTGTTGTATGTTCAATTTTTTTGTATATTGTAAACATGACGTCACCGGGGGTGTTAGGACGCCATGTTGGTTGTGTAACCATGGTGCCATGCGGAAGAGATGTGACTTCAGTTGTCCAAATAAATTTCATTTTTATTTTTATTTCTTATCTTATTTTACTTTTATTTGTATTTATTTCTTTTTTAAACTTAGATATGAATTTAAAATGTGTATGTTAATTAATGATATATTCAGTATTCAACCTACTGTTAATCTGAGGGCGTAACTTAGCTATTAATAAAGCCACCTTAATTCTGAGATGACCAACATTACGTACTATTGCTTCTATTTTAATGGAAAAATTGTCATCAGTATTTTTACATTCAATTGTTTATGGAATGAGGATGCACAGGTGTTGAGGTGTTCTTTAATTCCGATGTGGGGGCATCTGATTGCACTTTCTATTTAAAAATTATGGCATTTCACGCAAATTAAACGATAAATAGTGTAAGTTTTTTGGCATATATTTGGATTTTTTATTGGGCAGTTGGCTAGAGTGCATGTTATGATAGGATTGTTATTTTTCTTTGTTAGGTATTGGCATAGTGAGGGTCCAGAGTGGGCTAGTTGTATATCTAGCCCTTGCCTTGTAAATAGCCCTGTGTATTTCACTGGTGATAATTTCACTGAAATGTGGTAGTTTAAAAAAAAAACAGGTGTTAGAAGGTGTATGTAGTTTCGGTGATTTATTGTTATTTAAATGTCATGTGATTGATGTTGGATAATCATTGTATCTGAGAGTATTTACAAAGTGAGCGGTGTGTGTAATCAAAATAGATCTTTACTCTCAGCAAAAATCAATTCGCTGATCTGAATATGGGTAAAAAATCTTCTTTCTTTTAAATTGTGTGTTGGTTAAATGGGGAAACATCCAAATAGCTCTTTACGATCGGCGCGTCCATTCAATTCGTTGATCCGAATATGGATCAAAAATCTTCTTTCTTTTAAATTGTGTGTTGGTTAAATGGGGAAACATCCAAATAGCTCTTTACGATCGGCGCGTCCATTCAATTCGTTGATCCGAATATGGATCAAAAATCTTCTTTCTTTTAAATTGTGTGTTGGTTAAATGGGGAAACATCCAAATAGCTCTTTACGATCAGCGCGTCCATTCAATTCGTTGATCCGAATATGGATCAAAAATCTTCTTTCTTTTAAATTGTGTGTTGGTTAAATGGGGAAACATCCAAATAGCTCTTTACGATTAGCGCGTCCATTCAATTCGTTGATCCGAATAGGGAACAAAAATCTTCTTTTAAATTGTGTGTTGGTTAAATGGGGAAACATCCAAATAGCTCTTTACGATTAGCGCGACCATTCAATTCGCTGATCCGAATATGGATCAAAAATCTTCTTTCTTTTAAATTGTGTGTTGGTTAAATGGGGAAACATCCAAATAGCTCTTTACGATCAGCGCGTCCATTCAATTCGTTGATCCGAATATGGATCAAAAATCTTCTTTCTTTTAAATTGTGTGTTGGTTAAATGGGGAAACATCCAAATAGCTCTTTACGATTAGCGCGTCCATTCAATTCGTTGATCCGAATATGGATCAAAAATCTTCTTTCTTTTAAATTGTGTGTTGGTTAAATGGGGAAACATCCAAATAGCTCTTTACGATTAGCGCGTCCATTCAATTCGTTGATCCGAATAGGGAACAAAAATCTTCTTACTTTTAAATTGTGTGTTGGTTAAATGGGGAAACATCCAAATAGCTCTTTACGATCGGCGCGTCCATTCAATTCGCTGATCCGAATATGGATCAAAAATCTTCTTTCTTTTAAATTGTGTGTTGGTTAAATGGGGAAACATCCAAATAGCTCTTTACGATTAGCGCGTCCATTCAATTCGCTGATCCGAATATGGATCAAAAATCTTCTTTCTTTTAAATTGTGTGTTGGTTAAATGGGGAAACATCCAAATAGCTCTTTACGATCAGCGCGTCCATTCAATTCGTTGATCCGAATATGGATCAAAAATCTTCTTTCTTTTAAATTGTGTGTTGGTTAAATGGGGAAACATCCAAATAGCTCTTTACGATCGGCGCGTCCATTCAATTCGTTGATCCGAATATGGATCAAAAATCTTCTTTCTTTTAAATTGTGTGTTGGTTAAATGGGGAAACATCCAAATAGCTCTTTACGATCAGCGCGTCCATTCAATTCGTTGATCCGAATAGGGAACAAAAATCTTCTTACTTTTAAATTGTGTGTTGGTTAAATGGGGAAACATCCAAATAGCTCTTTACGATCGGCGCGTCCATTCAATTCGTTGATCCGAATATGGATCAAAAATCTTCTTTCTTTTAAATTGTGTGTTGGTTAAATGGGGAAACATCCAAATAGCTCTTTACGATCAGCGCGTCCATTCAATTCGTTGATCCGAATATGGATCAAAAATCTTCTTTCTTTTAAATTGTGTGTTGGTTAAATGGGGAAACATCCAAATAGCTCTTTACGATTAGCGCGTCCATTCAATTCGTTGATCCGAATAGGGAACAAAAATCTTCTTTTAAATTGTGTGTTGGTTAAATGGGGAAACATCCAAATAGCTCTTTACGATTAGCGCGACCATTCAATTCGCTGATCCGAATATGGATCAAAAATCTTCTTTCTTTTAAATTGTGTGTTGGTTAAATGGGGAAACATCCAAATAGCTCTTTACGATCAGCGCGTCCATTCAATTCGTTGATCCGAATATGGATCAAAAATCTTCTTTCTTTTAAATTGTGTGTTGGTTAAATGGGGAAACATCCAAATAGCTCTTTACGATTAGCGCGTCCATTCAATTCGTTGATCCGAATAGGGAACAAAAATCTTCTTACTTTTAAATTGTGTGTTGGTTAAATGGGGAAACATCCAAATAGCTCTTTACGATTAGCGCGTCCATTCAATTCGCTGATCCGAATATGGATCAAAAATCTTCTTTCTTTTAAATTGTGTGTTGGTTAAATGGGGAAACATCCAAATAGCTCTTTACGATCGGCGCGTCCATTCAATTCGTTGATCCGAATATGGATCAAAAATCTTCTTTCTTTTAAATTGTGTGTTGGTTAAATGGGGAAACATCCAAATAGCTCTTTACGATTAGCGCGTCCATTCAATTCGTTGATCCGAATAGGGAACAAAAATCTTCTTACTTTTAAATTGTGTGTTGGTTAAATGGGGAAACATCCAAATAGCTCTTTACGATCGGCGCGTCCATTCAATTCGCTGATCCGAATATGGATCAAAAATCTTCTTTCTTTTAAATTGTGTGTTGGTTAAATGGGGAAACATCCAAATAGCTCTTTACGATTAGCGCGTCCATTCAATTCGCTGATCCGAATATGGATCAAAAATCTTCTTTCTTTTAAATTGTGTGTTGGTTAAATGGGGAAACATCCAAATAGCTCTTTACGATCAGCGCGTCCATTCAATTCGTTGATCCGAATATGGATCAAAAATCTTCTTTCTTTTAAATTGTGTGTTGGTTAAATGGGGAAACATCCAAATAGCTCTTTACGATCAGCGCGTCCATTCAATTCGTTGATCCGAATATGGATCAAAAATCTTCTTTCTTTTAAATTGTGTGTTGGTTAAATGGGGAAACATCCAAATAGCTCTTTACGATTAGCGCGTCCATTCAATTCGCTGATCCGAATATGGATCAAAAATCTTCTTTCTTTTAAATTGTGTGTTGGTTAAATGGGGAAACATCCAAATAGCTCTTTACGATCGGCGCGTCCATTCAATTCGTTGATCCGAATATGGATCAAAAATCTTCTTTCTTTTAAATTGTGTGTTGGTTAAATGGGGAAACATCCAAATAGCTCTTTACGATCAGCGCGTCCATTCAATTCGTTGATCCGAATATGGATCAAAAATCTTCTTTCTTTTAAATTGTGTGTTGGTTAAATGGGGAAACATCCAAATAGCTCTTTACGATCGGCGCGTCCATTCGATTCGTTGATCCGAATATGGATCAAAAATCTTCTTTCTTTTAAATTGTGTGTTGGTTAAATGGGGAAACATCCAAATAGCTCATTACGATCGGCGCGTCCATTCAATTCGTTGATCCGAATATGGATCAAAAATCTTCTTTCTTTTAAATTGTGTGTTGGTTAAATGGGGAAACATCCAAATAGCTCTTTACGATCGGCGCGTCCATTCAATTCGTTGATCCGAATATGGATCAAAAATCTTCTTTCTTTTAAATTGTGTGTTGGTTAAATGGGGAAACATCCAAATAGCTCTTTACGATCGGCGCGTCCATTCAATTCTTTCATCCGAATATGGATCAAAAATCTTCTTTCTTTTAAATTGTGTGTTGGTTAAATGGAGAAACATCCAAATAGCTCTTTACGATCGGCGCGTCCATTCAATTCGTTGATCCGAATATGGATCAAAAATCTTCTTTCTTTTAAATTGTGTGTTGGTTAAATGGGGAAACATCCAAATAGCTCATTACGATCGGCGCGTCCATTCAATTCGTTGATCCGAATATGGATCAAAAATCTTCTTTCTTTTAAATTGTGTGTTGGTTAAATGGGGAAACATCCAAATAGCTCTTTACGATCGGCGCGTCCATTCAATTCGTTGATCCGAATATGGATCAAAAATCTTCTTTCTTTTAAATTGTGTGTTGGTTAAATGGGGAAACATCCAAATAGCTCTTTACGATCGGCGCGTCCATTCAATTCGTTGATCCGAATATGGATCAAAAATCTTCTTTCTTTTAAATTGTGTGTTGGTTAAATGGAGAAACATCCAAATAGCTCTTTACGATCGGCGCGTCCATTCAATTCGTTGATCCGAATATGGATCAAAAATCTTCTTTCTTTTAAATTGTGTGTTGGTTAAATGGGGAAACATCCAAATAGCTCTTTACGATCGGCGCATCCATTCAATTCGTTGATCTGAATATGGATCAAAATTCAACTTCCTTTTAAATTCTATGTTGGTTGTTGTTGTTGTTGTTAATAATAATAATAATCATTATCATTATTATTATTATTATTATTATTATCTCTTTTCCATTTTCATTTCTATTCTCTTCTTTATTGTTGTTAAGTACATTCAGCATCTCCTTCGCTTGGTCTGCTTCAATATTTCAGAGTGTCTCGACCCACAGCGCAAAGCAGACACGGTATCTGTCTTTACAGACGATTCTTTCTAAATAATCTAGCAACTCCGACATCGTACAACATAACACTACATGCATTTGCACATATCTTCTTGAAGAAATAAAAGGATAGTTGGCCGACCGCAGTCGAGGGAGATGCGAAGACTCCCTTTTCAACAGCTACTACACCAAGGTGTAGATGAGGACACCGCTCCTTTCCTTAGATTGCTCCACTTACTCTTGATCCTTATTTCATAATGCTGAGCGTTAAGCAAGGAGATATCATGTATCAATTTTTTAGTCTTTGATATGACTCGGAGATTAAACTCCTGTCCCCGGAGCCATTAGCGAATACTCTAACCATTATACCAATTGGCCGGTTTATAATGATAGTCTACTTATATTCTTATGACGTCGTATAAACAGTCTTAAATTTTGTCATTCCTTTCTTTTATTTTATTTTATTTTACTGTCATCTATTTAATCTTTAAACTGAAAAAATAATAAAATTTATTCAAGAAAGAATATATTCCCCTTTAAACATTTGAAAGCAAACTTTTATCTTGACCTTGAAAAATCGTCATAGAATAATAGTATAGAGTCTGTGTTATAAGAAAATTTTCACATAAAAACCCAGCATACACAAATTTTAAAATCATTTAAAAATTAATGTATCCGTGCTATAAAAAATGATTGCAATATTAGAATGACTTTGCGGTTGTATTGTGTTTACTGTAATCATTTGTATTTATACGCAATGTAGTTTTTCAGATTTCAAGTCTAAAAGTTAAGAGTGCGTATTATATACGAGAACTAAATATTACCTTTTTTTTCAGATACGTGTGTCGTTATATTTGGGAAAGCATGGTCCAAAAAAAAAAAAGAAAAGAAAAGAAAAAAAGAATTATGTTACAAACACTTTTGTTTAATCTGTTCGGCCTTTCCGTGGGAAGACAAATCAGTTTAGTTCTAGAGGGCCTCTCTTCCAGGCAGTACCTGTCTCCGCGTCTAAAAGGGATAAGGGATGGGTTTATTGCTCGGCGCCTGAAGCACTCCAAATGGGGAAATGTCAACGGAACTAAGCAATTTTTATCACCGTTCCCTCTTGGGTGGCTTCCTTCCGGCAGCACCCCCATTAAACCGACCTTGTATGACACAAGGTCGGTTTAATGGAGGAATCAGTTTGATAATCTCTGCAAAGAAATGGAGATTATCTATCGGAATGTGTATTTGTTTGTGATATTTTTTCTCTTCGTGTGAGCTTATTTTTGCCGCGGTCTTGTTGCATCTTTTATTGACCCGGTGTCGAGATCTGTTCAATGAACAAAAATGCAAAAAAAAAGAAGAAAAAAAAGGACCAAAAAGAGGAAAAGAAAGAACTTTGAACTTTCACGTGACTAACAAAGTCATTTCTCTATTATTCCTATATATATGTACTTCTGAGCTCTCTGATAAAACGGAAATCCTCCCAAGTTGTAGCTGTGTCTGCACTACTGTGTGGCTTGGATACAGACGAAACGATTGGAGAAAAAGCTAAATGGGAACGACACAAGGATGCTAAGTGCTGTTTTGAACAGATCCTGGAAGTAGTACCCAACAAAACAGGAATTAAACAGCCACTTACCTCCCATCTTACAAACTCTCCAAGTAAGTGGAGCAAGACATGCTTGTTACAGCTGATGAAGTAAGGATAAACTCATGAGCGACTTTCTATTATGGACTCCTGCACATGGACACACCCGTGTTGGCCGACCAGCAAAAACTTACATTCATCAGCACTATACATACACTTGATGCCGTCTAGAATACCTACCAAGAGCGATGCCCGATAGGGACGGATGGCAATCGACAGTCAAAGGAATCCGTGCTGTCAACACTTAGTGATGATGACGATGACGATGATGGTAATGATGATTAACAATTAGGTGTAAAATAGAAATAAATGATGATTACTAATTTGATATTTTAAATATCTGAATAATCTATAAGCTTCTTCAAATATTAAATTGATTTTATAAGAAAAGCGAATTAATTTTGTGTTACGTGTCTCATAATCAATTAGCAAACTCCGTTCACCCATTTTTATTCGACTGAAGAAAATGTTATTGGCAACATTTTTGAACTATTATTAATTCACTAAAAAGTTCGTTCGGTTAAATAAGTGAAAAAAAAAGGCACCATTTTCATATTTTCGAAATTAATAAACAGCATAATTTAGTTCTGTTCAATTATCTTCTGTAATCATATTTACTAACCCCTCCGCTCGGGCAGGATATGACACAAGGTCAATTTTTAAGCGGAGTTTAACAAGTTTGAATTCAGAGTTTTCCTTCTCCTAGACTAGTTGCCTTACCAAGGCTGAAGAACCTAATCTGTCCTACTATTTACCCATAGCTGGAGGGAGAATAATTGGATTCATACCTTTCCTAAGGGTATTAGTGCTATGTGAAATGCAATCAGTCTCGTCAAGGATTTGAACTCGTATCGTCGTGTCCAATTCCTGCGACGATAACCATTACACCACTTCTGTAATGGAGGTGCTCGTGGTGTAACGGTTATCATTATAGAAAATGGACACGGCAACCTGAATTCAATCCCTGGACGAGACTGTTTGCATTTCACTTCAAACTAATACCCTTGGAAAAAGTATGAAGCTAACTATAAATAACGGCAGATTACGGTTCTTTTGCAATCGTTCAGTCAACTTCACAATTCTATCCTCCAAAATTTAAAAAAAAAAAATCTTTCTTAGCAAAAAAACATCTGTATGTGCATATTGCAATCCGTCTTATTGAAATTCTTTCCATTAAGAGAATTCTGCAAAGTCGGAAATTAATTGGAATTTTATCATCTGGTAAATTTTGTAGATAAATGAAAATTTACCAATCAGCCAAACTATTACAATTTTTTCCTGCTCATCAAAAAAAAAAAAAAAAAAAAAAAATTGACACTCAATGACTCTTAAGAGGTTAATTTGCCATAGAACCCAACTATCACCAACCTAAAATATGCGTTTACAAATCATATATATAATATATGTGCAAAAAAGCTCTAACATTAAATAACCTATAGAGGTTGATATGCCATAAACCAATCAACCAACCAACCAAAATAAAAAAAAAAACAAAAAACAACATGCATATATTTATACCATACTCATACATGACGCCCTGTTTTAGAGCGCTTTTTCACCTTCACTTGATCTCACTAGGAAAAGAACTCATTTGATTCAATTGTTTGTTATTCGAGAAGTAGAGTACTTCTTTCCAATTCGACCATCTACAAAACAAAACAAATAAAAACTTCTGAAAATAAAGATCGGCCTTTGATACAGTTTGTAATGATTCATTTTACTTGCAGTAAAATCTCGTTCGATGTCGTTGTAAAGAATTTTCTTTTCAACCTTTATGGTTGTGAGACGCTGACTACTTATCAACGGCATATAATGAAGCTAAACTACTTTCACACAACCTGTCTGAGGAAGATACTCGGCATCACATGGCAAAAACACATCCCAGACACCGAAGTTTTAACTTGGCTAACTCGGATCCTATCCTCAGTCATAAGGTTGATCAGATGGTCGTCATCGATTACGATGAACAAAGAATAAGAGCTTTTCATCGTCTGTTGCAATTCATTTCAAAAACGTTTTCGTTAAATTCACAGTTCACTTGGTTGTTGTTCTTTTTCTATTTAACATGTGTGGAAATCATGTATTAAAATGATTCATACAACCGAGTTGTTGCAAATGAATTTAAACGCATGATTTGGAATTGTAGGTAATGTCATTGATGTGGAATTGTGGGTAATGTTGGACCCAGAGTAATGTTGATTCTTGATCCACTAAAGTGAAAGTTGAAATTTCTCTTTTAGTTAAGGATTGGTAATAGAAAGAAAAAATAATTTGTCTTCAATTTTTGCGGGTGGTGGTGGGAGAGGTGTAAAATTTTACTTGACAACAAAAGAGTAGGGTAGCTTTGCTTGACTTCAGTGAATGATTGACTGAATTATAAAGCTAAAATGGGAACATGTTTATATATATATATATATATATATATATATATATATATATATATATATACAAGGCTCATTAAATAAGTTTCCAGACTTCTTTCGTATGGCCACTTTTATTGATAGTACACACATGAAACTCTAGTCCCCTTCCAAGTAATCTCCTCCGGTTGCAATGCACTTGTTGTACTGTTCTAACAACTTCTGGAAGGCCCCATGGAAGTCCTCTTGTGTGAGCGTGACCATGACCTTCGTCACAGCCTCTTTCATCTTCTCAATTGTCTTATAACGACCGCTTCTGAGCTTAGGGAATAACCAAAAGTCACAGGGAGCAAGGTCTGGACTATAGGGAGGATGAAGAACTGTCTTGATGCCCATCTTAGTCAAATAGTCTGTGACAAGGATGGAGTTATTGACTGGTGCATTGTCCTGGTGGAAATGCCACTGACCCGATTTGAAGAGTGCTGGCCTCTTCCCTAGGAATCTCCACCTGAACTCCCTTAAAACCTCAACATAGTAACCCTAACCCTAACCGTTTGGCCAATCAACTCTGGTGTATTGACTTCCTTACTCCTACCACACCTCTCATCATCCCTCACAGACTCCCTGGCTTCCTTGAATCTCTTATGCCACTCAAAAACTCATGCTCGATTAATGCAAGATGGTCGAAAAGCAGTCAGAAGCATTTCATACGTTTCTGTGGCATTTTTTCCAAGTTTAAAACAGAATTTTATTGCATATCGTTCTTCTAAAATGTCCTCACGTCCAGATTGCATTTTGAAATTCACCAGCTATGACAATCAGGCTTTAGTAGGGTGTATTCCAATTGCTGCTGTAGCTGTTCATTTGAACCTGAAATCATAAAAATAGCTCAGTCATCTCATAAGATGTATAGCAATAACATACTGAATCAAAAGTCTACGACAATTTTAAATGCCTGTACAAAAAAGTCTGGAAACTTATTGAAGGCAAATCGTATATAGTTAAATAAATTGGCTAACCATAGTTGAGTGCGACCCGAAAGTTCCATTTTCATTAGCTACTACACCAAGGTGTACCGGAGGGTGTTACTTCTTTCCCTGGATTGCTCCACTTACCCTAATAATGCTGGGTGTTAAGTAAGGAGGCATCAAGTACTATTTTTGATAAGGATATGATATTACTCAACCTGGGATTGAACTCAGGTCTCCCGGACCATTGGCGAACACTCAAACAATTATGCCAATATATGACCAAAATAAAATAGCGCGGAAAAAGTTAGCCAGGTCAGTTTCGATTCTCCAGAAGAGACAGATAAAAACTGAGATAAAAGGACCGTGGTGAAAACTTTGTGAAACTTCGGATGAATATATTTATCCAACCCCTCCATCTTAAGTAAGATGCGACACAAGGTCAATTTTAAAGGGGAGTACTGGAGGGATTGAATTCAGAGTTTTCATTCTTCTAGATTGGTTGCCAGACCAAGGTTAAAGAACCCAGTCTTTCATACTATTTAGCTATATGGAGAGGGTGGATAAAGAAATGGATTCGTGTCTTTCTGAAGCGCATTAGCGTGAGATGAAATGCAAGCAGGATTTGAACTCGGGATACGAATTCCATTTCCTGCGTTTATAACCGTTGCGCTAACTCCGAATGTTATCCATCTTATACACTAGTTGGAACATCAAGGTAAACACAATGTAGGATCGTAACCATATTTACCAACACCTCCGCTCGGACAGGATATGACACAAGGTCAATTTTTAAACGGAGTTTAACAAGTTTGAATTCAGAGTTTTCCTTCTCCTAGACTAGTTGCCTAACCAAGGCTGAAGAACCTAGTCTGTTCTACAATTTGCCCATAGCTGGAGGGAGAATAATTGGATTCATACCTTTCCCAAGGGTATTAGTGCTATGTGAAATACAATCAGCCTCGTATAGGATTTGAACTCGTGTCGCCGTGTCCATTTCCTAAGACGATAACCAATACACCCCAGGCACCTCCACCATGTAGGATCGTAACTGCTAACTGAAGCAGCCAATAAAACAGCAGCTGTGCGGTCACTTATCTTATAGTGGAGTTCCCCCCTATGCGACGTGGATATTTAAAGAATTACGTTAATATCTGGATTTTAGAAGATCGTGACCGTACATCGACAAATCGAGAAATGTTATTTTTTTCTTTCTTGTGAATGAAGAAAGAAAGAAATGGAAGACCCAGAAAAAAATTATTAAAAAAAAAGAAAAAAGGCTATAACCATAGTTGTGTTGATGGGTAAAGAAAGTTATCGCAAAGTTTGGGAAGGAGTGAAGTTGACAGCCGAGGATGAAATGTTATTTTATCTTCCCAGAATAATGGAAAAATAACAGAATCCAAATATTATCTGACGAATTTGGGAAGATATTATTCACACATTACACACCTGTGATAAAGGAATATATTGTGTCCGGTTGATACGACCAAAAATTGTAGAAAGGTGAGAAAAGGTCGTTTAAAAACAAAATAATCTAAGATATTTAATAGGTCTCACAAAATTAAAGATAAAGAATTAAAGAAAATAACGAACGACGTGACCGGAGTGGTCGGGTGAGAGGGAGAGACACTGGCAAACAGACACTACAGAACTCCCCCTCCTTGTAGTAAACACAGAGAAGCGTCTGTTAGGACCAATCAGAATGAAGGGACACCGTCTTACTCCTGGTGACAGCCATAGAAGCCGAAGAAATGGAGTGGGAGAAGAAGCATTTGGCAGTGACCAATCAGAATGAATTGCGAAAAGAAGTGGTCAGGTACGACATGCCCACTTGAGGAAAAAAGAAAAATTGAACAAAACCAAAAAATTTGGCAGATTAAAGAGAGATTCCAGCTAGTTGCGAGAAAAAAGCCTTTGCTGCGACCGGCCTACGAACGTAAACAGATCGGATTACACCTTCGCCCTAGAAAAATAACATCCGGGTACAGCCGGAAATGACTAAGCCCTTTTTCGACTCTAACCGGCCGTTACAGCTAAGAAAGGGATAAATTAACATTTATCAACATTTACAAAACACTTCTGCCAGAAATAATCCTATAAAAATGGAGGTAATACTCTTCGGTAGCCTATACCGGGCTATAGAAGTACTTATTTTCTGCGTCCATTTTTCGTAGAACTTTCTATTCACGTGGCGCGACAGAAGTGGAGTTCCCTTTCTTCGATATAAAAAAGCTTCAGGCGGCGAAAATTCAGGCTCGGGTCCTACGTTATCGTGGTTGCACCCACCTCACCGCCACTTCTAGTGGCAGATTCAAATTTTTTTTTTACGGTCCTTTTTAAGGGTCATGAGAGGTCTCCTTCTGCGGGTTGGAGCATCTCTGGCGGTCATTAACGACCTGTCGAAATAGACGGCCAAGAGGCAAACACGAAGAGGACTCACTAAGACCAGCTGGTCTTAACCATCACTCGGTTCCGCTCGTCCGTTTTGCTGCGCAGCGCTAAAGGCAAGGGTTAGCCCTTAGTTACCGCTCCATTATCTGCGCAGCGCTAATCTTAGCCTCGGCCTCCTGGCCTGTTCGCTCGACAGTGCAGAGCGTTGGCACGCAAGCCTTAGCTATCGTCTTGATACGTCTGCACAGCTTTGGCGCGCAAGCCTTAGCTACCGCCCGATACGCTCGCACAGATTTGGTGCCAAAAGCCTCAGCTACCGCACAGCTTTGGCGCGAAAAGCCATAGCTACCGCCAACGATACGCCCGCACAGCTATCTGGCACGACAAAGCCATAGCTACCATCAACGATACGCCTGCACAGCTATCTGGCACGACATAGCCATAGCTACCGTCAACGATACGCCTACACAGCTATCTGGCACGACAAAGCCATAGCTACCGTCAACGACACGCCTACACAGCTATTTGGCACGACAAAGCCATAGCTACCGTCAACAATACGCCCGCACAGCTATCTGGCACGACAAAGCCATAGCTACCGTCAACGATACGCCCGCACAGCTATCTGGCACGACAAAGCCATAGCTACCGTCAACAATACGCCCGCACAGCTATCTGGCACGACAAAGCCATAGCCACCGACCACGACGCTCCTGTAGTGCAGTCCACTTAACGACTCGCTGTTACGGGCTGCCCCAGCAATGCAGCATCTAGTCCACGTAACGACTCGCTGTTACGGACTACCCTAGCATTGCATCATCTGGCCCACGTAACGACTCGCTGTTACGGGCTAGCAACCAGATCGACACACCCCCGGTTAACCCAACGTACTGTCAAACCCGCGATATCGATCTACTGACCACGACGCTCCAGCAATGCAGCATCCAGTCCACGTAACGACTCGCTGTTACGGGCTAGCAACCAAATCGACACGCCCCCGGTTAACCCAACGAAATGTCAAAACCGGGACATCGATTTACCAACGACTCGACCGACCTCAGCTATACAGCATCCAGTCCACGTAACGACCCGCTGTTACAGACTGCCATAGCATTACAGCATTCAGTCCACGTAACGACTCGCTGTTACGGACTGCCCTAGCATTACTACAACTAGCCACGACAACTCGCTTGTACCGGCTAACAACCAAAACGACTCGACCGACTTCGGCTTTCCGCAACGACCGACCGACCTCAGCTTTCCGCTACGATCATCTAGCTGCATTCAACGACTCGACCGACCTCAGCTTCCTGCAACGATCATCCAGCTGCATTCAACGACTCGACCGACCTTAGCTACCTGCTACGATCGTCCAGCTGTATCCAACGACCCGACCGATCTCAGCTTACCCGCATCAAACTTCTAGCTGTATCTCCACAACTCGACCTACGCCAGCTACCCTCGTCGAACGTCCAGCTACGCACATTTACAACTCGACCATACCAGCTAACGATATCACCCATCTAGCTGAAGACCACATACAACCGCCACGGACATTTACATACACGTTTGTAATTCCGGCAAATAAAATCGTCACTTTTGTTGTATCTGTTATCACACCTTTTGTCTTCCTTCATTGTCTCTGGCTGTTACTACACTCGCACGCATGTAAATCCTTAAATTATTTGCGGAGTCGACGCGCTTATTGGCTCCGCAACACCTTGTACCAGATTATCTCTTTGCTCTAATTTTCCAACAAACTGTAGGAAATTAATAACACGATACTTGAGAAGAAATCGCAAGGTTCGAAGTGAAAAAAGTGGACTGTGAATTTAGGCTAACCGTTGCATAACCCGGAGTAGCTTAAAAAATATACTGCTGCAATATTTACGAGAGATAGAACATTGAAATAGCAACATTTCTTTTTTTTTTTTTTTTTTTCAACTGTTATTATTATTTCTTTTTATTAAAACTTTGTAGTTCATTTCAACCTTGTATTCCATCGTCTCTGGATTTCGACTTCGATTTATTTTTGTTTAATTAACGAACTGTCATCTGGGTCATCATTTCGATTCCCGATGAATTGGTAGATATCAGTTGCCTGGATAAAAAAAAAATTATACAACGTGGGCAGGCGGCTGATTCGACTGAGATTCGATCTCCTATCTGAGAAAATCAAGCATCAATTGATCGAGTGATTGACTGGGTGACAACCTCCTATCTCACAAACTATCCAAGTAAGATGAACAAGACATGCGGGACATTGCCTTTGTTGGGCAATCAGCAAGGACTTACATTAGCACTGTGCAGACACAAGATACACTCTAGAGAACCTTCCAGGAGCGATAGATGATGGAGAGAGAGAGAGAGAGAGAGAGTCAAGGAACTCAGCACGACTGGTCCGATATAATGAGTTTGGAACGTAAATAAAACAGGCAACATTGATTCAAGATTTAATTTTATTATAAGAACAATATTTGTCATTGTGTTTTGTTATTGTTACTTGTTTGTTTTAAATATTATATTGTCCAAATGTTTACCTCTCGAGCAATGCACCCACCCTGAAAACTTATCCTGAAATCCTACAACATTCACCGAATCATCATCTTTGCAACTGATGCGATTTCATGATGATTAATAAAATCTTTCAGTTCATCAGTTGTCAAAACAGCTTATGTTTAAAGAGCTGAGCCTTCTGGTATGTCCCGAGGATATATATATATATATATATATATATGGTTTGTCCTGTCAAGAACTCTTCTGTGTCGACCTACTCCGAAATGCATGCGAAATAACCGCAGCTTTGCAAGACAGAATGACCATTTCCTAAATAAATTTCATTCCCAAACGCACGGTATTCACCATTGCACTCCATGGAATTGCAGCAGCAATTTTAAATCTAGGATATGATTTTGTCGGACCCTCTATATAAAAACATTCAAAAATTCCCAAATTATACGTGGCCCCAAAAATCAATCCTTTGATCTTCTTATGTTTTCCTGTTCAACGATCCACTTGAAACTTAATTCTCAAGGAAAAGTGAATTTGATAAGAATCTTGAACTAAATAATTATGCTAAATCAAATAATTGTGTTTTCATCTTGAAAATCCAGGCATATATCATTATGCTTCAATTGTTATGTACACAATATATATATTTACGTAGGTGCGAATATATCTGTATGTGTAAATATGTGTATGTGGGGGGGTGAGCATAGGCTGCACATATATATATATATATATATATATATATATATATATATATATATATATTTATATGCATTTACCCAACCCCTCCACATGAGCAGGATATGACACGAGGTCAATTTTTTGACTGGAGTTTAATAAGTTTAAATTCAGAGTTTTCTTTCTCCTAGACTTGTTACCATAAAAAGGTTAAAGAACCTAGTCTGACCAACTATTTACCTGTAGCTAGAAGAAGATTAGTTTGATTTATACCGTTTCCAAACGTATATGAATGTGTGTGTGTGTGTGTGTGAGTGTGGTTAGACCAAAGCCAGTTGGAAAGTTCAGGTGCATTTTAATAGGCGATAAAATTAGAAAGAAATGGAATTTTTGGTGAAAATGATTTATGGATGAAAAGAACTGGTATTAATGTTCGTCATAAACAGAAGTCCTTGGTGCTAGCACGCTCAAAGATCGATTAATAAGAATATATTTTTAAGTACATTAAGCCGAGGTAGTCTGAACGGAAAAAAATAAATTTCCTTCGCCTGGATCAGGGGTTCATATATGCTAGAAAGAAATCGGAAGATGGTTGAGCAGTTGGAGGAGCAGTTTAGAGTTAGATTCGAGCTATAGCCGAAAGCAGAAGGGCAACTGGGTCGGACCGAGCGAGGGTTTCCTTCCACCCGTCCCCAGTGGGGGTACAGAACTGAGAGTTAGAAGTGAATTGTTTTGTGAGAGAAATCAGAACTCACGACTGTTTTGCAAAGTGTCACACACAAACTCATCTATTAAGCAAATATATTCTCAGAATTTGATTTGTTTTTGTTTTCCTTACGGAACTCACCCGTGGTTTGTGCGGTTTCGACCCAAACCTACAGCGATTAATCTGCCTTTGGAGAATTTAACAACGTGGGATTAAATCATTCTGCAAGTGAAATCGTGCATCTCAACGAAAGGAAATTCCCACAAAATTCATTAAACTTTCTGAATACATTTGACAAGAAAACAATATCGTGTATCATTATCCATTCACAGAAAAACAGAATTGGAGTTTTGGAAGAATTCAACAATCATTTTAAAAAGTGAACAGAAATATCTAAATCAGTTTCTCTTTGACAATCATCCAACTTCTATGTCCAACAACAAGTATTAAAACCTTTATCATTCTCGGTGTATAGTTATCGAAACAGTTGAGCATTGTGAGTTTAGCATTGGATGCCGTCTAGAGGACTTACCAAGAGCGATGGCCAATAGGAACAGATGGCAAGCGAGAGTCAAGGGAATTCGTGCTGTCAATACGCCTTGATGATGATAATGATAAGTGATAGTTTTTTTTTAAGTAGTATATTAAATATAGACAAGGTTATTAGCTTAAAGTTCCAACTTTAGATTGGACAAAGACGAACAACATGGCTTCACTAGTCGTAATTCGAAAGTGAGCGATGATCTGGGAGCGTTAATGTTGACCAATTTCGCGACGTACCAGCTAACTGATTCCGGTCAATTAGCTAGGATGTCTTTGTCTTTTGAAAAATATCTTCAACATTCACGAAATACAGGAAAACTCTTCTGTATCTATTTCTATTTGTCTTATAAAAGAACAGTCGCTGAATAAAACTATGAGATCTGATGAAATGAACACAAGCAAAAAATAAAAATCCATTGCCAGACAGAATGTGTTTATATTTTTTGTCGAACTCACTCTTTTCGCCAAGAATCGAAAATGAAATCAGTTGTGATAAATTCTATTGCTTTTCGTTTCTCAGCGTGATTTTGGGTACAGGAGAACTAACTTCGACAACCACACCCTCAGACACATCCCTTCCACTAAATCATTTCTTGATATCATTTAAATGTGAACTAAAAAACTGAATATCACTTACAATTCTTACAAACCTAATACCTTAGCCTCTGCAGACGTGAAAATCCGATGATCACTTGCGTCTATGATCTTGCAGTCATGTGGTATATGTTCGCTCGTCCAGGGTTACAAAAGTTGGCATTTTTGGCATTCGTAAGTACATTTTATCCCCTGCCCCTTGTATTCATTACTTTTTATATCTTTTGACGCAATATTCTTGTTTACTTTTTATTTTGCCATTCATTTCTTATTAATCTCGTCACATAACTGCCAAGTAAAACTAAATAAAGAAAAAAAAATGACTATTAATGAGATTAAATGAACAAATTGAAGAACATAGGCTCGGCTACAACTTAACTAACCATCACAAAACATTTATTCGATTAATTCTTTTAAAATGATATAACATTAAAGAAAATGAAATGGAGGAAGAACGTCTTTGATAAATAATCAATTGGATGATTTTTTAAATCGAGTTTTTTTTAAGTAAGTTTATAATGATTTACAATAAGTTTTGAACATTTTAAAAAGATTTGGTCATTTTGATCCTTTTTCTTCTAACAGAACTGTTTCTGTACAGAATACAAAGTTAATCTCTCTCTCTCTCTCTCAATACAATTTACATAGCAATAATGATCATCTTGAATTTACTATACAAGGCCCAAAACAAAAAAATCTCCACTCTATTTTAAAACAAGAATAACCCACTGTTGTATTCATGTGTAGGGAGACAAAAATAATTGTCTTACCATGGTTTATGGGTGTGTCTTCTCACACCATATATCCATTGATCACGTGAGAATTAAGACAACTTTATCTTCTACATTTTGGTTCTCCTCTTGGATGAGACAAGATGCATGTTCAATCCTCGCTCTTGGAGCTAAGTGGAAATACATTTCGTTGACCCATCGATGGGTTAAATTGTATCACTGCTGCTCTTCTAATAAGATGGCTATGTTAAAAAAAATCCACGAAAGCTGATATGCCATTAAACAAAGAAACCAAACCAATCTGTTCATCAAACAGAAGAGGGACCTTTGTCTCCAACTCCGGCGAGATATTTTATTTCAACTTTGCCCTTGAAAAAAAAAACATCGCTATGTTGTATCTTTTTTTACCCGCCACTTGTATTTGGAACAATGTGTGACATTTATCTGTCTGGCTCATATTGTTTAACCTCGTAATACTTTTTATATGTGTGTATAAAATGTCTTATATGAGTTCATCACGTCTTCTCTTTCCATTTATTCAATGTTAGTGTATCAATGGATATGCTAATGCTAATATTGAAACTTGGTGAGAAATTGGTTGGTTGGTTTTATGGCATATCAACCTTCATAGGTTATTTAATGCCAAATTCTCTTACATATAAATATATATATGATTAACTAAAGATTTCTAAATGAATACCTTGTAGAAAACGTTTTAGATAAGCAGGATCTCATTTGTTTGCAGAGGATTAAACGATTTCAGTTCATAATAATTTTTGGTACAATCTTGTCTCTCTCAAGAAGGACCGAACGTCTTCGATATTGACGTTCTCAAACAGATCGCACAAACTATTCACCTTAAAAAATCGCTTTCTGATCAAAGCAAAAGCTCTACATTCTATGAGAATGTTTAACGGTGCAAGGCGATTGACATGTCAAACATAGTGGTTGTTGTTCTTGTTTCAGTATGAAAGAGTGAGTGAGCCTTGGAGGACCAATACTCAATCAGGATATTATGACTTGTTATCTTCTTGATTTTTCAGAAGGCTCCATTCTCCCAAAGTGGACTGGAGATGAAAGAGTTTATTGTGGATGTTATTCCAGCGTTGCTACCATTTTGCATGAAGGAGTTTATTGATTTTGGGTTTCAGGTCAGTATACAGAATCCTGAAATTGTTGGTGGGGGTCAGATCTAAGGCTGATTTGGCTGCTGAGTCTGCTCTTTCATTTCCTCTCAGTCCAATGTGGCTTGAGATCCAGCATATAATTATTTCTTTACAATTAGACATTGAGTCTAGTTAACTCAACAGTTTAATAATTAGAGGATTATCAAGTTTTTTTTACTTAATGATAGAAAAGCCGAGAGCCAGTCATAGAATATGATAAATTTCTTATGTTTTCTCTTCGAGATGATGTCAAGAGTTAGGTCTATTGCCCTGGCTTCTGTTATGAAGTTGGAGCTTTCCGTTGGAAGAGCTTTCTTGATAATTGTTTTATTTAGAACAGCTGTGGAAGCCGTTTTGTCATTGTCCTTGGAGCAATCCGTAAAGACATATAGGTGGTCGGGATGGTGTTGGAGAATATTGTGAAATTTCTCCTGATAAGTAATGGGATGGATTTTTTGTTTTAGGGAGTTCATTCAGTTCGAAGATCACTTCGGGTTTTTTTTTTAATGATCCAAGGTGGTGTTTGGGGTAGGATGCTTTCACGTATATCATTTAGAGAGATATTGGATTTATTCGAGAGTAGACTTCATCCGAAGGCCAAAAGGTTTTATAAATTTTTCCTTTTTTTCAAAGTGTTGCCTGTATTTGGGGTTGAGAATGCAGTAATAAGTTGGATTGAATAAGCAAGATTTAAATTTTGTATAGCATTGCAGCGCCAGTTTTTCACGTCTGAGTTGTAGGGGTGCTTTATAGGCCTCAGCCTATACGCTGTCAACTGGAGAAGTTCTGAAAGCTCCTAAGACCTGTCTTAGGCCTTCATGGTGTATAGGGTCGTGCTGTTTGGGGTAGGACATCCTGGCTAATCTGTCGATGAAAATAGCATAGTCTAGTTTTGAGCGGGTCAGGAATCAGTATAGTTTAAAGTGCGTTTGTCGGTCAGCTCCCCATTCTGTGTGGGCGACCACTCGAAGAAGTTGTTGGACTCGGGTGGATTTGTTTTTTGAATATTTTATGTGGGGGGTGAATGTTAATTTCCTGTCGAATATAACCCCAAGGAATTTATATTCGTCAACGACAGGAATTTCTGTTGGGTTGGTTGAATGTTAAGATGTAGGTGTTAGTTTCGACTTTTTCTTCTCCTCTTCTAATAATTATTCTTTTTATGTTTGTGACCCCCTGTTTTCCCAGGGTTGCCGACATCTCTTCTGTTGCCAACGCCAACTCCCTACTTCTGATAACTCCCTTGGAAGTATTGAGTTTCTCATGCGGGTAGGCCCAGAACTTAATTGTACGGAAGATTTTCATTTTTAATATACCACCTTCTGCCTGCCTCCAGCTCTTCGCCTCGACAAGCATGTTTCCATTTCGGATTTTCTTCATGTTTTTCAGTGTAGCCCTTTTGTTGATAATACTTTTTCTATGAGAAAAGGCGAAAATTTGACTAGGCAGACCTCCTCCAAAGATTCAATGACAATGAATCTGGGGAAGTCTGCTACCTCACTCTCCAAATCTGATTCTGACAGGTTTCATTTGGGTTTTTTTTTTTTTATAAAAGGACGCCATAGTTGGTGTATATTTTTCGCTGTCCATGTGCTTCACCACCCAACACGGAGTCCAACTTGAGTTGGGAATGAACCAAGGGGGACACCCATTATCCTTGGTTGAGACGGGGATACACAACCAGTATACTCGAGCTGAGAGTAGGTTTTCGAGCCGTTGCTAATTTCAGGTTCTCAGCATAGGTCAAATCCCCATCCTCTCAGTGCAATTGACCCTCAGCCACCGCCCTCTAGCACCTAAAAGATAAGGCTTAGGAACTTACTGCAAGGCCAGATTTTAAAGTGTGGTCAGGATAAAACATATAGGGGTTAGGGCTTGACATGACCAGCCGATTGATCGGATCCGGCCTATCTGACCGCCCGTCAGACCAAGGGCCAAAGTGGGTGTGTTGCAAGTCATTGACCACTCTGTAGCCGGATCAATGACTGCTCAACCACCAGGATCCCGACCAAGCGCCTTACGGGTCACCGCCCACATCCAACAGGTTGCTCCATCGTACCTGTATAATTCTGATACTGGAGAAAGTTCAATTTCTGATATATGCATAATCTCAAGGAAACCAGACGAAGAGGCTAACATGATATAGAGAGTTGTTCTGTTGCCGGTGAGGTGTAATATAGCCATGCGGTCAAAATACGAATATATAAAATGTTCGGATACGTAGAATGTTCATATGCATAGGGATCCCGCGAAACACTTGACGACTCTCTTTAGTTCAGGTACGAAACGTTTATTGACTTCTTGAGTTTAGTCTTCCACACGAGGAGACAGAGAAAGAGAAATACACACAATTTTTACTATGCTGACTGTTCCATCTGACTCTACAAACGCGCGGCGCATTCCGTAGCCCCACTGGACTGGCCTCACCCAGGCTCAAAAATCAACTCGCCTCGTCTAGCGTCAGATCTCAACTCGCTTCGTCCAGCATCAGATCTCAACTAACTGCTTTTTTAAAAAATCACCAAAATTCTCAGCCCATCGCTTCCGGGCATGACGTCATTTACACCCCCAGTCCTATTTCCTATCTGGGGTTTTTATTATGACATTTCTGATTGTCACATTCTCCGCGCGCGAGCGTGAACACCTGCACTCAATGTGTGCACCTACACGTGCACTAAGCCAAACAGTTCCAAGCCTAACTAAACCGAATGATAAGATAAAACCAACGAAAAATGATAATATAAAAAATCATTCCGGAATTGTATAACAGAGGTAGAAAGAAGAAACGCTAATGAACAAACAGTTGTGTCAAAAAGGGGGAATACTTTATACACGGAAGTCAACAAGTTTTTTGGGGGGGGTGTTTTGATTTTTTTACGTTTGCATTCCTTAAATTCTGCTTCAACGGGACTAAAGTTTCTCGTTTAAAAGTTCGACTTACTTTTTTGCCGTCCGTATATTGGCTCTTTATGTATGTATGTGTGTGTGTGTCTGTGCTAGGGCGTTGTGAAGTAACGTGAAGAACTGGCCAAATTCCGAATTCAGGGTATTTATATATTTGAGAGGCTACCGGAAGCATTTACTATGTCTGTCAGTGGTGTTTTTTGAATGGCTAAAACAGCATAGTTCTTGGTCACATGATTTGTTCACCACTACGTCTACGCAGTGGGCAATTGGTGAGCCCGTATTACCTACTGAGTGCTCCATTTTAAGTCATGATGAAAACTGTAGTTTTTTTTTTTTTTTTATCTCTGGTTCTTTGGTGGGGCACAACGAAAAGGCTAATGAATCATTACGAGATTCATTTATACTACTGACCCTTTGGAAAACTCTTTACGCATTTGGAAAGAAAGAAAGAAGAAAAGTAAAGTTGTCGAGGGTAACCTGAAGGCTCCTTTTTAAATAGCTACTGCACCGAGGTGCAGGGAAGGGCGCTAATCCTTTCCCTGGATTGTTCTCCTTTTACCCTTGATCCATATCTTATAATGCTGAGTGTTAAGCAAGAAGGCATCAAGTAACATTTTTTGACTCTTTGGTATGACTCGACCTGAGATTGAATCCCGAGGCTTTGGCGAACACTAACCGCTGGGTAAATGGACTGTTCTGAAACAAAGAAAGCTATTCTATAATTAACATTTAACAGTTATTTCCCTTAAGTGTTTCGGACATATCATGAAATAATCTCATGAATTTATTCATTTGTTTTGCAAATACGTCAAAGATGACCTAATTTGTCACTGAGTCTTTCCATTTAAACATTAAAGATATTTTATTTTCCTTACTTAGGACACCCGAAATCATCTAAATTGGGAGATTGGTTAGCAGATATTTACTCGTTGGCTATTCAATTCTGACTGGGTTCAAATCTGAGTTGTTTATTTTCAGCAATTTAAATCTATTTAGGTAGAAGACGCTATCCCATGAAAATGACAATTTTAAGCCAAATATGGGGACAAAACCAAAATGATATTGGGTTTTATATCACACCTGCATTAATTTTTACAACTAATACTTGTTTTTAAACTTTTTGACTCCCATCCAAATACATGCCATTCCTTCAATTTATTGCTGATTCATTCTCTAATTCTACTCCTGCCTGCCTGTGTCAGTCGTCCTGTCAGGTTGTATATACTTTTATACATACCTGTTCAAGGAAGGGGGAAAAAAACACCAGAAAGGCAAGGAAGCGTAACTTGTTTGATTTTGTTAAAGCAAGATCTTACTTCTGTGTTGTTGCCCGTGGTAACTCGATTTTATAAACGTCAGAGAGAAAAAAATCAATGAATCATAATTTTCTCCTTAAAATGATAACATACTTGACTGTGTGACTTTAAACTTTACATGGATTATACCCCTCATATCGGAAATTATTTAAGAAAAGAAAATTACAAATTGCTGCACATTTATCTCTCGTTTTTTATTTGATTCCTTAATGTTGTAAGCAGGCAGTTGTTTAATAGTACAGAGTGGATATACTATTTTATTTCTTCCTAGCGAATTCAGCATTCATGACCTTTCATTTTTATCAACAGAGATTGGATAAATCAAATTAGTCACCCTAACTATGGCAGAAGAAAAAATTAACATGTAAGTAACATTCGTTGTTGTTTTCGTTTTTAGTTTGTTTTTGTTTTGTTTTTTTCTAATTATTTTTAGTACTTAACCTGAACCAGATTTTTAATTATCTTTATTTTGTTTTGTTTTTACATTTTTTAAACGTAAACATTTTTCCTTGATGAAAAGAGTTTTTTTTGTATTTTGTATGTTTGTGTGTAGTGGTTATTCAATTCACACAAAATATCTTTAAAGCATTGAAAAGTTAACTTCTTTCAAAAATTAAATATTATTCTTTCTTTCTTTTTTTTTTTTTTTTTAAATTTAACGTGTAGATATCTACAATATATCTTTATTAAATAAAATAAATATTTATTTTCTGAAATTTTGATAAAGACTGAAAATTTCAAAATATTTCTGAAGAGTTATTTTGCTTTAAGTTTTCAGATTCTAGTGAAGGGCAAGGCAGAATTTAACTTTTTTGACAACTTAAACACAGGCAGTCTAACACTCCCCACGTTTTAAGTTGTATCCGCTTTCTTCTTTTTTTTTTTTTTCCTTTTTTTGTTATATAAATAAATATTTTGTATTGTATACACAGACGCATTTTCATTTTCCTGAAAAAAGTTTTAAAAGTTTTTCATTCATTACATATAATTGGACATTGGCCTAGCGGTTAGAGTGTTCGCCAATAGCCCGGGAGACCTGGGTTCAATCCCAGGTCGAGTCATACCAAAGACTAAAAAAATGGTACTTGATGCCTCCTTGCTTAACACTCAGCATTATAAGGTACGGATCAAGGGTAAAGTGGAGCAATCCAGGGAAAGGAGTCGCGCCCTCCCCTACACCTTGGTGTAGTAAGCTATCGAAAAGGGAGCCTTCGAGTCACCCTCGACTATGGTCGCCAACTTACTTATGATTTGATTGTTTTGGATACGTCGCTTGGCAATATTGTTTAATTATAATATTCTATTAAATCAAGAATCCATCAATAAATGCTACTTACATTGCAATGTACATTTCAGTAACCGAATGTTTCTGTCACGGACGGTTCGGTTGGGACGTTTGACCGCCGAGACAGAGGACACTAACAGAGTACTTGTGTCAAGTCGTGTCTGGTGGGAGGCAGCGACAAATACTGGACACTAACAGAGCACTTTTAAAAAGAAATAGTCCCAAGAAGAATGTGATGTCATACGTGATTTCATCAATGAAATGTGCTGTCTTTATAGTAACCAAATAGTTTTGTGTGTTAATCTAAAACTAATTTATTTTAGATACTTGTCTAGAATATCTCGCAAGGTAATACACAAAGAAATTATATAGAAATGTAGGTATTTACCGTACGAACGGTATATGGCACAAGGTCAATTTTTATGCAGAGTTTGATAGGTTTAAATTCAGAGTTTTCTTTCTCCAAGAACAGTTGTCATACTAAGGTTAAAGAGCCCAGTCTGCCCCACTATTTATGCATAGTTGTGAGTATCGGCGGCCCTGGGCTAACTTGAGCCTTAAAATCTAATTCCAACAATCAGATATAGTCACATGACTTTTTAATCTCTCAATAAAAGCCAAACTATCAACTGACCCCATAATAATGTACACTTCGTGTCGAATAAAAGATTCAGCCAATCTATTATTTAATATCATGTTTTTTTCATTCTTTAAAAACTGATCTTGCCATCAAATTTGGCAAAATATGATAGCAAATATATTCCAACAGAAATACTAATTACTTGTAAGTTAGTCTAATTGATTTTAATTAAAGAAAAAATATCTGACCAATTTGTTATATATTCTAAAAACTAACCGAAACTGATTTCTTTTGAATTATTATTTATTCTTATTTCGAATGTGTGTTGTTTGTTTGTTTAATGGCATATAAACTTTCTTGGGTTATTTAATGCCAAATCAATCCTACGAGAACAGTAGGTGCGCTATTCAACCCATAGCTCGGAGGATAAGGGGTTCATACCTTTCCCAAGGGTATTTGTCCGAAAGTGAACGTAACAGCGCGACTGGAGTTGGAACTCGCTTACTACGATTCCGCAGTCCATCGCTTTAACCATTAACACCACGAGAACCCCACCACCACCACCACAGTGTGTTGTTTGTCTCTGTCGTGGAATTGACGACTTAAGCGATTTCTAATAAAAAGCAGCTGGAATTAGGAAGACGAAGGATAATACTGATGAAAATTATTAATGATAATGATTGACAAAACAACAAGAAAAAGGAAGATGAAGGATTGTAGGGAATAAATAATAATAATAACAATACACACACACACACACACACACACACACACACACACACATATATATGTGATTTACACTCCTGTATTTTAAAATGGCTGTGATGCCACTTGTTCCCGAAACAAAGATGGTAGATGTCGGTAAACTAATCAGTCTCAGGAACCTATTGGCCAGGAAAGTCACGTGGTTAGAGCTCACAACTACGTCCTCAACTTTGATTTTGTCCCGCACATTTGGAGCCGACTGCATGACAAGGATTGCCTATATATACTCTCGACTTCCAAGAACTCACTCTCTTACACTGTGACTTACAGAGGCAACACACACACACACTCACACACATTTTGACTTCCAGCAGTCAACCCCACAAAAATGTATACATTCTGCAACCTTTTTCTTTCCTCTTCTGCCTTTTCAGTTAGACTTGCTCCAACCTCGAACACAACCACAGAAATTTCGTCAAACCCCGAAAGAGACAAACAACCAACATGGGAGAAGACACACGCCTTCTAGCACTCGTTGCTATATTTTTATATATCAATACCTTACATGAAATACCTAGTCCTCATACATTTTATAGTCTCTTGGGTACTTTTAATATTTAGTCTTTTTCCTTAATATCCGTGTTAGTACACACACACACACACACACACACAGAGGAATATTCAACAGACCCTATATTAGAATATTTGTAATGTTTCTTTTTCCTGTATGTCTTGATATATAAATTTAATTTTGTTTGTACTTCTTTGTTTTAAATGTTCTTTTGTACGCGTCGTTTCACATCTTTACTTCATTTTGCCTTTTCAAATATAAACCAACATAAATTGTGGGAGACCAAAAATAGTCACCAAACAACAGTCACCCCCACAGGTTAAACCTAGTTAGAATTATTCATAAGCATGATTGACAAAGCAAATAGAATTAGGAAGATGTATGATAATACGTGTGAAAATTATTAATAATAAAGATTAATGGAGTTATCTCAAAAAATAAAAAGTCATTTAAATTAAAAAATTTTCTCTACAAAATTTTGTAGAATTATTCATAAAACAATATTAACGTTATAAGATGATAAAATAAATTTACTAATTATATTTTTAGAATTTCATAAGATGATACAAAGAATATAATCGGTAAATCTCTTTTTGTAACCCTTTAAAGTAAATTTTTAATTGGCTACAATAATTATAAAATAGACAATTATTTCAAAGAGTGATTTGTAGACCCAGTAAGATAAACTAACAAATGTTCCAAATTTCTATGATTCAATCTAAGAAATTTTTTATATTTGTCGGTTTGTTTTACTGTGTCTATAATCCAAATCTTGATATTTCTTATTTGCCATAGATGAGGAGGTCTTGATATTTTCTTCGCGTGTAATTTTACTGTACGACGGTTAGCAGAAAAATTCATAGGCTTACCAAGACACCATCATGGAATATGACCAAATGAGGGTCATTAGGGTCGGCTGAAAAGTTCATAGGCTGACCAAGACACCATCATGGAATATGACCAAATGAGGGTCATTAGGGTCGGCTGAAAAGTTCATAGGCTAACCAAGATGCTCGTATGAAATATAATCTAATAAGGTTAATTTTTCGATCTAGTTCCTTTGCTTGCTCACACATTTCTTCTATCGATGATGCCGTGTTTGGATCCCATTGTTCAAAAATAATCAACAGCAAATATAAAGTCATCTTACTAACTTTTCAGCCGACTCTCCTATTTTAACTGTATTTGGATCTTCACTTTAAATCGTACTAAGTAAGTTTTTTTTTTCCACTATTTAACTAATCCACCCACAGTGTATACCAGATGACTTCTCCTATTTTCCTATTCGCATCCTTTTTTTTCCAGTCATGCCTCACTGAAACATAAAAGTCTTTGTGAGCGACTAAAAGTCAGTAAAAATAATTTTATCTGAGAAAAATTTTATTTTCTCTTTTCTTTTCACGAAAAGGTGTGGTATGTATTTATGAGTTTGAACTAAAGAATCAGCAGTCATCTACTTCCAATTAATTTCAAGGTTCTTTGCATTTTACTTGGCACAAATATTCTTTTGGGAGGCATAAATCTCTCTACTCTCCAAAACAGACAGACTGAACTCTTTAACCTTTATGAACAACCAGGTGGAAGAAAATGACAATTCGGAAAAACAAAAACAAAAACAAAAAACAAAACAAAAAACAAAACAAAAAAACCCCCAGACAATCCCAATTCTAAGCCTGTAGGTAAAAAGAAGTGGGAGTTGATTATTGATTAAAGATAGAATAACCTCAAAAGAAAAATATTGTGGGATTGATGTGGTTTTGTTTTTTATTTCAATGGCATGTCAACCTTTGTGGACTATTTAATGTCAAATCCATTCTTGTAAAAGAACAGCTGTTACACTATTCAACTTATAGCTGATAATATAAGAGAGTTCATGCCTCCCCCCCCAAAGGGTATTAGTCTGAAAGTTGAACATAAGAGTGTGACTGGAGTTCGAACTTGCTTTCTAAGATGTCAAAATCCGGCACATTAGCATTAATGTAGCCGGACACAATGAAATAATAATAATAATAATAATAATAATAATAATAATAATAAACAGAACTTGCAAAATTGTCGACTTTGCTGTCCCGGCTGACAACAGAATAAAACTGAAAGAATGTGAAAAGAAGGATAAGTACCTCGACCTTGCTAGAGAATTGAAAAAAAACTATGGCACATGCAGGTGACAATTATACCAATTGTAATAAGTGCGTTTGGAACCGTAACAAAAGGATTACTAAAGAGACTGGAGGACTTGGAAGTTGGCGGACGAGTGGAGACCATCCAAACGACAGCATTATTGAAGACGGCCAGAATACTAAGAAGAGTCCTGAAGACATGAGGAGACTTGCTGTCACTCAAACTCCAGTGAAAAACCATCAGCTAACGCTGACATGAAAAACTCTAATGAGTAAATAATAATAATAATATACAAGATAGAAATTTTAAAAAAGTAACAACCATATGAGGTTTTTATAAACTCTTAAAAATCTTCATTCCTCTATGATCGGTTCCGATCACTTGTTAGACTGGTACACATCGTACATTTGCTATTGAAACGGTCTTTTATTTTAAAGATTAGTGAATCTATAATTGCTACATTTTTGTGCTCATTTTATGTTACGTTGGAATGATGTTGCTCTGGATTAAAAAAAAAAAAAGAAGATACTGTTATGGGTTGAAAATTCTATCCGAAACAGTGATACAGCCATGATTTTACTGCAAAACATAGAGTCAAAACATTACAATATTTCAAAAGACTGTATATTGATTTCGAGTAGTCCTTGCCGACATCGAGTAAGAATTGATTCTTGTCAACAATAATTCTCAAATACAATAGATTTTGATTTATCCTTCCATAAGTAGAATGCAATACAGGGTCAATTTTTAAGTCAGATGGTTTGAATTAAGAGTATTCCTATTCCTAGACTAAAGAATATAGTCCGTCCTACTATTTATTCGTAGCTAAAGAGAAAACAAAGAAATTCATACCTTTCCCAAGAGTATTAGCGCTCACAGCCTCATCCAGGATTTGAACTTAGTTCGTCACATCCATTTCCTATGACGATAATTGGCTTTGATTTATTTTTTCAGCTTATAATACAATATCACACATAGTTATTGATGGTCCTTATCAATTGTTTTTAGCATTTTAAAGATGCCTGCATATAATTCCTTTAAATTGAGGTCAGGCCTTCATTTTTAAGGAAGTGAACACATTTGTACATGAAGATGATTGTAGCAAGCAGCCAGTCATGAATTCATTTTAGTATACCCAGGACAAATTGCTATTGTTAACCTTTTGATCTCTGGAACAGAGAAGGGCAATTTTTCCCTTTGCATATCATGGTCTATGCTATGACGATGATATCATCATCATCATCATTAAGTCGTACTGATTGCATGGGATTTCCTTGACCCCCCCCCTCTCTCTCTCCCATCACTTTTGCCACGTCCTCTATACTGCATCCAATGTCCACACAGAGCTGATGAATGTAAGTTTTATAGGTCAACCAATGCTGCTGTGTCCATGTGTGGTAATTCACAGGAGATGATATAATTAATCATGAAACTCTGCCAATCTGATCAAATTTGCCGCCCAAAAGTCAATTATGATTGATTGATTGATTCTAATGGCATGTCAAACCGTCTGATGGTATTTTGTGCCGAGAAGTTAAGGAATTATGTCCATTGTATGTTTATATTTACATGTTTGTATTGTTCTTTATGGAGGAATTGTTACTTGAAATTATATTATTTTGTAGAGATTATTATTCATACAAAATAAGTATATGTTAAGCCATGTAACTTTGTAAATCATTTGTCTCAAATTTCAGCTTTAAATAACTCATAAGAAGTTGATATGCCGTTAAATTAAAAAAAAAAAGAAAAAACCGACATTTTAATTCGTCAAGTAGAACCAGTTGTAAGGCATCTAATTAAGTTTGATGTAATCAAATTTTTCATGATTGATCGGTTTTAACTGCATGTTAACCCATCTGGGATTATTTTATGCCCAGAGGTTAAGGAATCGCCTACAGTGTATATTTCTATTTACATTTTTGGGTAGATTTTTAAGAGTTTGTTTGTTTTTTTTCTCTCAATATTTCGTTTTGACAATTTGACAAAATCCGCTTGGAAAGTTTTTTTTGGTATGGTACTGATGATGCTTACATTTATAATTTTTGGTGTAAATTTCTTACTTTCAGGAAGAATATCCATGTCGATATTTTCATATATGTCCTTCATATTGTTTGCGTTGAATAAACGTTGTCTAATGAGAGCTTAATCTTCTCAATCTATGAGAAAATGTTTAACAGTTTAGGGTGTTTGACATTTTATACGCTGTCGTTGTTTCTCTTGGTTTAGCATGAAGGAGTGCGCAATCGGAAGAAAGTAATTTATTCCTTTCTGAATTTTCTGAAAACTGGTATCCATCCTTCTAGCATGGATTTTATCAACAACAAAAATCTTGTGCGTGTGTGTTGTTATTCCATCATTGTTGCTATTTTCTATTGATGAATTTGTTGATTTTGTGTTTCAATTAAATTATGGAGAATGTGTCACCAGGTAAGTTTTTTTTTTAAGGCCTGGCTGATGAAATATAAGAATAGCATTTCAGTTCTAGTCGCCACCTTGTTGAAATCTTCTCCTTGATTTTTCTTGCTTATTTCCCATAAAACATAAACTAAAACGATTTTTTGTCAATTATTATTAAGAAATGCTTATTGCAGTGGTAATGTCACTGATTCTACAAAGCTTAGACAATTTTGTATGACTCCTTTTCAACGGTGGAAGGTTTATGTTCACTGTTTGTCAATGTTATTATCTAAAAAAAAAAAGAAAAAAGAAAAAAAGGCAACTGAGTATGGCAGTTGTATAGTTCGAAACATCAGTCTCAACAACAAAAAACTGTCATCAATCTAAGAGAGTGACACATTAGCATTATCTTATTTAAGATTCTTGAAGGCTTTTATCGTGAAACCCTTTAACATTGAACATAGCAATAGACATTGAGAAAATATTATTTGATGGAAAAGTGTTCATTTGTTTTTGTTGTATTTTTTTTTTTTTTTGCTTCATCAATAAGTGTTTCATAAAATTGTGAGTTCAATTGATTATTTTCCTTTTTCAGCTCAGAAAAACAGTTTTTGATCATTTTTATGGAAAGCAGCCTATGAAATCATTATCAAGGCGCGCAGACAGCATGGATCCCTTTGACTGTCTCTCACCATCCATCCCTATCAGTCTTAACAAGTCCTTTAGGCGGTATCAAGTGTCTGCACAGAGCAAATAAATATAAGTTTTCACTGGTTGGCCAACACTGATATTGTAGAAATTATACCTCAAGTCAGTACTTGTTAGAACTACTGATAATAGAAATTGTCATATCAGAGTTATCTGCCTTGAATCCCTCCTTGAATTCGGGTCAGGTTATCTTCCTCTAGTTTTCATTACACTCTCTGTAACTAAAAAGAACAACGTGTGTGTTTTAAAAAGTCGTCCTCATATTTTTGCCTTGTTGATTGAGTTGAAATATCTTGCCTGAAATATAAGAAGATGAATACGAGGATCATTAAATAAGTTTCCAGACTTTCTTCGTATGGGCACTTTTATTGATAGTACACACATGAAACTCTAGTCCCCTTCGAAGTAATCTCCTCCAGCTGCAATGCACTTGTTGTACCGTTCCAACAACTTCTGGAACGCCCCATCGAAGTCCTCTTGTGTGAGCATGTCAATGACCTTCGTCACAGCCTCTTTCATCTCCTCAATTGTCTCATAACGACAGCCTCTGAGCTTAGGGAATAACCAAAAGTCACAGGGAGCAAGGTAAGGACAATAAGAAGGCTGAGGAACTGTCTTGATGCCCAATTTGCTCAAATAGTCTGTGACAAGGATGGAGTTGTGGACTGGTGCATTGTCCTGGTGGAAATGCCACTGAGCTGATTTGAAGAGTGATGGCCTTTTCAGACGGAATCTCTGGCATTTTTCCAAGTTTAAAACAGAATTTTATTGCATATCGTTCTTCTAAAGTGTCCTCACGTCAAGATTGCATTTTTGAAATTCACCAGCTGTGACAATCAGGCTTTAGTAGGGTGTATTCCAATTGCTACTGTAGCTGTTCATTTGAATCTGAAATCATAAAAATTGGTCAGTCATCTCATAAGATGTATAGCAATAACATAGTGAATTTTCAAGAGTCTACGACAATTTTAAATGCCCGTACAAAAAAAACTTATTGAATCCACCACGTACCTGTACTTAAAATTTATGTCTTATTTTTATGTGGAATTAGGTTCGTCAATTCCCAATAAGAAGTTATAGGCCCAGGAAACGTACGATGATAATAAAGACACGCGGGAACCTTATTTTGGCCATTTTGACTTGTCGTTCGCGGAGAAAGCTTTTTTATCGTTTTATGAATGAAATATCAAGAACATGGTGATGGGGATAAAACTTTTTAATCTTGTGCTGCTGCATGGGACAAATTACACCACTTGGAAAGTATAATGCAAAATGGCTCATTGATCTAGTGGGTAGAGTGTTCGCCAATGGTCCCAGGTCGCGTCATTCCAAAAACTATAAAAATGGTACTTGATACCTCCTTGCTTAACACTCAGCAATATAAGGTATGTATCAAGGTAAAAGTGGAGCAATCCAGGGAAAGGAGTAGCGCCCTCCTCTACACTTCGGTGTAGTAGCTATTGAAAAGGGAGCCTTCTGTTCACCCTCGACTCCGGTCGCCAATTATGGAACATCGTAAATGAGATGGCGGTTGTTCCTAGTTCCATGACAGATGCGATATTATACTCAAAATACTTATTGCGGAAAGATCATGCCTTGGCGACGATTATACGTCAGTGGATCCGTCACTTTTACACTGTGGTGTGGAAAAAACTGACTGATCAATTCCAAAAGAAAACATGGGCAAATAAATTAGCTTTAAGGAGGAGACCATATTCCCTTAAAGAAGGTGACTGTTCACAAACATAAAGTTAATGACAGAAATATTCGAAAAGTCGTCACTGGATGGGAAACAACACCGTTCCTCGTTTTCAAAATCTGGCCGTAGGCGAGCCACACAACAATTCAAAATTGTACATGGCGATGTTTTTGGAAAGATAGAGGCAAAATCACTTAGTGGAGCCGAATACTTTGTCACATTTATTGATGACAAATCAAAATTTGTATTGATATACATACTAAAAAACAAATGAGTAGTGGTTGCTGCATGGGCTGCTCCTGTCCTTCAATACAATTCAAATAATACATATTCTCAATTTTTGAACATAGAGCTACAATTCTCTACTTTTCATCTAGAAGTTGACAACATTACTCAGTGAATGTGAATGATTTTCCTTATCGAGTAGCTTTAGACACACTCAGTCGGTTGCAGGATAACTTGGGAACATGTAGTGTTTCATACAATCTGCATCTTTGTTGTTTCCTGTCGGACACACTCACATTCAATTCGACTGTCCCCAATGAGAAGTGTTGAAAAAATTCATGGAGTGGAAAACCATGGTGGAGAATTCCAGTGGTCAGAAAATTAAAACACTACACAATGACAATGGGGGGGGATACAATTTAAGAGAGTTTGAAGATTACTTAAGAAAGAAAGGTATACGCCATGAACGCAGTTTCCAAAATAAAGTTGGCGACCGTAGTCGAGGGCGACCTGAAGGCCCCCTTTTCAATAGCTACTACACCAAGGTGTAGAGGAGGGCGCAACTCCTTTCCCTGGATTGCTCCACTTTACCCTTAATACGTACCTTATATCGCTGAGTGTTAAGCAAGGAGGTATCAAATACCATTTTTAAAGTCTTTGGTATCACACAACCTGGGATTGAACCCTGGTCCCCCGGACCATTGGCGAACACTCTACCCATTAGGACAATGAGCATGTTGATAATACCAGAGCAAAATGGAGGGATTGAATGACGTTGGGGGTAACAGTACGAGCAATATTGTCAGATTCAAAGCCGCCTTAGAAATTTGGCGCTGAAGCTTTATCAGCAGCTTCATATGTTCGAAATCGAAGCCCGTTAAGTGCAGTACAAGCAATGACACCATAGGAAGTTAAGAAAATCTACAAACCAAATGTGAAACCTTTACGCATTTTCGGATGTAGTGCTTATGCCTGAATCCCAAAGGATGAAAGATCTAAAATGGATCCTAAAGCGAAGAAGAGCATCTTCTTCCGATATGGTATCAAAGAGCCAAAGGGTATAGAGCCCTTTGACTCTTTGATACAGAAACATTGAGTCTTCCATAGCAAGATGTCATCTTTAACGAATCAGCATCTATAGGTGAACAGGGGAGAGAAGGAGTTGGAAACCAACCTCTGGTGGAAGTTGAATGTCAAAACATCAGCAGTGATGATAATGACTATTCATAAGAGGTCACAGGACCACGAAGATCCCTAGGAATTAGAAAAGCTCCAGATCAGTGAATGGTGAATGGGTCTACATTGCTCACAGATTAACTGACCCATCAACAGTGAAAGAAATACTTTTCAGTCCCGAGAAAAATGAATGGATGAAAGCAATGGAAAATGAAATTGATTCACTGCATACTAATAAAGTATGGGACCTTGCTGAATTAGCCTGTTGACGGAAAGTTATTAGTAGTAAGGAGATATTCAAACGAAAATATGATGTTGACGGACACATGGAACAACTCAAAGCTCGAATGGTAGCTCAGAGAACTGTTAGATATAAGAGAAATGATAAAAGAAGTCTAACAACAAGTGAGGAGAGTTGATATTATCACTCAAGTTAGAACTTGTTAAAACTACTGATAATAGAAATTGTCGTGTCTGAGTTATCTGCCTTGAACCCCACATTGAATACGGGTCAGGTTATCGGCTTCTAATTTTTGTTACACTCTCTGTTTCTAAAAAGAACTCCGTGTTTTAAAAAGTCGTCCTCATGTTTTTGCCTCATTGCTTGAGTTTAAGTATCCTGCCTAGAATATATGAAGATGAATACTTGCACTTAAAAAAAGATATGTGTTATTTTTATGCCGAATTAGGTACGTAATTTTCCAACAGATATATGCGTGTGTGAAAGTCCATGGGAGAATATCGTATATGATTTCGTCCTTACTTCGCTAGAAGTGCTCAGCATGTCATATTCGTCTTTCTTGTATATTTTGTGTGATGGGAGATAACTTCCAAGCTGAAACCATGTCAGTACTAACGTATAGTTGCACCTCATGGAATCGCACAAGAATATCACATGATATTTTGAACGAATCCTGAAAGCTGAACCCAATAAAACGGCAGCTGCATGGCCATTTATGCTTCTGGTGGGTTTGGTTTATTCTCTTGGTTTAATGGCATATCAACCTTCATGGGTTATTTAATGCTAAAGCCATCCTTGTAGAAGAACAGCAGTGATACTATTTAACCCATAGCTGGGGAAGATAAGATAGTTCATGCCTTTCCCAAAGGTATTAATCCAGAGTGAATATAATAGCGCGACCGGAGTTCGAACTCGCTTACTTCGATGTTGCAGTCCAGCACTTTAGCTACTATGCCCCGGGGACTCTCTTTTATGCTCCTGCGTCCCATTAAAGAATTCGGAGGCCATAGCTCTTGACATCTTTAATTTATGCAATGACAGACTCATTGATAACAAAGACAATTGGTGAATTATCGTAAGAAAGTATTATATTATATCAGTCCCCTCTAATAAAAGAAGTAGGATAGTCCATCGTAGCCTTATAAGAAGGAAGGCACTAAGCTGTAGCTGAACAATTTCATTTTTACTTCATACTACGAGACACGTGTTAACAGTTGTGTTATTAGGAAAATACAAACACAGAAGATACCAAAAATGGTGATGAGAATAAGATTCAGACGTACTCAAGGACATCTCAATGGATTTGCACAAGACACGAAAAGGTTGGTTGGTTGGTTGGTTTTTTATGTCATATCAACCTTTGTAGGTTATTTAATGCTAAATCCTGTTTAAAACCTATGATTTGTAAACGAATACTTTGCAGATAAAATTTGAAACCAACTAGAGTTCATTTGTTTGTACATAAATGGTTTCAAGTATTCCTATATAACACTAACAATTCAATTTAATATTAGCCATTTGTTTGCACAGGGTTAAATAGTTATGCATATGATTTGTAAGTGAATTGTTCGTAGGTTTGGTTTGGTTTTGTCATATCAACCATTGTAGGTTATTTAAAGCAAAATTTTCTTTATACACATATATTAAATACATAGGATTTGTAAACATTTTTGCTGATAATGATTTTAAACGTGCATGAGCTCATTATTTTCACATAGTTAAATGATTTCAAGTATTTCTATGTAACAGTAACAATTTAACATTAGTCATTTGTTTGCACACATTTAAATAGATATACATGCTATATAAGAGATTAGTTGGTGGGTAATTTCATTTTTACTTTTTAAGTGGGTTAGGGTTGTAGGTAACATTTAAAAAGAGATTGAACTTAACTGTGCACAGTTAAATAGGTTCAACTATAGTAGTTATTCATTATATCTTCTATAGTAGTTATTTATTGTATCTTCTGGATTGAGGCTGGCAACTATACCGGCAGCGTCATTATCCATACTTTCTATACTATAAGGTCTTTGTGGAGATTTTATCGATCCCTGAACATTGCACTGTTTATTTATTCTTGTTCTTGATATTAAGGGAACTGTATTGAGTTTTGCTGAGGGCAGTTTAAATGCCCTTCCCGGCCTTTCATTATTCACTTTGATGTTCATATGTATTTTCCACCTTGGCTAATGGGAGCTTGTGGTATTCGTGTAAGTTCTTTCGGCTTTTGGGGAGACAAGTTTTTTTAGTTTGCTTTTGATGGTTTTTTGGTGGACGGATTGGAGACTTATGTAAGAGCTGTTATATAGAGGATATTTTCCACTTTTAGGAGGAGTGGTTCGTGTTTAAGTGATAAATTCTATATGTGTTTTTCCTTGGACTACTTCATTGGACTTCTCTTTATTTGTCTTTGTATTTGTGCTTGCTGAAATTCGGCTGAGTGCAATTTTTTCAGGTGCTCCTGAAACTTTGGCCAATCATTCGATTCCAACTGGATCAGTATCTCTACCAAAGTTCTATATTTGTTGACTTGATTGATTGAATCCACCCTCCGCGCAAGTGTTTTCTCCCATGGAGGACTTAACTATTTTTCTTTCTTCTAGGAAGGTTATATTACTCTTGTACTTTACATGTAATATTGCCTTTTCTTTTTTTATAGACGTCACATGATCTTGAGTATGTCAGTCTTGTTGGCTGTTTGGAAATTTCTTTGTGTTTCAGCACTCTTCCTCGGTGTGGTCTGGGCCCTTTTTGCTGCATTTTGCACATCTCAGTCGTCCTTGGCAAGTCTCCCTGTGATGTCCATATTTTTGACATTTAAAGCATCTCAAGAGTGCTAAGATATATTGTTCAACCCTTTTGAAGCAATAGCCGATCTTTACTTATTTGGGAATATGGGGCTGATTAAATTTCAGGATGTAGGTGTTGGTCTCAATTTGCTCACCACCTTTTCTTATTGTAATTTTTTTATGTTGATAATTCCCTGTTTTCCCTGGGTTGCTATCATCTCTTTTGTAGCCAAAGCCAGCTCCCTACTTCTGACTACTCCCTTCAATGTGTTCAGTCTTTCATGGGATATGCTTTACATCGAGTTGTATGGAAACTTTTAATTTTGAGGGTGTTTTCAATCGACCTTCGACTGTCCAGCTCGACAAGCAAGTTCCCGTCTCGAATTTTCTTTACATTTGGGGTGGGTAGTTCTTGACGTGATAACCTTTTCTATTAGGAAAAGGGAAAAATTAGCTTGGCAGACCTCCTCCAAAGATTCAATGACAATGAATCTGGCGAAGTCTGCTGCTTCATTTTCCGAGTCTGATTCAGATAGATTTCTTTTTGTCTTTTTATAAGAAGACGCCATAAGTGATGTTTATTTTTCGCTGTTCCTGTGCACCATCGCCCACCACGGAGTCCAACTTGTGTTGAGAATGTACCAAGGGGGAAACCCATTTCTCTTTGTTGAGACGGGAATACACAACCAGTATACACGAGCTGTGAGTAGCTTTTCGAGTCCTTGTTAATTTTCAGGTTTTCCGAAAACGTAATTTCCGAGTAATTTAGCACATGGTTAAATTCCTATTCTCTCAACGCAATTCACCCTCAGCCACCTCCTTCTAGCACCTAAGAGCGTAGGGTTGGAAGCTTGCATCAGGTACTGGACAGCCGTTTTCTTTAGCGGGGAAGTCTTACTCCTCTGCAGGGGAGATAGTCAGCATATTCCAAGCCTCGCTGACAAGGCAACAATTTGTATAGAGAAAGTTGTCATTAGAACACTGAAAATATTATGCACACTGTAAATACATTGGTAATTAAGAATAAAATAACCTGAACAGATTTTTTCTTATATAAGACACACACACACACACACACACACACATATATATATACTTCTTTAGGGTGAGAGCACTTGCTCTAATACGTTTTCATTAGATGTGGGAGAAATGTATTTCAAATTAGCTGTGACTTGACTGTCTCCTTTTTTTATGTCGATGTTTTCTGTGGTAACCTAACAAAAGGTTACTGAATGAGAAATAACCAAAACGGAGGTTGGGAATGAAATGGAAATCTTTATAACATTAACAAAATACAATACCTACCAGCAGCGTGAAGAAGGTAAACCACTGCTCGTGGTGTACAACTTAATCAGTATATTAACCCCACCCCCTCACAATAGAGTCCAACGCATTTATAAGGAATTGGATATACCCATTAATGTTCACCGGTAGGGTATATAACTTTTTCTGTGTTACTTTCAATAGGTGACCTTTCAGATCATTCATTGCTACGACAATTGTACATTCTACATCGCTTTTCATGTGGTATATCAACTATTTACTAAGATTTTTTTTTTAAGTCTCTAAAAACTTTCTAAAAAAAGTTTCGCTTTTTTCCCCACAAAACCTTTTTCTCCTGATGATTACCAAAGGTCGAAATGTGTTGAGAACAATGAAAAAATAAACAACATAAAACTAATATTCCTATTTGATTCATTTTACCTTTTTTTAATCTTTTTAATTTTGGAAACAAGACAAGAAAAAGAACACATTGTTCCCAGGAAGCAACACTCGATACTGGTTTCAAAAAACAAAATAAACAACTAACAAAACGAGGAAACAGATCTCGTAATTGTGACACTCCACAGAAAAACTGACAAAAGAATTTGTTACGAATTACATCAACTGTACCTGCAAACCTGCAAAAAGGAAAAACTTATCCCAACCAACTTCAAGATAGTATGAAAAATATGGGTTATCCTCCCTAACATTGTGTACCCAGAAATGCCAATGCCAGAAGTAGCGGGTAGTCAGTAGCAGGCAGGCACAAGTAAGAGGTGAAAGCATTCTTTTAGAGACAGGACAAGAGTTCAGCCAGACACGACCCAGCAGCCGAGAAGGTCAGCTTGCCGGCTCTCCCTAAGCCGGCAAATCAGCACGTGGACGTACATTTGAACCCTACTGAAACCAACTGAGAATGGTCCTTTTAAACCAACAACCCTTAAGAAACAGAAACATATACAAGAAAGACAAACAGGAAATTCAGACCAACACACAAATAAGTGTTTATTGTAATTATAACTATTGACCGCTAAAGGAATATGCTTTTTGCAACTCATTCGCACCTCGTATATAAAAATGTTTGAAAATTCGCTTTATTCTTTCTTACGATCCATACGAGGAGTTGTAAAATTTCCCATTATAGAACTGGACCCCTCAATCAGTAACCATGATGAAAAGTTTTTCTATCGATCTGGTAAGAAAAAAATCGAATCTCTCTGGACCTCATGAAGGATACCACTAAAGTCTACAAAAAAAAAAAAAACCCACCTCCAAAACAAAAATAAAGCCAAAGTCCTGGATGACATAATAAAAAATAAACAAACACAGATGACTACAATGACATCATGATAGCAATAATCAAGAATAAAACAAAAACACAAAGAAAGGACTCCATCGAGTCAAAATGATAAAACACAGAAAACTATGGTGGAAGGCAACACTAAAAACAAAACAATAAAACCCAAAACAATGCAAAAGCAATTGAACATAGACAATCACACCTAAAAAGTCAGATAATGTCAGCAAGTGTACCAAGTGAGAAACTAACTCAAAACAAACCTCACAAATATAAACATCCTCAATATATATATAGTTAGAGAGAGAGGGAGAGAGAGAGAGAGACTAGTTGCTATACTAACGTTAAAGAGCTCAGTCTTCCCTACTATTTACACGTAGTTGGACGGATGATGGTTGGGTTCATGCCTTTCCCAAACGACTTAGTGCAATGTGTGGTATGTGGGTGGTAATATCAGGTGATGGGTACCGGTTAAAAGCCCAAAATTCGTTTTTATTTCCTTTGTTAGACTCAGCATTTTGACGTTACCCGTTAGATGAAAGAGATTAGCCTGTTTAAGTACCAGAGCTGATGGTCTGTGCGCATGTGAGAGGTGAAGGACGCAAAAATTGAATCCAGGAAGACGAGACCAGAAAAAGTGATCGGCTGTGAGAGCAGTTGGTTGGTAGTGAGTGATCAGCAGTTCTGGCTAATTGAAGTTCGATTCTGAGGCTTTATGCACCAAAAAAACACTTTTTGTTTTGTACAAACTTTGTTTGTTTTTTTGTTGTTGTTTTTTTAAAGAAAGGCTCGTTGAAGTTTGTGTAGCACGCAAGTAGATAAAGAATGAGTGCCAGCAGAAAAGAGCTAAAGAAAAATTTCAAAGTGTTGAACAAGTGATTTTTCAAAAAATTTGTCTTTTCTTTTTCTTTCTGATACTATCTCTGCTTCTGTGCACTTTTTTTATCTACATATGCAAATTTGCAACAGTCACATCGTGGGGCTGATTAACATCACAATACAGCTAAGGCATAGACCAGACGGTTGCATTACAAATTCACAACAAACTAACAGCAATATTTTATTGCCTGAGTAAACTTGATAGATTGAAAACAAGAATCATATGAGATGCAAAAGAGTAGATAAGAAGTTTGCGCGAAGAAATGTCCTTATGTGGTTTGAAAAGTTCGTAGCATTCATACATGTGTAGCAGAAAGAATTTCGCATTTTTGTTTGGCGCGTAATTTAATTCGACCGTTAGGGTCGACGCATAATTTCACCCTATCAGGATGACTTATCCTATTAATCTCGAACCATCTTTCTGGACAGCACAAATTGAGGAAGCCGTCAAACACCCTCTTTGGCGGAACAACTTCGTTCAGGGCAGACGACTTACTGTCTGCTCTTCAATAGCAGCAGCAGCATCGACACAATGAGGGGAGCAGTCTAATTTATGGACCCCTTGCGTCTATTTCTCTTAGACCAAGGGTTCCCAGTTGAATATGAATTAGATGAATTCAATATACCACATACAGGAACAACTTTACGTCGCCCCCAAAATTGGCTATGTCGACTGCGGTGAAAAATCTCGCTCCGACACCTAGCGACTTCACCTCTGGGCAACATTTTCTGGAGACATTCACGCTTCTCCCCGAAACAACCAGAACCACAAATTCACGGTGACTTCAACGTTTCTCTCCTCAAACAGCAAACACGACTTTTGCTACACTATGGCGAATATATCTCCCTCGCACATCCAACAATGCCTTAACCTAACAATGCACTTTTCGCTCAGGCATTTAGCTGCTAAAATGCTTTCTCCACTCTCTCATAACTTCATTTCGTTTCCTTACTTCTTTCCTTCCTACGAGACTTGCAGCATAAACGTAAACTCTTTATTCCATGCTGCCATTAAAAACCTTCATATAAAAGTTAACGGCATCTTCATCTTCTTCATTCTCCTTTATTTTACAACAACAATTAGCGAGGGAATAACACACACACACGCAAGAATACATTTCTTCGCTAAAAATGGTAACAAACATTTCTTATCGTTGAACATGTAAGAGAATTAAAAGTTTTCGGAAAAGACTTACATATTTGAGTAGTATAATGTTTTATGGTGACACACTCAGTGTGACACGAGGATCATTGGGACAAAAATCTCCCCTGTCCTGTGAGACCAGAGATATGTCTGTTTCAAGGCATTGCTGGAAGTAAAAAGAAACTTTAACTTTCCCGTTCCCTTATTATATATAGGTTTGACAATGTCCTCGACAGTCCATTAAAAGAATTCTTTGGTAGACAAGGGAAGTAATTAACTTTTGTCATTTATATTTCAAGAATGTTACGTGTTAAAATACCGTGTAGCAGAAAGAAAGAAAGAATTTCAAATTATTAATTTGTGCGGGAAGTATTTTGGCCGTTGAGGTTTCGATCTTTCTATTTTCGTCCAATGCGAATGATTTAAGCCATTCTCCTCGAATGACTTTCCCCGGGTAGTATAAAAGGCCACGCAAACGCTCTCTCAGTCTCTTCCTCACATATTTTTCGAGCAGGACAGACCGTCTCTCTTCCTCACTCATTCTAGAGCTGAACAGACCAACATTCAACACGAGGAGAGCATCATTCAACCATGGGCCATTGTTCCTTTTGAAGACTAGTCCTTTGTCATCTATTCATTCCTCCTAGACCAACTGGACATCGAAACTTCAGGTCAAATGTTTAATTCCGGCTCAAAATTCGCAACTGTTTTTCTTCTATTTGTACGACTCACAGTACAAAGGCTGTCTTTCTGGCTGTCATTAAAGTTTTGAAACTCATCAATATTCTCGTCCACATTCTTGTATTTTCCTTTCTTCTTAATGTAACAGGGCAGACCACAATTTCCCTTTTTGCCAAAAAGGCATTGCTGGAAGTTAAAAGAAACTTTAACTTTCACGTTCCCTTATTATATATAGGTTGACAATGTCCTCGACTGGCCATTAAAAGAATTCTTTGGTAGACAAGGGAAGTAATTAACTTTTGTCATTTATATCTCAAGATTGTTACTGTTATTATACGTGTTAAAATACTACAATTTGTTAATAATAACACGAATTTCTAAAGCTGCACACAGAGGAAATGAGAGCTATCTCCTGTACTTCACATATATTAGGTTGTCCAAGTGTGCTGTTAACAAATTAACCTACTTTTTAAGTGGTTCTAGTGCTCTGACAACAACTGGTATTGTTTTTTTAGTTGCTCCATTCTGCCAATTTCCACATCTTTATATGTATAAATTCACATTCTTTCAAAGCAGCGTTTCCAACAGCTGGGCGAGACATATTGATCGTGAGACATGTTTTATCCTTAAAGTCTTCCAGTTGAATGTTTGGCTTGTTGGTATTTATATTTCGGTCAGTGTTTATTGGATAAATCATTCAAGATCGTAACACCTTTTGTTGCTGTGACTGGCTCAGTATTCAATACAGAGGGTGTGGTGATGTTTACAGATGATCCAATGTATGTACTGTCAAATTCTATCACAACCATGGAGTAGTTATAGTTTGCTGCCAAGCTGTTCCTGTGAGTGTTTTAAGTTAGGTTTTTTGGGGTTTTATGGCACATCAACTATTGTTAGCTATTTAATGCCAAATCTTCTTCATACATATATATTCACTACATATGATTTCTAAACACATTTTGTAGATAACATTCTTAAATGCATACAGTTAAATGGTTTCAAGTATTGTTATGTAACAGTTACAATTTAACATCGGTCATTTGTTTGCACACATAGTTTGTTCTATTTGACCCATAGATAGGACACTATAAGGTGCTATCTCCCTGGATCACAGTGGGCCTGGGAACAATGGCAATGAAAGGGGACTCCACATTCCCCAAATCTCCAAGGCTTGAGTTTCGCCATCAGATGGTTTGATATAATATCCAGGACACTCATTGGGAAGGTCTTACCCAGCTGCAAAAATGCATTCTACAGCCCCTACCCCCAGCCAACTGGACTCTTTGAGTGTATTAGTTTTATTGAAACTAGATAATCTGGAACACTATGACATACTGTTCTAGCATGTTCGTTGCAGAACTTGCATTTTTATCTTTGGTATTGATCACTAAACCTAGATTTTAGGTTTTGAGGTTTTCAAGTAGCAATTAGTGGCATCTAGGTGCATATTTGCTTCATTGAATCGTTTAGGATATTAGCCATGTAAAAATTTACTTGTTTTTAATATCTTTTTAGGAATTCTGTTTTTGCTTTTTGTTTCACAAATTTTGTTTTTTGTTTCCCAGATTTTGCATTTTCAATTAGATGTTTGCTCTCTTGCTTCTGGTTTTTACCAGAGCCTGCCTGGCATTCAGGTGGGTGGGTATTATTGAAATGACTGCCTGTTCCTAGGTGGCCTCCCTCCCCAGGTAATACTTGATTGCTGGGCGAAGTTTATCGCTTGGCATCTGAGTCACATCAAAAGGAGTATGTCAACCGGACCAAGCATTTTTTTATAACACCCATGCATGTGTCAATGTTCGTGAATGGCCTCCACAATAAAATGACTTCGTATCAAATCTGACCAGGTAGAAGATTGGAGAAATAAACTTTGTAAATCATGTGACATGACCTTGTTTATTTTCTTTAAAACTTTGGAAGCTCTTTTCATGTCTAAGTATTTTGGAGGTTTCTTATGTTGAAATATAAGTTTGATAAAAAAAATTATCTGTGTTATTTCAATTATACAAATTGCAGTTCTTTTAAACTCCTTCAATTATACTTTTAGCCAAATCCAAATACTTTACCGGTCTTTTGGCTGGGCCGTCTGGCATTTGTGTCGGATGGGGTATCGAAATCAATGGCAGACTCGAGGCCAAAAGGCCCCCAATTTCGGGTGGGCGAGCTGCAACCTTTGTCCCCTATGTATAGCACTAGACCTTGCTGTCTAGTTTAAGCTATAACCCGGCATATGTGCCGGATCCAAATTTGGATTCGTGAAACTGCTTGCTTCATTAGAGCCACATTGCACTTAGGGGGTCGATGAGCAGCACAGACCAGCAGGGTTCGAGTCTCGGCTCATTCCCAACCTTCTCCTCCTCTTTATCCCCACTTTAATCGGCCTTCAGGCTTTTGACCTTGTGTCAAGTCCTGTCTAGTGGGAGGCAGCGACAAATATTATACTTTTAGCCAAATTTCACAATGGTTCATAACTTTTTGTCAAGATCAAAAAATAGGAGAGTATGAAACTGCTTATCTAATAGATCCAGTTTAGGAGCAGAGTGCATGATTCCTTTGACCAATTAGATGTCCCTGATTTATATAAATATACCGGAATTCCCTATTCTCTCACTCTTTCACTTGGCATCTTCAGTCGGGAAAATATGTGATTGCAAGGCTTCTAGCCAAGCAACATGTGATGTTGCCTTCTTGTTGCAGTGGTAGGTAAACACACCAACGGACCATGGACACACATAGCAGATTCTCAACCAAACCATTTATGGAACCCTTCTCGTAACACCGCCAGTTAGCTCATACAAATGTTCTTAACTTCCTGGCTTATTCACTGATAGTGCTCTATGCAATAGTCCTAACTACATAAACATTAAACTCTAAGTGTCTTACCAACTGCAACGGATGGTGCATAAAGACCCCTCCTAAACAGTCTTATCCTGCCACAGCTACCCAACACACATGAACTGTATTGAGCCCTCACTTACAGTCCTCTTCTTACATAAACTGTGCTGTGCAATAGACTCTTACTTGGCGATATCCCAAGCAACATCGTATCCTCACCTCCACGTGCCACATATTGACCCCTCTTAGTGTATGTGTCTGCTACTAGCCCAAGAATACCACTCGGGCAACCAAAAAAAGAACATTTATCTATCCACCAATTATAACATTACCAAAGGAGTTGCTACAAGCCATGGCTGACCTTCTTACCACAGTAACAGGAAACAATTAAGTCAAAGCTCTGAGCACCAAACTTCCTATTTCTGCCACTGTAGAACCATAATACCAACCAAACAGAACCCTTTGTCGAACAGACATGAATTGTATAAATTGCTTTTCTATAAATTAATAAATACACTTTTCCTTGTCAATTAACCCTTATTTGTTTTTCATTTCCTTATCCCTGCACCACAAACAGTGGGTTTGGTTCGGTTGAATTATTCAATTCCAAGCCATCCTTGCCAAAGAACAGTAGTGATGCTATTTAAGTCATAACTGGAAGGGAGTTTATACTTTCCTCAAGGGTATTAGTCCCAAAGTGAATATAACAGTGTGGCTGCAATTCAAACTCACTTACTATGATATCACAGTCCAACACAGTAATCACTACTCCACAGGGATCTTTGCGCCCTTCCCCCCCACTCCCAATGGTTGGTGATACAGTCACTAGTCAGCAAGTTACCCCTTTTCCATTCCATTTTCAATTATGCTTATAATTAAAGAGGCATTATATATTGGCCTAATAAGTAGAGTGTTTGCCAATAGTCCGAGAGACCAGGATTCAATTCCAGGTCGAGTCATACCAAAGACTCAAAAAATGGTACTTGATGCCGCCTTGCTTAACACTCATTATAAGGTAGGGATCAAAGGTAAAGTGGAGCAATCCAGGGAAAGGAGTAAGACCCTCCCCAACACCTTGGTGTAGTAGCTATTAAAAAGGGAGCCTTCTGGTCACCCTCGACAAAGGTTGCCAACTTTACTTTACTGTATATGTGTGTATGTGTGTGCGTGTGTGTATGTGTATATGTGGGTGTATGTGTATATGTGTATATGTATGTGTGTATGTGTATGTGTGTGTACATTAACAGTCGCTGGTATTTCTCTTTTTAAATGGACCCTTAATTATTTTAAGATGAGAAGATATTTCTGCTTTTATTTATAAAACCAAGCATCACAATAGTTCCTACACAAGTTACAGAGCAACTATAGTATAATTTCACCTGACTAAAAAACTGCTAAATATTAGGGTGAGTCAAAAGTTTGGCAATATTTTGGTACATGTTTCTTTGTAGTACATCTATCATGTGAGTAAAGTAGTTCAAGCCATCGTAGTTACATGTAGTGGTTGGTAGTAACATAATGGTCAGCTGACACGTTGCAAATTGCTTCAATCTGTGTAAGTCATTTGAAAGATAAAGAGATGAATGGGCAACATAGCCTAATTTTGTAATTTATGCTTTATAAGTTCAAAGTGGGCACTAACATCATATAAGTAATCAAAAACCTTTATTGTGTGAAAGGTGAAGGCGCAGTTGATCACATCACAGTAACCAGATGGTTGAAGAAATTTTGCTCAGGTGCCAAGAACTTTGGCAATCAGGTGGGCTTAAAATTATTTCAAGGCCATGCTCCAAGCCATAGAAGCAAATCCAGCGAGTAGCACTTGGAGAGTATCAGGCGAGTTGGATACCACACTATTCAGTGTGGTTCATAACCATGACCTCACCAAAAGCATCCAGAGTTGCCAAATTGTGCCTTACATTAAAAAGATATTGTAAGACTCATGCTAATATATATAACTATTATATCATACTATTGTCGTATGCTATCTATCTCAATATTTGAGGAGGTTTACTATATTTTTGTGTATGATCAGCCTAAACATTTGAGTGATTAGTTTTCTTATAAGTCACTTTGTGAGTCATTGGTCACTTCAAAGGCTCTACCTTTGTATTTAAATCATTTGAGTTGGGAATCTTCCTGAGATCGAAATGAAAAAAGAAATGTTATGATCCCCAATAATGTAATTATGCCATAAATACAATTCTATTATGGAAGAAAAAAGGAAATGTTACTGAAAGCCATGAATTTTTACTGGATTTTGGTGATAATGATAATTATTTAATAAATGTATCATAATAAATATTTTGTAATAAATATTTTAATGGATATTTTTAATAAATGTTTTTAAGGAATATTTTTTAATAAATATTTTTAATGACTATAATTTCAATAAATATCTTCAATAAACATTTCAAACGATTATTTTTTAATGATATTTTTTATAAATATTTTTTTACAATTATCTTTTAATAAAAATTTTTAAATAAATATTTCTAATGGGAATTTCTTAATAAATATTTTTCAAAACATATTTTTAATGGATATCTTTTAATGAATATTTCTAATGAATAATATTTAATGAATACAGATAAATCTGTAATTAAGTTTTCCTTTGTATCAAATTTTAATTTTTTTAATCAGTTTTGAAAGATAGAGAGCACACTGCATGTGAAACAATGTAGTAGAGTATATATATATATATATATATATATATAGGTTTAGGTTTTTGATTTAATGGCATATCAACCCTTGATGGTTGTTTAATGCCTAATCCTGTTTATATATATATATATATATATATGATTTGTAAGAGAACAGTTTGTAGGTAATTCTATTTTTAAATGAATTAAAGCTTATTTCTTTGCGCACAAATAGTTTCAAGTATTGCTAATTATTGTTCACACACAGTGAAAATTGTTTTAAGTATTGCTAACACTAATAGTTTTATTTGTGTTTAACATCAGACATTTGCTTGCACACAGTTAAATAGTTTCAAGTAGAGAAAATGATTAAATATTTTTATTTGACTCACAGATGTGAACTTAACAAGTACTACTGTTCCTGGTCAGAGTGGACCTGGGAGTAATGGCAATGAAAAAGTACTTCACATTTCCCAAAGCTCCTGGACTGGAGCCTCACCATCAAATGGTTTTGTGTCATATCTTATAAACTCTGCAGAGGTGCAGTTAGTGTATTTTACAGCCAAGCCAACTAGGCTATATATATATATATATTATTTTACTCTTTTGAGAACTTTTCACACCAGCATAAGTTGATGGCTTTCCAATGAAATCTGAGTGTCAGAAAGTCTCCTCAAGTCTCCAGGACTCTTCTTAGTATTCTGGCCAATCTCAATAATGCTGTAGTTTGGATGGTTTCCATTCATTCTCTTATTTTTAAGTCCTCCAGTCCCTATGCCAATCCTTTGGTGACTGTACGAAGTGTGCCAATCACAATTGGTATCACTGTCACTTTCATCTTCCATAGCTTTTTCAGTTCTCTAGCAAGGTCTAGGTACTTATCTCTCTTTTCACTTTCTTTCAGTTTTACCCAGTGGTCAGCTGGAATGGCAAAGTCCACTGTTAGGCAGGTTCTTTTTTGGTTGACTATCACTAATTTTGGTCATCTGGCCAAGGTTAAATAATCTGTTTGTATTTCAAAATCCCAAAGAATTTTGTGCGTCTCAATTTCTGAGACAAATTCTCGGTTGTGCATATACCATTTGTTCGTAAAGTCAAATATAAACTTCTTGCACAATTCCCAGTGGATCACCTTCCCCACCCAGTCATGTCAAGTCTTATACTCTCTTTGCACTAATTTACTGCATTTGCTTATTATGTGATTTGTCATTTTGTCTCAGTCACAATATAATCTACATCTGCTATTTTGTTTCTTCTTATCTATTCTCTCTTTTTTTTACATAGTTAGTCCTTATGGTGTTGTTTTGTGCTGCTATCAGAAGAAATTCTGTTTCTCTTTTAAGGTTTCCTTTTCTTAGCCATGTCCAAGTTTTCTAGTGTGAATCTTCAGTTGTTTGTCTCTTGAAATATTCATACAGTTGTTTTTCTTTCCTTTTTTGTTTTCAGTTATTTCTTTTCTGTTGAAGTTTGTATTGTCTATATTGTTCTTGGTCACTGTTATCAGTCTTCATTCATGTTTTTTTATGTAATCTTCCATTTGTTGTATCAGTGCATCAACACTATCTTCAATGCTAGTAAGTCCTCTTCCTTCTTTTCTGTTTACATTATCTCTGGGATATAAGGCCTTATGCATTGTCATGAGTTTTCTTGTTCTTGTTCTCTACTTCATTTGTTGAAGTTCTTCTCTTGTCCACTTTAAGAATGGCCCTGAGTATATTACCTGGGGGACAGCCCAGGTCTTTATCCCTTTGATGAGATTTCTGCAATGTATATTATTATTATTGTTATTATAAGTATATATATACTCATTATATTAGATAGATCTTATCTAACATTTTAGATTTTATCCAGCAGTAATTTATAACTATATATAAATATTGTGTGTGTGTGTATGTCCGTGTATATATATATATATATATGAAGAGTAAATAAAGGATTGTAATCCGACAATATGTAGAAAAACTGATTACAATGATCCAAGTAGAAGGAATGATTTATTAACGGATTGACATTATAGCGTTTCGGTTCTACTGAACCATCATCAGGACAATGAGGGGTGATATTAATAATTTTAAGTTAACGATGGATGTTTAGAAATGTGAAATGCAAAAACATAGGGGAAAACATCCATCGTTAACTTAAAATTAATAATATCACCCCTCATGGTCCTGATGATGGTTCAGTAGAACCGAAACGCTCTAGTGTCGACCCGTTAATAAATCATTCCTTCCACTTGGATCATTGTTATCAGTTTTTCTACATATATATATATAACCCCATAAATAAGTATAGACCAAACAATTTTTGTGTAAAAGGTTGATTTTCTTCTAAATCAAAAATATCAGGATTTTATTAAAAGAAACTGTCAAAACGAATATTATTTGTTATTATCTTTTACTAAGTTATATAGTTTTGAAATGAAATTGTAACACTTCTGTAATGAAAAATAAAATTGTATAAATATATAAGAGGCGTACTCATTTTTGAACTGTTATATATTCATATTTTTATAGTTTCCGTGCTGCAGAGTTCGGTAAGAAATAATAGCTAATAGTGTCTGTTTTGATTATAAAATGTTTGACGAGAAAAGATAAAATCCCGGTATTTTTGGCTCCTTGACTGGTGTAATGGTTAGCAAACTAAACTAGCAAGTTCGAGTCTCATTGAGTGCCCCATTCAAACAGCCTTGTGCCACATCTAAGCCAAAAACCTTAATAAATTACTACAGGAACGCTAACGTCAAAATGAACGGACGTCTTTTTCATCGCTCCTAGAAAACGGAATATTCTAAGGTAAATAAGGGAAATGATGATTTTTATTATTTCTGTATATATTTATTTATTCTTTGTATCATATTCTTTATTCCTCTATCAAATCATATGTAATTTATATATGTTTTCATTATGTACAAATTTATTTGTAGTATTTGTTTATTTACGATATTAAATTGATACATGAATTGATCAATTTAAAAAAAAAATTGTAATTTAAATAACCTTATCTTATGAAAACTAACTATATTATGTTGAATTACCTTAAAGATTTGTTACAAGTGACCAAACTTTATTATCTATTTATTCATTTATATTTAAACATTATATAAAGAGAAGTACTTTGGATATTACTGTCTGCTTTCTCTTTGGATCTTTAAAATTTAAACAGAATTTATTTTGCAACAGTTTCAGTACTCGTCTTTAAAGAACATTAAAATATGAAACAAAGTGATGCTAATTTCTTTTCTTTTTTTTTCCTTAAGAAAGATTATCGATGACTGTATATATATATTAATTTAACTGTATTTTTCTTTTTATCAATCAGTGATGTTGTTTTTGAAGTTATTTTACTTAAACTGTCATAGAAGCGTCTTATATTCTAACGGTCATTTCTACCGGTTTTTTAGGATTTTTGATAATAATAATATTGGTGGTGATAAAGGTAAATAATATGAAGAAGAAAAAACTTTCTGTTTTAATTTGTTGATATGTAAAAAAAATGTGTATACGTGGTTGTATATTTTTGATAAATTGTCAAAATAAAATCAGTCTTACTAATATTTTAAAAATTATGGTTAAGAATAATACTAATAATAATGATAATAATAACTTCCATGTGATCCATTTTCATGCAAATTTAATTAGCCGGTCCCTAAATATAAATAGATAAAATCTATGAAGACACGAGTGTCATTCGTTTTTCTTTTGAATTGGTGGAGCTAGAATTCAATTCCCAAAGTGAATAGTGTAAAAAATGTTTAAAGATTGATAACAGTAAGAAATCATTTAAAAAAAAGTAGTAACAGATATAAGGATGTAAGCCCCACAAACTCTAATGAAAATAAAAAGTGGGGCGGTAGTTTGAACTATACTTAGTTAAAACTTGAAAAAAATGAAAAGGGATTGTTAGACTTGTAATGGTTCATAGACAGTAGATGTAGTTATATATAAATTTTTATCAAGGACGGATTTAACCAATGCTAACTCCCAATTAAAAACCTTTTAGAGTCAACATGTAGAGAAATCAAAGATGGTGAACACCAAATAAACCATATGACACATAAGCCAGCTAGATAAGAACAACATACACGGTCTCACCCCACCCTATCTGGTGAGGGAAGAGAATATATATAGCTCTTCTTAACTAGCGAAATTTTCTTTTTGTCTTGGGATTTAGAAAAGAAGTGATAAGAGAAGTTCTTGGGTAGTAGCAGAAACAGAGATGATAAGAGCGCATGTTGAAAAGTATTCTGTCCTAACAAGCTTATCAAATTAGTATTGACTGCATAAATTGTACAATAACAATAATATATATGAAAGACAATTTTTGTTGCCCTTAAACTTCTTGTTTATTGCTTTTGCTGTTTTGTTTATTGTTGTTGACGTTTCGTTTTATTTTTAAATTACTGTTCTCAACCTCTCAATACTGACTTGGAGGCATACACACTGACAAACACAAGACTAACCCGACAACAATTTTTTCCATATTACAAAGTTAAGTTCTAACTCTACAGACTTTTAAAGTAAAATCGACAACCGTAATCGAGGGTGATCCAAAAGTTCCCTTTTCAATAGCTACTACATCAAGATGTAGGGAAAGGCGCTACTCCTTTCCCTGGATTGCCCCACTTTACCCTTGATCAGTACCTTATAATGCTGAGTGTTAAGCAAGGCAGCATCAAGTACTATATTTTTGAGTCTTTAGTATGACACAAACTGCAATTGAACTCTGACCTCCAGGGCCATTAGCAAATACTCTATCCACTAGACTGGGATACTCACTCTTAAACTTACAAACCCTAATTTACCTTACAATTTGGGGTTAAAAGCATAAATAATAAAGGCTGGAATATGATCCTGGAAAGCCATGGAAAAAAAAAATTCAAATTTCTATACACCCAATCACCACCACCACCACCCCCAAAAAAGAGAGGGAAAACTATGGACTTACACCTACTGAAATAATACTGAAGCAGAGATAGATTACATACTCATAAACAAGAAATGGATTAAAAATGTTCAGAACTGTGTGGCATATTCCTCTTTTGAAGGATTATCTTCTGATCACAGAATTGTTACAGCAAAGATACATCTGAGCCTGCACAAGAATAAGACACAAATAGCTAAAACCAACCACTATGACTGGTCGTCACTTAACAATAGAGATAGTAGCAATAAATATACGATAACTATAAGAAACAAATTTGATACACTTAGTAGATATCTGAAACACTTACTCCGAATGACCAATACGAAAACACACACATGGAAGCAGTAGAACGTATACCAACCAAACCAAGAGCCAAACATAGAGTTCCATGGGAGACACAAGCAGTTTGGAAAAAATGAGATAACATGAAAACAGTATCCTTATGTAATAAAAGAAAGCCAACTCGTACCAACATAAAGAAACTTAAGAAGACACAAAGAGAACTAACACATACCAACAGGAACAAAAAGAACACATTCAAGATCAGATCAATAAAATAAGAAACTTGGTTGAAGATAGACAATCATGAATAGCGTGGCAGACAGTAAATGAAGTGATCAAAAGGAAGGGCTCCTCGAGAGAAAAACTAAAAGCTGCCAGTCAAGAAGAACAAATACAGATGTGAAAAGAATATTTCAAGAATCTACTTAGAAAGTCCCCTAAAGTCACTGATAGAACGATCACAAAAATTATTGATAACCAACTAGACGTCAAACTCGGACAGTTTACTCAAGAAGAACTTAACATAACACTGACAAAATTAAAAGCAGAAAAGTTGCTGGCCTTCGATGAAATACCCCCTGAAGTATGGAAGACAAGGAAATTTGATGAATTACTGCTTCAATTTTGCAATGCCATATATAACCAGACATAATACAGAAATGAACAAAAGGCAGCATTCTCCTCTTTCCTTAGAAAGGTGACCTCAAAATCACCAAGAACTACAGAGGCATAACATTCATAGCAGTTAAGGTTTATAATGCTCTGCTTCTCAATCACATCAAACTAGAAATTAAGAAAATTCTCAGAAAAAATCCATGCATTTGATTCTATACACAGAAGAAAGATGGAGCAAATATTTCTAGCTTATGGTCTTTCCAAAGAAACTGATACAACCATAATGATGCTCTATAATAACAAGAAAGTCAAGATTCACTCACCAGATGGAGACTTCTTTGACATTCTTGCTGGTGTTCTGCAAGGAGACACATTATTAGCCCCATATCTGTTTGTAATCTGCCTCGACTACGTACTTTGAACGTCAATAGATCTAATAAAAGAAAATTGCTTTACACTAAAAAAGCAAGAAGCAGATAATATACCACAGAAACTATTGTGGATGTAGACTATGCAGATGATATAGCACTTCTTGCAAATTCACCTATCCAAGTTGAATCCCTGCTGCATAGCCTGGAGCAGGCAGCTGGAGGCATTGGTCTCCATGTGAATGCAGACAAAACAGTACATGTGCTTTAATCAAGAAGGAGATATCTCCACTCTAAATAGCAGTTCTGGGAAATTAGTGGATAAGTTCATGTACCTTGGCAGCAGCGTCTCATCTACTGAAAGTGATATCAATATGTACCTAGCAAAGGCATGGACTGCTATCAATAGGATCTTAAGCATATGGAAGTCTGGAGGTGCCCGTGGTGTAGTCGTGGAGGTACCCGTGGTATAGTCGTTATCATCGTAGGAAATGGACACGGTGACACGAGTTCAAATCCTGGACGAGACTGATTGCATTTCACATTACACTAATACCCTTGGGGAAGGTATGAATCCAATTATTCTCCCTCCAGCTATGGGTAAACAGTAGGACAGACTAGGTTCTTCAGCCTTGGTTAGGCAACTCGTCTAGGAGAAGGAAAACTCTGAATTCAAACCTGTTAAACTCCGCTTAAAAATTGACCTAGTGTCATATCCTGCCCGAGCAGAGGGGTTGGTAAATAGTATCATATGGAAGTCTGATCTATCTGATAAATTTAAACAAAATTTCTTCCAAGATGTGATGGTGTCAATACTATTGCATGGATGCACCACATGGTTGCTGACAAAGTGTATAAAGAAAAAGCTAGACGAGGACTGCTCAAGAATGTTCTGAGCTATATTGAACAAATCTTGGAAGCAACATCCCATGAAATAACAGCTGTACAGCAACTTGCTTCCCATCTCTAAAACCATTCAAATAAGATGAACAAGACATGCAGGACACTGTTGGAGAAGCAAGGATGAACTCATAAGTGACATTCTCCTATGGACCCCTTCACATGGATAAATCAGTGTTGGCCAACCAACAAGAACTTATCTACAACAGCTCTGTGCAGACACAGGATGTACTCAAGAGGACCTACCAAGAGTGATGAATGAGAAGGATGAATGAGAGAGAGAAAGAAAGAGAGAGTATCAGGAAATCCATGCTAGCAGTGCAACTTGATGATGATGATGATGATATATAAACATGTATCAACAGAAGCCATAGGAAGCAGCATGGTGGATGTGAAATAAAGTGGATGAATCCAAAGTTGGGTCAACTGCAACCTTCACCAGATGCTGGGTGGAAGAAGGTCAACAACCAGGATCAAATAGATCAATCAGGAAATTACTACTACTCATCTATAACAGAGGCATCTATTGATAAGGAAACAACAGCCAATGAAAGATTTCTATGACTCTAATTCAAACTGTATGTCCAAACATCATGTTCAAACCCCATCATTGCATGGGTAAACAAGAGATACATTCTGCTGAGGTTCAAGCTCTGGGCCTTGTGTTTGAAAAATCAGCTACAGATCTCTAATCCAAACCAAAATTACTTAGATGCAAAGACATTGTTAACACAGCAACATTTTATATTAAGACAGTAAACCAGTTACCTGAGCTAACTGCATCTGCAGCCAAGCATAATATAGACAACATATGCGTACAAGATATTTGGGTCAGCTGAAAAGCTTATAGGTTCACTTAAATTCTCTTATGAATGTGACTAAATGAGGTTTATTTTTAACATAGTGCTTCTTGTGGTCCACTCACTTCTTCTATTGGTGTTGTAGTGCTTCGATCCCATTGGTAACAAAATTCATCAATGACAAATATGGCATCATCATATGAACTTGCAACCTATTAAGTTTTCAGCCCACCCTCATATATATATATATATATATATATATATATATATGTATATATATATATATATACATATATATATATATATATATATATATATATATATGTATATATATATATATATATATATATATATATATATATATGCGCATTGTAATGGTTTATTGGTTATCATGAGCTCACTTGGGAAGTTAATGGTGAACCAAATTTTGAAGTATTATTAGATAGTGTTCAATATCAATGATAGAGTTGTTATATATATATATATATATATATATATTTAAAAAAATGTTAGATCTGTAGGTCTGCTGAAATATATATATATATATATATATATGTCTGTAATATATATAGATATATATATAGTAATTTGCTTCTGAATAAGGTCAGTTTGGTTGTTAAAAATTAAATTGTTTGAATAAAATGTATTTATATTGTTTTGAAATTCAATATATTTGTTTATTCAAAACTGTTATTAATTGTACTCAGAGGTTGATTAGGCCACCAAGGGCTGTTGGTAAAAATTTGGAGGTTGATAGGAGGGTGTGTGTGTGTGTGTGTGTGTGTGTGTGTGTGTGTGTGTGTGCATGCTGGAGGGGGGTGGGGGTGGGGGTTAATGAATTTGTTGGTTCAAATCAGTTTACTTAATAATCTGATTGGCCTCTCTAGTTTCAATACTATTATGTACTACTGAGCAACATACTGTACTTTATATTAACTAGGTGGGTGTCTGTATATGTAATTTTATGTTAGAAGTTATCAACTGGATGTAATTAGATTAATCCCTTCCTGACCTCCAGACATTGTAGATGTGAACCAAATTAATTTTCAGTGAATATACTTTAAATTTTTTAATTTTTTATTGTATTTAGTAAATATGATTTCCTATTGAAGAAGCTTTTAAAGAAAGTAAGAAAACATCAAATGGTAAAAAAATCTGGGAGTAAAGGTCATATCAATTCTTTAACACTGGTAAAATCAAAAATAATGGTGAAAAATGCCATAATAGTTATTTCATTTTAAACAAAGAGAGCTATTGAAATATCGTTATCAATTATCAGAATGATTCTGGTATTGACCAGACGAGGGATGGTCTTTTTGTGTCTCTACTCACCAAGTTTCAATATTAGCTTTAAAATATCCATTGATTCACTAACACTGAATAAATGGAAAGGGAAGATGAGATAAACTCATATAAATATATAAGACCTTTAATGTATATATATATATATATATATATATAAACATATAACAAGTATTGCAGGAATATTCAAAACAATTCACAAACATGTCCTAAGTTGATAAAATGTGCACTGTTTTCCATTAACAAGCAGGAAAATAAAGTGTATCAAATTAGTGAACAGGTCTTGTGTTTCTGAGTGTGTTTTATCTCAATAACAAGATAAAGGACAAAGCCATTCACCGTGCAACAAGACCAAAAATGTTTGATGAACAGAGTGGCAAAAAGGTTTGATCTGTATTGAGACCCAAAGACACATGATATGAGAAGACATGCCCCAATCCAAGAGAACACAATTACGTATTTGTCTTCCAACAGAGCTATTAACTGTTGAAGTTAGAGAAGCTGGTGTGTTTTCTATACAAAATAAATGCAACACAAAATATTTCAGGGAAATACAAACATTATGTTTGTCATTATAAACAACAAAAACCTTCAGAAAAGGCTGCTAACATGAATGAATTGTATTAAATCTAGGAAGAAGTTTCCTTGATATTCTGGATGAAAATGTACTCAATAATTTAGATCTATGGTAATATAATAAAGCTATTCAAAGAGTTTATAACTGCTTTTCAATCTGGCTAAAGAGTGAGTTCTGTGAAGAAATGTATATTTTGTGTTATTGATTTCATGTAATAAATCTTGTAATCAGTGATCCAGTTAATTCATTCATTTTTTTATTAAATGCTCTTATGGCTGTTTCTAAAGAATCCTATAAAGAAATGAATGTGTAGAATTGGACAAATAAAAGAAGCAAACTGCACTGCTTACAAACCATTGGTGAAACATGTTAGTTGGAAAAGGATGTCACACCAAAATATTTGGGTCTTTAAGGAATCCACAAAGCTCCTTGCATATAAATGTACTTCTTTCTCTTAAGAATATTACAAAAGAGGATGATTTTTAGAACAAACTCATAAGTGACATTTTCTTATGGACTTCTACACATGGACCCACTGGTGTTAACCAGCTAGCAAAAATTTACATTCATCAGCTCTGTGCAAACACTGAATGCCGTCTAGAGGACTTACCAAGACTGATAAGCAAAAGGGACAAATGGCGTGAGGGAATCAAGGGAATCAGTGCTATCAGCATGCCTTGATAATGATGATGATGATACAACTAAAACAAAGTTTATCAAGAAGTTCTGAAACATAAAACAATAATGACAGCATTCACATATCTTTGGATTTTTAATCTAACAATTCCTTTAAGTACCGTCAGACTGTTGAGATAGATGAACATATCACTTAGTAATACGTTCTCTAGATTAGTGCTTCTTAAACTATCTGATGTGGCGTACTGACAGGAAATTTTTCTATTGTGTCACTGACCTATGCCATATTTATGATGTATTATTATTTGATTTAGGATCAAATTCCAAAAGTTTTAATATGGATTAGAACATTTGAAAAGAATAATATTAAACAATACAGAAAGATTTGATGCCTTTTCATTTTTGCATGTTATATAAATTATAATAATGTGGAAGGAAACTCATCTCTTACCGACAGTCAATGACTTGTGTATCAGCACCATCCATATAGCACCAATTCAAGTAGTGCTCCTCTTGATCAACTGATGAAAACTTTGAAGGGGGTGAAAAAATATCACTAATTTCAATGCAACAGATGATCTGGAAAAACAAAATTCTATTTTTATTCAAGAATAAAAAAAGAGCTGGCTACTTGATAAAGGCACAAATGAAGAAATAATAATTGTTGATTATGGAGGTTTATGTACAAACAGATATACCAATAAGCATAATAGGTCATTGGCCTAAGGTTCACAGCTATCTGGGGGTCCACTGAAACTAATTTTACATGCAACATGTCAGTTTATTATCAAACCATGAGAGCCCCTGTACAATAAGTATAGACCCACAGTGGTCATCAACTAGTGGGCTATGGGGCCCATTGTTGAGTTTGACCTAGAGCTCACATGTAGGTAAATCGAGCCCCAGATTTATGGGGGCATTGAAAAGCTTGAAAGTCAAAATTTGAAAAAAAATGGGACTTTTTAGAATTTAGGTTTGTTTCATGCAGAATTTGGAAAGTTAAAGACATTCTTACCATTTGCTCCACTTCAAAAGATAAATGAATTCTAAAAATTGATGAGGAATTAACTTGTTAGTAAATAGACCCAATAGACTTTTCCTATAATTTGATTTGGTTGTTTTAGTGGAGCCCGTCCCTCTTCAGGTCTACAATTGATTTGAATTCAGAGTTTTCCTTCTCCTAGACTGTTTGCCATATCAAGGTTAAAGAGTTCAATCTGCCCTACTATTTACCCATAGACGGAGGGAGAATAGTTGGATTCATACTGATAACTAATATAATTATTCCCGTGCCCGTGGTGTAACGGTTATCGTCGCTGGATGTGGACACGACGACATGAGTTCAAATCCTGGACGAACCTGATTGCATTTCACATAGTACTAATACCCTTGGGAAAGGTATGAATCCAATTATTCTCCCTCCAGCTATGGGTAAATAGTAGGACAGACTAGGTTCTTCAGCCTTGGTGAGGCGACTAGTCTAGGAGAAGGAAAACTCCAAATTCAAACCTGTTAAACTCCGCTTAAAAATTGACCTTGTGTCATATCCTGCCCAAGCGGAGGGGTTGGTAAATAGGACTAATATAATTATTCCCTTTTCCAAACTTAATGGACTGTTCCTAACAGCAACAGCGGGAGGAGAATGGACACTATTTAAACAGATATTATTTGTCCCCGACACAGTCACCTAGCACTTATTTGGAGACACTCCACTAGACCTTTTCAACTGTCACATACCTTTCTGAAGGGTATTAGTATTATGTGTAATACAAACAGCCTCATTCAGGGTTTTGAACTTAGGTCATTAAATCCACTTCCTACTATGATAACTGCTTATGTCATAAATGCCAATAAGTTTATCAAACAATTGGGATAGGTTGAAATATAGACATGGCATAACATTTTGCATATGAAACATCAAGAAACTACTCAGAACTTAGAGAAAACTATGAATCATTATATAGTGACCAAACTTCTAGATGCAAATGATGCTCCAATTGGGTTGTTTGTGTATATTTTTTTCATATTTTGTGATATATAAAAGACATCAAACTAGTTTATGAATATTTATTAACAATGTCGAGCATTCAGCTAATTTGATGAACATTGATATGCAATTGAATAAAGAAACCAAATCAAATCATCAAAAAGATGCAAAAGAAATTTTTCATGTTTGAAAAGAGTATTTTGTGTCCTGATCATTTGATGGCATTCTTTCTAATATCAATGAAAACAAAATCATCTCCCATGATGCTATTATTGATATGATGTCAAATATTTTCTCACAAGCAAAAGAAATGCATTATTCCTAATTATATTCTCCAATGTCAATAATATGTGATTTGTATTATTCTCTTATTGTTTTGTTTTTTGTTCTCCCGAGGTATATAGATATATTTTTTCTTTTTTGGTTTTCTCAATATTTACCTCAGCAATTTAAATTTTCAACTTAGTAACCTATCATAATTACTTTCTATTGGGATACTGGGGAGGGGTATCTTTTTATCAACTTATCTAACTTATAAAAAGTGCCCAATTTTATGAATTATATAGAATGTGTTGGACAAATAAGTTCACTCTGCCGAAGTAGATCTCAAAGATTTTTGTAGAGTTCATGCCTGATCGGATAAAAGCTGTTTTGCAGGCATATGAGGCATTCAGAGAACCAACACCTAATTAGGCATGTGGTCATAATGTTTAGGCTCATCATACATGTGTGTGTGTGTGTGTGTGTGTGTGTGTGTTTTGTCCATGGCTCCGCTACTATTGTTGAATACTTGTCTCTGCTTTGGATGATAATCTCTGACTATGATTGTCTCTGACTTCCGTGTTGTGTTGTGGCCCAACTCATCTACCCAATCCACATCACACTCTCAGACAGGCCTCGGATTCATAGATTTTGCTATTCTATTATGTAACACTATGTTGAAGAGATGGCAAGAATCTTGTGATAAAATTCTCAATCATCATCTATAGATAAAGGACTTGTGAACAGCATCCGACTTAATCCAGTGAAAGATTATCTATCAGACCTGCTGCTCGTATCAAAGCAAGTCTAAAGAAATGAAATAGAAAATCATCTGTGATGCTTTTAACAGGAAGTCATTTTAGAGGTGGGGGTGCATGCACAAATTGAGATTCTTGCATGACCCTCACAAAAAATGCTTGATCCCCTTGGCATTCCTCATTTTGAGGCATCTAAGATGCTAAGCAATAAATTCCACCCTGCTAAGCAGGTTGTGACTGGGTGAAAGGGGCCTCCACGAACTAAGCTTATATTGCTTTCTTACCCACCTGGCATGGGAAAATCTATAAAAGAGAAAAAGAAGAATATGTCTTTAATAAAGAAAACAATACAAATTTTACACTAAAATTATGTAATCTTACCTCAAAATATATCAGTCAAGAATGGAATAAAACTTCCTTCCCACTTGGTATATATTTCGCCATGTTTTCTGCATAGCTTTTAATGATTGATTATGACATCTACGTAACATATGATACTTATGTCAATGTTTTTAACATCAGGTGGTTTGAATGAAAAACAAAGGTTTTTGTATGATGGTAATTCCTTATATACAAACACTTATAGCCTCCTCATAGTCAATATTGAAGCTGACATGTAGAACCTGCACTGTTCTAAAAATAAAGTTGGTAATGTTTCAGCCTTCAGCTGGCAAGCAGTTTCATGAAAAGCAATTTAGCAATGATTGACGGGTTTGTATATCTCTAATGTACAATCAACAACCTTTGACAATGAAATCTCACATACAATCAAAAAAGATGGTGATACTTTTGGATAGCTAAAGCAACATCCTCTGGGGACAAGGTGAAATATCCTAATGTTCTGAGATAAAAGAATGCCATGCTTGTCTGCCGACTTCTTTACTTTATGGATAGAAAACATGGATTACCTCTTGCCATCATATTAAAAAATCTTGGCTATTTTCTCTAATATTGTTTTCAAAAAATTATATGGGTGAACTGGAAAATCCATGTGAATGATGTTAAAATGCTTGAGAAACATCAATTTGAAAGTATTGAGGCCACAGTCATGAAGTAGAGGCTAAGATGGTGGGAACTTCTTGTTAGAATAGATAATGAAAGACTTCTCAAACAGTTTTTATGGAAAGCAACCTCCCCATGAACCAAAAATGAGGTACCAGGATTGTTTGAAGCAACAAATATCTCAGCTAATGACCAGAAACTTGAAGGAAAGAATCAGGATCATTGAAAAGTGCTGGTTTATCAGGGAAAAAATTGATTTTGAGCAATCCTGAATTGAAAAGAAAAAACTTATATCAGTGTTTCTCAACTTTTTCTTCCTTGCAGCACATTTTTGGTATAAAAAAATTTCAGGTCCACATAAATGAATACAAACTCTTTCTAATGCCACATGATGCAACAAAACAATGTTTCAAATCAATTTGAAAATATGATATATTATAAAAAGAAAACATTGAAAATTTTATTTAAATAATTTTTGAATTAATTGCTTTTAAAAATAAAGAAAAGTAATCTGTGTTTTCAAAATTTTATGTCAGTGAAAAAAAAACATAGAATTTATATTCCACTTATTTTCCTTGAGTGAATTTCTGGCCCATTTTGAAAATTTCATTAAGAATCATTGACTTAAATGAAATGCCCAGAAAAACTAAATCTGAGCTTAATCTTCAGAGAACTAACTGGTATTATCTGTTGGATGATCTGTTTAAATAGAGCTGAAATGAAAAACTATTTCCAGATTCATGAAAAGAGGTCACAAGTGGATTATGAAATGCCTACCAATTTCAACAACACTTGTAACACCTATACAAAAGAATTGCACATTAGTAAGAAGGCTTAAAAAGCATATTAATATACTTAGAAAATATGTAGCAATAGTCACTCATTAAATCACTGAAGTGACAAATTTGATTTAGAGACTTTAAAACTGACTTAAAAACCGTATTCATTCATGACATATTTAATTATTCCTCTGCTCTGTCAACTGGAGCTGCAGAGATTACTCCCCAATAAGTGTCCTGATTATGACAATAAATCAATCCTGGAGCATTGGGGAATGTGCCATTACTCCCAGCTCCACTTTGACTTGGACTGGTAGTACCTGTTAGGATCCCATCTATGGGTCAAATAGAACTATTTTTGAGAAAATGAATGGTTCATATTAAATTAAATTATTAGTATCAGATAGCAAAATACTTGAAACTATTTAACTATTTGCCAACAAATGAATAATGTTGACTAGAATTATTAGTGTTAGATAGAAATACTTGAAACAATTTAATATTCTGCTTATGACATTAAACTGCATTTGATGGTGTGGAGTAACTCTTCAATATCATTACTTTCATGTCTACTCTAACCCAGAGTGATTGTAGCTGTTAGGATCTGATCTATGGATCAAATTGTTCAATCTTTTACTAGCTGTTATTAATAATATTGACTATGATTATTAATGTTGATTAGCAATACTTGAAAGTATTTAACTGCATGAAAACAATAAATAGCAATACTTAAAACCATTTAACTATGTACAAATAGAATTATTTGTGTTAGCAATACTTAACTTTTTGAATTGTTGATGCTGACTTGAAATAATTGAAACCATTTAACTGTGAGCAAATGAGCTCTGGCTCATTTAAAAATAATATTACCTAGAAACTATTCACTTACAAATCACACACACACACACACACACACACACACACACACACACACACATATATATATATATATATATATATATATATATATATATATATATATATATATATATTGAATAATTGAAACCATTTAACTGTGAGCAAATGAGCTCTGGCTCATTTAAAAATAATATTACCTAGAAACTATTCACTTACAAATCATATATATATATATATATATATATATATATATATATATATATATATATATATATATATATATAAAGAGGATTTGGTCTTAAATAACCTACAAGGGTTGATATGCCATAAAACAACCAAACCAAACTATTTATTCCTTTACAAAATGTAATGGTCATCCTCAAATCTGAGATGGCTGCCATAATTACCATATAATTGTGTCTGCATGGGTAAATACAAGTATACATTTTCAATTTAGTTATTAATTTACAATTTCAAATAACTCATTTTATTTTAAACTTTATTTTTAAAAAGAGCTTTGTTTTTTGTCTCTTTGGTGTTTTTGTTTGTTTGTTTGTTTTTTGTTTTTTTGTTTTTTTTTGTGTATCTTTTATTTTAGTTATGTTTGAGTTTTTCCCACCATTGAAATTATTCAAGCTTTTTTTAAGATTCATTTTATTCCAAAGAGTAATTTACTTTGTGTGAATTAATCTCATGGCTTTTCTTGATAAGGCAGCCATTTTCATTTACAAAATTTTGTGTTTCTTTTTCATTTTCAATAGGATATTTTATTTTGTGCTTTTTTTCTTTTCTTTTTTTTTGGGGGGGGGGGGGCTTGAGGGCTTTTTTTTTTTCACATAAATTTGAGTTTTTCACTGGTTATTTTTTTACTTTCTGGATTTTACCATTTTTGGGTAGATCACATCAACTTATGAATCTGGAATTATTAATAGAAATTGTTTTTTATTCTTTTAATTAGAAGATAATATTTAAGAGAAGAGATTTACGATTATTTCTACTTTCTTTTTGATGGATTATTCTTAATTGTGATTGGCATTAAGTCATTAGTTTCATTAAAATGTTTTTTTTATTTGATTGTTGTTTTTTGTTGCTTATTTTTAAATAAGGTTTATTATTCATTATTAGTTGACTAGCATGCTTCCTATCATAAATGACAGGATTATTTACATACAGATTGACACACTCTCTCTCTCTCTCTTTCTTCCCTGTCTCTCTTTCTTTCTCCTTTCTCCCCTCCCCACTCTCTCTCTGTCTCTCTTATTTGTTATATATTTTCTTTATTTTTTAATTTCCCTCTTCTTCTGGGCATATAAATTGATGTAAACCATTTAATCTTTTTGCAGAATAAAGTCGTCTTTGAGATTTACTTGCATTGGTGATTTGTTTTGACAGAACAATCTAGTTTTAAGTTTCTTTCTAATTTAACGTTCTAGAAGTCTTTATTTGCCAAAGGGTGTTATAGATCTTTGGAGTTGCCCAAATTGCTGCTTAGTTTTAGGTTACAAAATCTGAATTCTTAGTTTTTGAGCTGTAGAATGCATAAATAAGTTGACTCCCAAACAGCACTGTTAAATTTGACTTGCTATGAAATATTTCTAATCTTTGTAGCATTTATTACTCTCATGGAATGAGATGGTTACATTTCCAGTTTCCAGTTTGTTTGTTTAATGGCATATCAACCTTCTTCAGTTATTTAATGCCAAATCCATCCTTCTTGAAGAACAGTAGTGGTACTATTTAACCCATAGCTGGAAGGATAAGGGGGTTCATACCTTTGCCAAGGGTATTTGTCCGAAAGTGAATGTAATAGCCTGACTGGAATTTAAACTTGCTTACTAAGATTCCGAAGTCCAGTGCTTTAACCATTACACCACAAGGACACCCCCATGGTTACATTTGTTTGATACAACCAAAATTTTTACTTTATTATATTTATCCATCATATATATATATATATATATATATATATATATATATATATATATATGATTTGTAAACAAATAGTTTGTTGGTAACTATATTTTTAAAACAAGTCAGAGCTCATATTTGTTTTGCACCCAGTTAAATGGTTTCAAGTATTGTTATGTAACACTAATAATTCAATTTAACATCAATCATTTGTTGAATGCTCACAATTTAATGGTTTCAAGTAAATGATTAAATAGTTCTATCTGATCCAAAGATGAGACTCTAACAGGTACTACCAGATGGTGTCAAAGTGGACCTGGGAGTAATGACAAAGCTCCTTCACTGGAGCCTCACCATTAGATGATTTAGTGTCATATCCAGGACACTTGTGGTGGTGGGGGTCTTACCCCTCTGCAGAGATGTAATCAGCCTATATTTTACAACCCCACCCCCACCCCAACTGACTGGGCTGAATTAAATTTGGACAGTATTAGTTTTCCTGATTTTATTGTCCATTTTTTGATCTTTTGTGATGGCACCAAATATAAGAACATAACCCTTAGTGAATGTCCTTGTTCAAAAACTAAGCTTTTTCCTTAGTTGTGTAACAAGACCAGAAGTATGGGGCACCCAGTGAGAATCAAACTTACTTACAATGGTTTGATAACCAATAATATAACAGTGTCATCCTTTACTTTTTATTACTTCATGTTTTATTGAGACATAATTGTCAAGGACAGCATTCCCATTGCATAACAGCTTCAAAGTAAATGATTTCAAATTCCAGTTATGCTATCATATTCACTTTCAGACTTATATTTTTGGGAAAGGTGTAACCCCCCTCCCCCCTCCCAGCAATGGGTTAAGTAGTATCACTACTGTTTTTATACTAGGATGGATTTGACATTAAATAATCCACAATGGTTGAAATGCCATTAATCAAAAAACCCAACCAAAACCATAATCCTCAAAGGAAATAGTGGAACAAAAAATTCAAGTTGATAAAAACACACAGAAGAATTATTCATTGAACAGACAGTTGATGAACACCTCATCATCAGTATCTTAAGAATTATATCTTTCTTATTTGTCAAGCACATCTTCAAGAACTTGTGACAATTCTTTATATATATGCAAGCCATCTCTTTTTACACATGGAAGATATTTATCATAGCGGATATGTGAGAGAAAAATCACAAAGGACATCTCATTTTCTCAATGTTGACTATTTGTCTCACAGTATTTGAACACCCACCCTTAATGCTGGACAAAATGAAGTGCTCTTTTTGGCAAAGCTAACAACTCCTTTTATTAGAATTTCCTTATGAATATTTAAGCTCCATTTACCATCTGTGAAAGATGTTGACGATTGTTAAGTTATTCAAGCACATAGTATAAAATCCTTTTAAGTCCCAACACATGCTGACTGGTGTCATTGCTAGCTAGTTGATAATTGTAGTCTCTTTCCATGAATCTGTCAATGGCTTTTCATTCTGTCTTTACTTAGGTAGATCCTCCTATAGACATTACAAGTTATTTTCTCTGTAATCATCTTGTTGAGGATAAAGCTTAAATTCTGTTTTTCCAGCTATTTTTTCAATTTTTCAATGTAGAATGATCCCAAAATTTCTACCTACATTTTCTGCTCATCTTTGAAATTATCATTAAGAAGATTTGATTGAAAGTAGATACTTTTTACCAAATAATCAAATAAAATTCAATAAAAGTTGTTTTAAAGATTTATCAGTATTTTCTGATTTTATATAATTCACTTTTTAATTTTTATCAGTAATAGTAATTTTACTAGTATTTACTTATTTTATTTGCTTGTAATAGTATGTTTTTAAAAATTACTTGGGTGAATTAAAAGTTTTGCAATATTTGGTAGTGTGTGCTAGTTTGCAGTACCTATATCACATTGCCCATTCGGCTGGGGCTGTAGAATACTCCAACAGCTTCTCTGCAGAGGGGTAAGAACCCCCCAACGAGTGTCCTGGATATGACACTAAAAAATCTGATGGTGAGGTTCCAGCAATGCTGGAGCTTTGGGGAATGTGGAGTACCCCTTTATTGCCATCGCTCCCAGGTCCACTCTGGCTCGGAGTGGTAGCACCTGAAAAGGGTTCTATCTATGGGTTAAATAGAACTAAACTGTGCTTCTTCCACTATACTGATTTTTGCATTTAAACTGCGTATTTATGCTAAACTGAATTGTTTAAAATAGAACTGTTTTGACATTGGAACTGCTTATTCGTGCTGAACTGAATTGCTCAGAATAGAACTGTTTTTGAAGTCTAAACTGTGTACTTATGCTGAACTGAATTATCTGAAAAAAAATGTTTGACATTTAACTCTGTGTATTGCCCAGTCAGCTGGGGCTGTAGAATACACCGACTGCACCTTTGCAGAGGGGTAAACCCCCCCCAACAAGTGTCCTGGATATGACACTAAACAATCTGATGGTGAAGTTTCAGCAGTGCTGGAGCTTAGGGGAATGTGGAGTACCCCTTCATTGCCATTGCTCCCAGATCCACTCTGGCCCGGAGTGGTAGCACCTGATAGGGCCCTATCTATGGGTCAAATAGAACTAACGGCATACTTATGCTAAACTGAATTGTTTGAGTAAATTGAATAGCTTGAAACAGAAATGTTTTGACAATTAAACGATACTTACATTTGAACTGTGCGCTTGTGCTTAACTGAATTGTTTGAAATAGAACTGGGGTTTTTTTACATTAAAACTGTATCTACACTTAACTGAATTGTTACATATAACTGCAACTGTTTTTTGACATTGAAACTGTATTTACACTAAACTAAATTGTTTAACATAGAACTGTTCTGACATATAACTGTGTGTAAACAAAATCTGTACTTTTACAAAACTGAATTAGCTGAATTAGAATTGCTTGACTAAATTGAATAGCTCGAAATAAAAATGTTTTTTTTTTACAATTAAACTGTACTTACATTTAAAACTGTGTACTTTTGCTAAACTGAATTGTTTCGAATTGAACTATTTTTGACACTGAAACTGTACTTACCCTAAACTGAATTGTTATATATAACTGAATAGTTTGAAATAGAAATGTTTTTGACAACTAAACTGTGTACTCATGCTAAACCAAATTGTTTTAAATGGAACTGATTATTTTTATAAGAATGGATTTGGCGTGAAATAACCTGCAAAGGTTGACATGCCATAAAACCAAACCAAACTATATCACATGACTGAAGTAGTTCAAGCCGTACAAGGTATCCATGCTGTGATTGATAGTATTACAAACTCAGCATCTAAAGCTGCCAAATTAGGTTTCATGTTACCAAAATATAGAAAAACTTTTGACTGACCCTAGTAAAACTGAATCAATTTTAATGATCAGAAAAACATGAACAAAGCTAATCTCAAAACCGTCTGACAATTTTCAATATCACAAAAATAAGAAAAAATTTAAGAAAGTTACTCTACAATATGATTTTTTCTCTCACAACTTTTACCACAAGATTTTCTGAAATAAGATTTTTAGTTTGTTGATGTATAGACACCCTGACTTCCCAAAAATGAATTTTTTTTTGTTTTGTTTTTATTTTATTTCATTGATTTCCTTTTTTTTTTCTATTTTCAATTGAAAAATCTGATAATCTTAGAAAAATGATTATTCATATCCAATTCCCAGAAAGGTGAGTAATTTCCAGACTTCTTCATGCCAACAGGTCTCGATCTACTATTCCAGTGAATATAACATTTTATGGTCATAAAAAGAAAGAACTGTTCAAATCTGTTTTGTTTCCTGCCAGCTTGCTACATCTGTACATAATAAACTAGTTAAGCTCCATTTTTTTTAGATATTTCACAAAAAGTTTTTACAAACAGAGAATTCTCTTCATCAGCCAAATTTTTTTTTTTTCAGAGTTTAAGAAATTGTCAAAAGATACAGATTTAAGCTATTTTACTAATTCTATGCATTCTTGTTGACAAAGTATAAAAATTTGGTGTGCAAAACGTCTTCTCTCGATAAACCTTTTTTTTCACTTTTACATATTTTGGTGCCTGTAATCCTGTTGATCGTGAGCAGAACAGATGTATAGTATTAAAAAATAAATAAATAAATAAACAGACAGTGAAAATACTGAACCATTTTTTATTATTGCCAAAAATTTAAATGAGACTTCAATGGCTTAGATACATATAGGAAGTGATTATTTCCCCTGATGATTACTGTCAACGTTCTCTTAGTTGTAGCAAAAAGTCATAATTTTCTTAAAAGAAAATTCTAAGAAACCGCAAAAAATAGAAAATTTCTTAGAATTTTCTTTTTCTCGATTTGATATCCTAATTTTTGATTCATCCTTTGCTAATGACTAGTAAGCAGTTGTCTGAGTTTGAAAAAAGTCAAATTGTGACATACAATGATTGGGGACTGTCACTTTGTGATATTACAAAGAAATTGAATTGCTTTCGTTCATCAATTGATATTTTACCCATAAATTATTTTTTAAAAATGGAAATTATCATCAAAAAGAAGATTGCAGCCACAAGAGAAAAATTACTGCATTTGATGCTAATGGATACCCTAGCAAATATTAAGGGGTCATAAATTGTCCTAACTTGTCAGAAACTACATTAATTATCCGCAATTGTCAGCAATTGTCTTAATAGAATTTTTTATGCCAATTATTAGGAGTTTTTGCCCTGAGCAATAGAAAAATAGCAAAAAATCTTGTCATAAAGCTTGACCCCCACTTGCCACCAAGTAGAAATAAAACTCCTCAAAAACTCTTTTTGAAATTTTGGGAAAATACCTGATTTCATTTTTGATACTCTTTATCAAACTGAAGGAGAGTGACATTGTCCTCAATAATATGCACAATCAGATCTATCACACCAAATTGCAGTTATGAAAATAAAGAACTTCAAAAATCTATCTCTTTTCTAACTATCTCTTCATGATGCTTAGACAGTATTCAGTATCTACACAGAATTGATGAATGTAAGTTTTTGCTGGTCAGTTAACACTGGTGTGTCCATATGTTGGAGTCCATAAGAGAATGTCACCTATGAGTTTGTCTTTACTTCCCAAGCAATGCTTAGCATGCCTTGTTTGTCTTAGTCGGATGGTTTGTGAGATGAGAAGTGGCTGTACAGCTGCTGTTTCATAGGGTGCTGCTTTAAGAATTTTTTCAAACAGTCAACAGCATCTTTGTGTAGTTCCAATCTAACTTTTTCTCCAATCATTTTGTTAGAGTCTAAGTGGTGCAGCCATATAGTAATACTGACATGTCTACAGCTTGGAAGAATCACTGTTTTATCTTATATATTAAATTTAAGAAAAATTCAAAAAGAGTAGAAAAATCTGAATTTTTTATCTCACTAGTGCAACACATTCTTTTAAAATTTTCTTTTATTGATTTAAAACAATTTTGACACAAAATACAGATTTATAGCAAATCTTTTTCCTAGAAAAATGATATTTTTATATTTGGAAAGAAAATGGTTTTCATTATAAATATCTTATTTCATGAAATTTGACTGTTCGGTGACATAGTTGAATTTGTTACACTTGTGATTGTAAACAGTATCAATTCTTTTTATTTGAACAAGTTATAAAATAGTTGATTGTTAAAATTTTCATATTTATAAAATAACCTTGATATTCTTTCAACAAATAGTTGGGTTTTTTTGTTGTTTTATTTCTTCAATGCAATGTTTGTACTCAATGGTAAGAAGAAAATATTGTTATTGTATTCTAGAATTTAGCATTCACCTTTAGATTGCCATTGCAGAATATGACACAAGGTCATGTTCAGTATGGGTATTCTCCTGTGGGAAGATGAGTGGTGTCGAAATAGCATAGCTTTTTATGATAAAATTCAAAAAAGAGTACAAAGGTCTGAATTTTTTCTTGTTTCATGAAACTTCACTGTAGGCATAATTGGTTTGGTTGGATTTGGTTTGGTTTTATGGCATATCAACCATTGTTGGTTATTTAATGCCAAATCCTGTTTTTTACATATATATTAAATATATGATTTGTAAACACATTTTGTAGATTCACACAGTTAAAGGATCAAACAGTTCTATTTCTAACAATTCAATTTAGCATAATTCAACAAAGTTAAATAGTTCCAAGTTTTGCTATGTATCACTACCAATTCAATTAAATATCAGTCATTTGTTTACACAGTTAAATGATCAAACAGTTCAATTTAGTATAAGTCATTTGTTTGCACTCAGTTTAAATGTCAAACAGTTCTATTTGACCCATAGATGGGACCCTATCAGGTGCAACCACTCCAAGCCAAAGTGAACCTACGAGCAATGTCAATGAAGGGGTACTCTACATTCCCAAAGCTCCAACATTATTGGAGCCTCACCATCAGATTGTTTAATGTCATATCCAAGACACTCATTGGAAGGGTCTTACCCCTCTGCAGAGATGCAATTGGTGTATTCTACAGCCTCCAGCTGACTGGACTAAGGCATTATTGTATTTGTTGCATCTGTAATGATAATCAATAACAGTATCAGTTTTGTTTGTTTTTCTTAATTTTTTTTATATATATGTCACATTAAGCAGTTTTATCATATACAGAGCCAAATTAAGTTCTGTAGAGGTCCAAAGAACTTAGAAGATTATGGTATCCACTTACATATGAAGTCAGCAGATTTTTTTAAACACAAGCATATTTAATTTAGATAAATTTATTACATGAAAAAGAATAAATTTTGGCATTAATAACCCATGAAGGTTGATATGCCATTAAACAAAGAAACCAAACCAAACCAAATCAAACCAAGTCCTGAAGCTGAGCTAGATTATTTTTTCCAGTCATAGACAACCAGGGGTTTACCTGAGATGCAGGTAAGCTATATAAAACTGATTAAATTTTATTTACCTTACAAGCAGAAATTTATTTAATGTTATCATAGATACTTTCCAAGAGGGAGAGGCAGAAAGGATATATTAAGAATATATCTTTATGGCAAGCCCTATGACATGAGAGACATTCCCCACAAAGATAATGCTTCACCCTAGTCATTATTAAAACATTCAAATATTTTTGGCCTTACTTTGAAGGTTTGATGGATGGGATCATAAATGACCTGTTCACACCCACCAGTAACCACCTTTGCAAGGGTATCTTTCTTAAATTAAAACCAATCTGAATTTTTTTGACTTTATAAAGGTTTTAATATCTGATCATGTATTACATCATCTTTTCTATCAGAGAAACAAATTTTGGTTTATAGTCTGAAAGATTATCATCATCTGCCTTACAGTAACATAATCAGATGGTTATGTTACTGGGACACAGCAAAAATAGTTCATCATAGCAAGATGTTTTATTGTTCACCAAGAATAAAATGGTGCATCATAGCAAGATGTTTTATTATTCAACAAGAATAAAATAGCACATCATAGCAAGATGTTTTATTGTTCACCAAGAATAAAACGACACATCATACAAAGATGTTTTATTGTTCACCAAGAATAAAACGGCTCATCATAGCAAGATGTTTTATTGTTCACCAAGAATAAAACGGTGCATCATAGCAAGATGTTTTATTGTTCACCAAGAATAAAACGACACATCATAGCAAGATGTTTTATTGTTCACCAAGAATAAAACGGTGCATCATAGCAAGATGTTTTATTGTTCACCAAGAATAAAACGGTGCATCATAGCAAGATGTTTTATTGTTCACCAAGAATAAAATAGGGCATCATTGTAAGACCCTTGGCCAGGTTGGAATTAAGCCTTAAGAGGCTCGTAGTCTAATAGAATTTCAGTCCACTTCATTATACATGTTCATCCCCTTCTCCATGTCTTTTATAGAACTACTCCAACCAGAGGCATCCAAATACTCTACATTGTTTCAAATTCATTCAAAGGCATCCTATTAATTGTGATAATAAATCAACCTCTTCTATTCTTATATCTTGATTATTATTTTTTTATTTTTTATTTTTATTAGGAGTCCAAAACTAGAAGATCCTTGAGGGCTCTTCTAGTCTTGGAGCCCCTTGGTTGTAGCTTATTTTAAGCCCATATATAAATCTGGCACTGATCCTAATATATAATCGATTGATTCTAATAGAAGAAATCAAGTTATCTTTTAAATACACATTTTCTTTTAAATTGTCACTGTAAGATAACATTCAGATTTAGTTAAAATCTATGACATTAAAAATCACTTGCTATTTTGTTTAGGATCTAAAATATATTTATGATTCAAACTTCAATATTTTATGTATTTACCCAACCCCTCCTCCATGGACAGGATTTGACACAAGGAGTATGGAAGGTTTGAATTCAGAGTTTTTTGTTGCTTAATCAAGGCTAAAGCACCCAGTATTTACCCATAGCTGATGGAGGGAGGGACAGACGGTTTCTTCCCTCTCTTTGTGCAAACAGGTTTGTTCAAGAATTGAACTCACGCCACTGATCCCATTTCCTACGACTATAACCGTTACGCTAACCTTACCTCCAAACTTCTGCATTCTAGATTTTAAAAATTGATAAATAAAAAATCTTAACAGGTGTATTTCGAATGACCTTTAACCTTTTTTTAACTGGTGTCTTTGACTCACAATGAAACCGAGTGACAATCATTGGTTAAGAGAAATTTCTTAGTAATGATCTTTTGTTATGAAAGAAAAATTGTCAAAAAGGTGCAAAGCAGAGACCCCTAGCATTTATTACGTCAGCTGTGGCCTTGATTGAGTATGTTTGTTTGTTTTCGGTTTCTTTGTTGTTGTTTTTTTAACAATTTTTAAAAAAATGTTGTTTCAAAAACTTATACGTCGTTGTTTGTCGTGATTTTCATGCTCGCTATATTTTCCTTCTTTTTTTTCCCCCCTCTCTCTCTCTTCTCTTGGTTCTTTTCCCACCACGAGTGCTTTTCTCCCCTTTCTTAAACTTTCTTATTTTTGCTACAATCATTTTCTTCCTTTTCTTCTCTTTTTCATTTTTTGGACACACCTCTGTTTCCATACACGTTTTATGACACTCATACTCCTCCTTCGTTTCTAAAGATTTCCTTTCTTTCTCTCTGATTTTTCTTCTTTTTTTTTTTTTTTTTTTTTTTGGTACCCTCCTTCTTCAGCTTTGAGAAAATCTACAAGTAGGCCAACCCGTGAAAGCCAGTAGTTCTCTAGAAATCTTTAATAATAATACAATCATTACTCGTACACATGCACTACTTAAATAAACCATTACCCGAACCAAATTGGGGACCAAATACTCACACGTACGAATTACGTAGAACGTTAAATGCAGTTTAATATCAACAAAACTAAAGTGTTTATTTAACAGCTGATTGTAAAATTATTTCGTTAATACTACCCTTATATTTTTGGTTTTTCTTCCTGCCAACAGTCTACTGCCACTGGGTCTATGAGATAATGTGCAACACATAGCCTTTTTCTTTTTCTTCTTAGAAGAAGAAGAAGCTTGGTTTTATTCTTTCTCTCTACGTTGGTTGAACTTTTTGTGGGACGACGGTCTAACACTATGCTGTTTATGGGGACCTCCACATGCAGTAAGTAAAAATATGAATTCTGAAAAAAAAAAAATGTTTTGACTTAATCTAATCCAATTTAGTTTTACTATCATTCATTATTATCAAAATCAATACATTCCTGTTTCTTTATATTTTTTCTCTCGTTTCAAAGTCAGTTCACAGTGTTGTTGTTTTGCCTGTAAATTTTTATATATATATATATATATATATATATATATATATATATATATATATATATATATATAATCTTATGTAAATTTTATATATATATATATATATATATATATATATATATATATAATCTTATGTAAATTTTATATATATATATATATATATATAATCTTATGTAAATTTTATATATATATATATATATATATATATAATCTTATGTAAATTATATATATATATATATATAATCTTATGTAAATTTTATATATATATATATATATATATAATCTTATGTAAATTTTATATATATATATATATATATATAATCTTATGTAAATTATTTATATATATATATAAATATATTCTTATGTAAATTATATATATATATATATAATCTTATGTAAATTTTATATATATATATATATATAATCTTATGTAAATTTTATATATATATATATATAATCTTATGTAAATTATATATATATATATATATATATATATAATCTTATGTAAATTTTATATATATATATATATATATAATCTTATGTAAATTATTTATATATATATATATATAATCTTATGTAAATTATATATATATATATATATATAATCTTATGTAAATTTTATATATATATATATATATATATAATCTTATGTAAATTTTATATATATATATGTATATAATCTTATGTAAATTTAATATATATATATATATATATATAATCTTATGTAAATTTTATATATATATATATATATATATATAATCTTCAAAGTTGTTTAAATGCCAAGCACGGTTTAATGAAAAAGAAAAAAAACTATTAGCAAGTAACTTTACTTTAGATATGAAACTTTTTTTCTTTCACGTTTGTCATTCATTCCATACAAATATCTAACTTAACAAGTTGAAGTGTGACTGAATTAAACAAGTAAATAGGTGTGTTTATACATCGTTGTCGATTGTATTTTAACATTCTATTTTAATCTCAGGCTGAATGCACATTCTGCAAGATTTTTTTGAAATTGTTTACAGGTGTTTTCTTAATCAATAATCTTATAAAATTTAGATATACTAAGGAACTTTTTTTTTTCTTTTTTCATTTGGGAAACGTGGTGTCTTTAATGAAGTAGTTTTGCTTTGTTTGGGTTTTTTTTTTTGTTTTTTCATTTTTCTTAATTTTTTTTTTCTTTAAAAGTAACACACTTCAAATTTATCTTTTAAAAAATCAATTGATTAGAAATGATTCCTTCTTTTTTTTTTTTTTTTTTTTTGTGATGAGTAGAAAGGACAATGTTGAAATCATATTGTTTGATTCATCGCAGGGAAATGTTTTTCAAGTGTCCGATCTGCATATTTTTGTACGTTACCATAATTCAGTAAAAATTATACATTGTAGCCGTTACAGCGAGACTTTTCTTACTGCATTCTAACTTGTCGAATAAAGCAATTTTCTGTCCAGTTTGTAATTTAATAATAATAGTTTGGGCTCACTTACATGCTGTTTCTTATTTGTTAGCAATCAATTATTGAATTAATCATCCCCTAAGGTGACGTTTAAGCGAGTATATGAAAATCTTTTTAGTCGTTGAAAGTATTTTTTTTATTCAGAAAAGTTCAGTTTTCTTTTAGTAAGGATACAAACATATTTTAACATTTTAAATAAAATGAATTCAATAAAGGGTTTTAAGACCTTCGACATTTGGAGAAATAATACAAGTGACATTAATTGGTGGTAAACTTAACTTATTAGGCAATGATAGATTCTTTTAATCAAACAAAGTATTTGGAAAATTTAACATTATTTTATACAAGTATTCTTTTTAGGATCCCATTTTTGATATACCGTGACAGCCAAAAATTGGTACCATTTTTGTTGGCACAATAATTGCATTAAAATGATTTCGACTAAATCTATTTTCAATCCAATTTACAACCTCTGGATAGATTTTGCGTTTGCACTACTCTGATTATTGTAGTTTATCAAGGGAGTTAACTATTAAACCATAATTATAAATCACTTGTTCTCATTTGTTTATTTACAAGTAATCATAAATTGAATAGATAGGATAGAATTCTGGATTGAACTTAAAGGCTGCCAATAGTGGCATTTAAATAAACTACATAAAGTGAAATTCTGAATTAAAATTTTTTTTATTCAAGTTGAATTTATGACAATGGATCTCATATATCTAAAGCCAAAACCTGTTTTTTTTTTTAGTTTTTCATCCCCCTTAGTTGATTATTTTGAGCTTACTGAGTTATATTATGAACATGTTAGATTTAATTTTACAGTCAAAATTTGAAAACGACTCAATTTTGATGGAATTTTTAACAACAGCTTTCCAAGTAATTAATAATGATATTCAAATTTTATTGGCAAAATTATTTTTACAATTATCAGTTTTGATAGCAAATTATTTTGTTTGGTTAAAAGTTTTCTACTCTGATATGAAGTATAAAAGTTTAGTTTTGATTTTTTTTTTACTTTTAAATGAAGAATTATCAACCCTTTTTAATAATAATCATTTTTCTGACTTCTATTTTCTTTCATTTTAATGTTTAATTGCTTTTTTTTTCTTTTTAATAAATCACCATTCACTTGAGTTGCAAATCTACAGCAACAAGGAGATAATAAAAGATGAATTTTATTATCTATTTTATATTTATTATTATCCTTCTTTTGCATATTTTTCATACCATTGTTAGCTGGTGGTCTTTCACTGGAGCCTGAGTGACAGCAAGTCTCCTCAGGTCTCCAGGACTCTTCTCAGTATTCTAGCCGATCTCAACAATGCTGTATTTTGGATGGTCTTGATTCGTTCTCCAATTTGCAACTCTTCCAGCCTCTTTTACAAGCCTTTGGCGACCATTCCAAGTGCACCAATTACAATTGGTATCACTGTCATCCTCATGTTTCACAGCTTTCTTAGTTTTCTGACAAGGTCCAGGTACTTGTCTCTCATTTTGCTTTCTTCTTTTACTCTGTCATCTGCTGGGATGGCAAAGTCTACTATACAGTAAGTTATCTTCTTTTTTTTTTTTTTTGTTAATCATCCCTAGGTCTGGTCTGGTCTGGTCAGAATTAGCTGATCTGTTTGTATTAGAAAATCCTAGAGAGTTTTATGCATTTCATTTTCCAGGACAGATACTTGTTTGTGCATTTACCATTTGTTCATATGGTCAAATTTCAATTTCAATTTCCAATAGATCACCTTCCCCCACCCAATCATATCTTGTCTTATATTCCTTTTGAACTAGTTTGCTTCTGTTGCTTATGTGATTAATCATTTTGTCTTTGTCTCCGCCTATAACCTACACTTGCTATATTGTTGCATATTATCCATTTTTGCTTTAACATTAATTCTTGTGGCGTTTTATGCATCTATTAGAAGAGATTCACTTCCTCTCTTAAGGTTTCCTTTCCATAGCCAAGGCTGAGTCTTGTCAAGTGAGATTTCAACAGTTTATTGCTTGAAATACCCATACAGTTGTTTTTTCTTCCCATTTCTGTTTCCTATTTTTTGTTGTTGTTCTATTTGTCCTTACATTGTCTGTGCTGTTTCTGGTCACTGTAATTAATCTTTTTTTGCTCTTTTTTTTATGTCGTCTTCAAGTCCTCGTATTGATGTATTCATGCTATCTTCAAAGTTGGCAAGTTCATTTCTTCTTTTCTTGATGCATACTCTCTATATGTCATCTCTTGGATGTAAGGCCTTGCAGCTCATCATCAATTTTCTCGACCTCTGATCCATTCGTCCGAGTTCTTCCCATGTCTATTTTAAGAATGGTCTCAATTAACTCACAATAGGGACAGCCCTGGTGTTTATCCCTTTGATGAGATTTTTACTGCAGAGTTTGATTTTGAGAAGTTTTCTCATTTGCCTGAGATAGTCTTTTATTCGTTTTTTTTCGTTATTTTTTCTTTCATCTCCACTTATTTGATGGTGTCCACTTCCAATAGTCCCAAGTAGTTGTAATTTTCCTTTTCTCCAAATGTTCTGATTCTTTCTTGATTTAGCAGTTCTATTTCTTCCATTATTTTTTTTTTCCACTTTTCATTATGAGTATGGTACATTTTTCTATGCCAAATTCCATTTATTATTATTATTATTATTATGATTATGACTATTTCTGGTGTGCAGTTGATATTTTTTATATTATCTTATAAAGTTATTTTTATGTGAAAAGTTTCCCAGACTTTTGTAGAGAATTTTTTTTTTTTTAAATACCTGCAACTTGCAGATAATTTCATTTAGAAGCAATCAATTGTCCAGTAGGACACTTGGCATAACAGATATAGAAGCATTTGGTTGAAAAGTGTTTTTAAGTGAAATCATCTGGAGGTTGCCAGTTCAATCCTGATTACAAGGAATATTTACTATAGCTTAACCCTTGTACCTCCTGTTATGGTTAAAAGAATTAGAATGATCTACTCGTGTGGATTAAAGAAAGGGTTCGGTTCAAAATTCTGTGTGGACTCCCGAGTTTGATGTGAAATTCCTAAAGAAGGTCAAAGTATGCATTGGCCAAAATATTCGTCCAATTACTCTGTGATAAAAATTATCAAGCTTCATCTGTGAAATTTAGACAAATCAGAAGTTTTGTAAGTAGATATTTTCTTTATTTAATTTTGCTTAATCAGTGATTAATTTTTATAGTCTTAATCTGATATTTCGATATCTCTGAGACATTGGAATAATTCACTGTATATGATAAAGTAACAACAACTGAAAGCCATTGGATCAGCCAAAATGTTTGTTGTATATTTGCCATTAAATGGCATGAGGAGTGTTTAGTTTTTACTTCATTTAAAAAGGATTGCTTTTTGATTATATTGTGATAGCTGTCATATTAGCATACATTTTTTAAAAAGTTTCTTAGAATTGGCATTATTTATTTTAGTGGTTGTTACATTGTGTGAATATGTATAAAATAAGCAACATTTTCAACATATTTTTATGCTTTTTTAAGAAAAGTAAAAATGTACAATATTAAACAAAAAAATGGCATAAAATTTTTTTTATCAAGACAATTGATGTAGTTTATGACAAGTTAGGACAATTTATGACCCCTTGATATTCACTAGGGTATCCATTATCATCAAATGCTGTGTTTTTTTTCTCTTGTAGCCTTGTTTTTGATGATAATTTCTAGTTTTCTTATAATTTAAAAGGAAAACATCAATTGATGAATGATGGCAATTCAATTTCTTTGTAATATTTCAAACTGACAGTCCACAATCATTGTAAGCCACAATTTGACCTTTTTTTCAAATTCAGATTGCCAGCCATTAGCAAAGATCTAATTGCAAATTAGAATATTAAATTAAGAATAAGAAAATTCTAAGAAATTTTCTATTTTTTACTGTTTCTTAGAATTTTCTTTTAAGTAAATTATGACTTTTTGCTGCAACGAAGGGAACTTTGTCAACAATAATCAAGGATATCACTTCCTATGCCCATTTAAATTATTTAAGTTTCTTTAGAATTTGTGACAAATCAGTTTTTTGACTGTCCAATACAGTAATTTGAATTTTTAGAAAAAATTTGAAATAATAAAGATGCTGTAAATGATTGAATGTCACTGGATTTGTGAAGTTTCATAATAAGGTCAACCAGCTGATGTTGATAGCAATCAAATTAAGCAATTATTTGTTCATATACAATGTTATACAGTGTGGAATATAGCTGTCATATTCAAAACACCCAAATCAAGCATTGGATATGTTTGATATATTGATGTATGACCACCAAAACGGTTAAGTTGAAAAAAAAATACTGAACCTTATTTAAATGTTTGAAAATTTGACAAGCAATGAAAAGTGAATATTTTACAATGATTGGGAATCCTTAGGCAAGCAAAATCCCCCCTCCAATTGTATAAGAGGCTGGTTTTCATCCTGTGCTTATGGTGGAACTGAAAGGGGGTCTTCTCTTAGATCCTTCAAGATGAAGCAAATGAATGATTCAGACAAGTACTTCTCCCACTTTGAACTGATCTAGGGCAAGAAAAAACTGATAGCAAAACTAACAATACTCCATTTAAAAATTGACCTTGTGTCACATACTCACTTGCCCTATTCACTAGACATTTCACCTTTCAGTTTGCTATTTATTCTAGTCTTTACGGAATCCCCATAATCAATTCCCCCAAAGACTGCAAAAGGCATTTAGTACAATTCTTTATTGATAAAAATCAAATCTTCTGAAAGGAGAGAATTATAAATTTGAGTGAAAGATGGTCAAAGATAGTGAAATTAAAACAGTAAATAGATTGTTCAATAAAATTAATGTCATAATTAAAGAAAAAAAATCTTTTTATTTAAACTGAATGAACTTTTTTAAATGATCCAATGCAGTACTATATTTTGTTAGGGGAAGTCCCTCTGTCAAGATTGTTAAAGTGCTGTGCTGAGGCCCCAAAGTAAACAACTTTAAACTTCAGTTGTGTTATTACATTCCCTTTTGGACTAATACCCTTGGGAAAGCTTCTTAACCCCCCCCCTTATCCCTCAAACTGCTGTTTTCCTACAAGTATGGCTTTGGCAGTAGATAAACCATGGAGGTCAATATGCCATTAAACAAAGAAATCAAACCTATATTTTATCATGGCAGAAAAATTACTTGCTTAAGTACATGTCTAGGTCAAATAAGATATTAAGACTTGGATTAGTGAGACTTACAGACAAATGTCAAAAATCCTGTTAATTCAATTTCTCAAAAAAAAAAAATCTATTTTCCAATATTTGTTGTTAATAACAGATTTACACTGTAGGAATGAACAAAAAGTGATGCTCATTTTTTTTTTTTTTTTCGGAAACTTTGACACAGCTTAGAAAACGTAGAGGTGCTCATAGTGTAATGGTTATCGATGTAGAAAGTGAACTTGACAACCCAAACAGGGCTGTTTGCATTTCACATGAGGCTAATTCCCTTGGGAATAGTATGAATCCAACTTGTCTCCCTCCAGCTAGAACTAAATTGTAGGGTAGACTGGGCTCTTTAACCTTGGTGTGGCAACCAGTCTAGAAAAAGGAAAACTAAATTCAAACCAGTTCTAGACCTGGAGAGGGAAAGGCTCTTCCAGGCTTACCCCTCTGCAGAGATGCAGTTGGTGTATTCTACATCCCCAGCTGACTGGGCAAATTAAAAATGAATTTTCCCAATTTGTTTCTTTTTGTTTTCTAGAAAGAAACAATCCCAAATTTGTCTAAAAATAGAAAAATTTACTTTTGTTTCTTATAACTGAAATTGTATTGTTAGTTGCTAAGTTTCTCTATTTTCTTAACATGACTTTTGCAATTTAATGGATAATTCAGTTAGTGTTTCAAATCTTACATTTGAAGATTATACCTTTTAAATGGTATATCTTATAAATTGAAATTTTTTCAAAAAAGAAATAAAACCTTGAAGAAATATGCAACAATTTGTTTCACAAAAGATTATAAACACATATTAGTCAGGTATTTTTGTCCTCTAAAGTATTTATAATGCAAACAGATTTCCATACAAATAATATCATCCAATGAAAAAACAAATATTTATAATGAATAGTTTCACCAAATATTTTTTCACCATTTTAGTCATATTTATTCAATATTGTAACATTTAAACTACTACATCTCAATTTCTTATATACAATGAAAGAACTTAAAAAAGAATTGTTAATTTGAAAAACATCTCTAAAAAGATTTACCACGAATATTTTCTTTTTTTTTTATGGACTACATTTTTAAAAAATATAAAAAAACAAAGAAGTGAAAAAATTACCTTGAGAAGAGAAATATTTACTTTAATTTTCTTGTTTTTTAAATCCCAAAAGTAAGGCTTCTGTTTACAAACAGCATTTAAAAGAAAAAAGATAAACAAAATGTATTTATCAAATGACTTAGCTTTTTTAAAATGTAAAAATGATCTTATCATTAATTGAAAAAATCATTTAAATGAAGAGAAGAATGACACATAAAAAAAAAGATGTTGACTCCAAATTTTTGAGTGGAAACTTCTTTTAAAATCAACATTTTTTTAAAGTTTTAAACTTAGCTTTTTGGTACATGTCTTTTTTCATATTTACAATAAATGATTATAAATATCAATTGTTAATATAAAAGATTAATCGACATAACCGAAAATAGATTTATTGATTTAGATTTTTTATCTTATGAAGTTAATATTGTTCCGTGAAAATGTTTAGTTTTATAGAGAAATCTTTTTATCTGAATTTCTAAAATGAGGAATTATCATTATCATATACTGATGTTGTCTTCATCTTGTTTGTTATTACAAAAGCATTTGAAAAGTTTTCAGTCCAACCCAGAAGAACTTGAAAAAAAGAATTTTTTGTGGGGGGGTTAAAAAACAACTTTGAGAACAATGTACCAAACACAAGGAATATGCGGGATAGTACACAAGTTTAATGCCTTCTTTCCTGTGCCGTTTTATAAAGGCACAATACTTTAGCTGTTGTTGCTTCCATTATCATAGCTTTAACTTTCTTGTAATTTCAAACTGAATTCTTTGTGAGGGTCAGCTGACCAAGATATTCTCATGGAATGTGACCAAATGAGGCTTATTTTTCAACATGATTCCACTTGCAGTTCGCACACTTCTTCCATTGGTGTTGTAGTGTTTGAATCCCATTGGTAAAAAGTCATCAATAGCTGCCATAATGTCATCATATGAACTTTTCAGTCCACTCTCATTTTTAATTCATGGATAGGGTGAGTGGATTGTTTTCCTTCTACCATCCAAGCTTAGAGGATTTTGTACAAGTTATTTTTATTACTTAATTGGTGCTTGAGATATATCAATTATCTTTCTCTTTTATTGAATAACTTTTATGCACTACCTGACCTAGGAATTGAACTCACTAGCATAAGTAACGAGATATCTGTGAGACCAAGTGTCATTTAGAACAATTTGGTGTTAGTAACTTGAACCTTAAGCTTAATATCATTTATCTGCCTTTTCAACTGAACTAAAGTATATATGTTGTGTAATTAAGTAGTGGAATTTTTTAATTTTAAGCCCAATATCATTCCTTTCTTAATTAAGAATTACCATATGGTATTCATTTGTACGCTAGACTGATTAAGAAGGCTATTAGACCCTAACATGTGTTATGTCTATTGTGCTGACTTAATTCAACTGAAGTTGATGACACCCATCACTTTTCTCTCCATACATGATCAACCATGCCTGATTTTGTCACACTCCATGAATTATAGTTTTCCAAGCCTTACTTTTAAGGGTCAGTTGGTTTCTTCTTTATATTTCTGGTCACAATTGTATAGGATTGAATATACACATGTATCAACAGATGAGCTAGAAAGAATTATAGATTTTAAAGTTAAATGAGTGACACTCAAGTGATTTATTGATTCAAACATTTTTAGTTTTTGTCCAACTTGTCATTCTTACCTAAGCTATAAAACTATGTAATTATTTTACGCCTTCACCTTCTATAACTACCTATAATCTCAATTAGAAATCTTTAATTAAATATGAACAAAGTTTGGTCATTTTTTTTCTTTTGATTTGAAGATTGTAAATTTAAATTATGTATACTTAGCTGGTTTGTAGTTGTATATCTCCCCACTAATTATTGTTATAACCCCCTCCCCTTAACAAGAGCCTTTTTTCTCCATAAGGAACAAAAAATTATTATGCAGTAAATTTTCTCCCTGAATCTGATATGTATCCATATTAAATTAGGTCATTTGGTTACCTATAGAAGATAAAATTCTTCTCCCAATTATTAATATCATCATTATTATCATCATCATCATCATGTCACACTGCTAGCACAGATTTCCCTGGTTCTCTCTCTCTCGCTATTTGTCTCTATCATCCATCACTTCCAGTCGGTCTTTTAGACTACATCCTGTGTTTGTACAAGAGCTGTTGTGGATAGATTCTTGTTGGTTGGCCAACACTTGCACGTCTATGTGAAGGGGTCCATAAGAGAAGGTCACTTATGAGTTTGTCCTTACTTCTCCAGCAATGTCCCGCATATCTTGTTCATCTTATTTCGATGGTTTTAGAGATGGGAAGTAGGAGGTAGATTATTCTGACTCTCACCCAATATAGATATACTACCCATGAATATTTCAACAAACAATTTTTTTCAAGCCATTTGGTGTTGGGATTTAAAAACATTAGACAAGTAGAACCAAATCTGATTGTAATCAGTGACATTAGAAGGGATATATTTTATCACAATTTCTGCAAAATATCATCTAATAAAATTGAATTGTTAGATTAAAGTGTTTTTTTTTTCTATCCTTCTAAAATCTTGTCCAGAATTAATCAAAAAGATTGAAAAGAAAAATTGGAATTATCTTATCCATTTTTAGTTTGGTTTTCTTTCTTTTTTTAATGGCATATCAACCTTCATGAGTTATCAAATGCCGAAGCCCTTTTTGTAGAAGAACAGTCATGCAACTCTTTAACTGAGGAGATAAAAGGGGTCCATATCTTTTCCAAGGATATAAGTCCAAAGGTGAATGGAATTGAGTTATTGAAGTTTAAACTTACTACCAGGCCACAGTCCAGTACTTAAATTTCTATGCCATGAGGAGGGAATCATACATTTGTAAAATATACGCTACATATCAGTATAAAATAGCTGTTTGTTTTCCCCATAAAATTGAATTATCAATGGTTAACAAAATATCAAATATTACATGAATAAGTAGCCTATGTAAGCATTCTGTATTGTCATTATTACTCTTTTTTTCTTTTTTTGAGATTGGGGTTGCATGGTGTAGTTGCTAACATGTTGGATTGCATAGTAAGTGAATTCAAACTCCAGTCGTGCTATTATGTTCACTTTTGGATTAATCCTCTTGGGGAGGAAGATATGAACCCCTTCATCCCTCCCCACTACTGGTTAAATAGTTTCACTACTATTCTTCTACAAGGCTAATGACATTAAATAACACAGGAAGGTTGCTATGCCATTAAACAGACAAACCAAACCAAACCATTCTCTTTCTTTTCTCTCTCTTCTTTTTCCCAACAAATAAAGAAGAAAAAAATATGATTCTACTACAGTATTGGCAAAAAAAAGACAGTGAAAAACCGAACCATTTTTTATTATTGCCAAAAATTTCAATGAAATTTCAACAGCTTTAGACACACATAGGAAGTGATTATTTTCCTTGATTATTATTGTCAAAGTTCCCTTAGTTGTAGCAAAAAGTCATATTTTTCTCGTCCTTGATTTGATATACTAATTTGTGATTAATCCTTTGCTAATGGCTGATAATCAGTTGTCTGAGTTTAAAAAAGGTCAAATTGTGGATTACAATGATTGTAACCTGTCACTTTGCGATATTACAAAGAAATTCAATCACCATTGTTCATCGATTGATATTTTCTTTCAAAATTATGAGAAAACTAAAGATTATCAAAAAAAAAAATTTGTAACAACCAGAGAAAAACTACTGCATCTGATGCTAATGGATACCCTACCAAATATTAAGGGGTCATAGATTGCTCTAACTTGTCATAAACAACATCAATTGTCTTAATAGAACTTTTTATGTCAACTGTCTGTTTTGTTTTTGTCCAATATTTTATGTTTTAGTCATGAGAATAATTGGAAATTCTCTCTCTACAAATTTTGTACTTATAACAAAATTTCTAACAAATAATTGTACTACTTGTAAGAAAATAAAACTGGTTATTAAGAAGCTTGAGTATAATGAAGACTATTAACATTCTTTATGTCTCATTCAATAAAGGGAAAATATTTAACTGTTTTTCTAATTTCTCTTTCTGTTGAAATATTGGATCATTATCAGGCACCTTGTTCATTGCATGCTTGGCCGATCATTGCTCTCTACATTTAAAAAACAAAAACAAAAAAAAATCAATGATGTCTCGTAACACTTATGTTTGTTGCATTGTCCATATATTTTCTTTGTTTTTCTCAACTGCATTTCCCAGGTAGATATTAAGCTTTGTATTTTATTTTTCTATTTCTGATGACTTAGACCAGAAATTTAGATTTCCTCATATTTAATATTCTCATTATCTTTTTTGTCATCATGTGTGTTGGAGTCCTGCTTCATTTATTACTTATTCTTTTTATTATTATTATAAATATTCTCTATAGAATATTCCCCCCCCCCTTGAAACCAGCCATGTCAGTGCTAACTGTATGATTGTACTACTTGGACACTAATGAAACATCTACAGAAAAAGTTAGATAGGAACGACACAGGGATGCTCCATACCATTTTGAACAAATCCTGGAAGCAGCACCCTCCAAAACAGCAGCTGTGCGGCTACTTACCTCTCATCGCACAAACCAAAGTAAAGACAAACTCCTAAGTGACCTTGTATGGAGTCCTACATATGGACACACCAGCGAAAACATACATTCATTAGCTCTGTGCAGATACTTGGTGCCATCTAGAGGACTTACCAAGTGCAATAGCCAATAGGTATGGATGGTGAGAGTCAAGGGAATTCGTATTGTCGGTACACTTTGAGGAGGATGATGATGATGATGATGATGATGATGATGATACAATCCAAAATGCTGCACTATTAAGAATGGAGCAGACTGGTGAATAAGCAAGGACTGAACCCTGCTCAGATAGATGACAATTTAGAGTAACTAGAAAAAATCGGTTTGCCTGATTAAGCAAAGCTTACCACCATATATATGCGAGTAATGAACACCTATTTAAATAAGTTTTTCACCTCAAAATCAATATTAAAGAAATATTTTTATAGGCTATCATAGCCAAAAGTTACTGACCATTCATTTCATGTCATCTATATATAATGATAACACCTTTTTATCGCTAAAATTAGGGGTCGATCATTATTCGAAAATACGCGGTAAAAACAAAACAATGACAGTGAAAATAATGGGACAATTTTTGGGTCTTTTCTTTTGATGCAACATCAAAAACATAAGGCATGAAAAATTTGCTCAAGACAGAAAGTGAACTCTTCAGTTTGAAGACCGGTGTCCAAATTTAACCTTTTTTTTTTTTTGCTGGACAAAAATCATGTTTTTTGTTGTTGTTGTTGTTGTTGTTGTTTTTAAATTCTATTTGCGGTATTTAGAAGAAAATCATATTGTATGTTGAGAAAAAAAGATGAAATACATTGGATTCAAAATGTGATACACACACACACACACACACATATCAGTGGCAATTCTAGATCATCAATGTTACATTTCTAGGTGGACAATGATAGAAAATTGTAATGGGCATGATTTTTCAATTTCCAAGTTTGTTTGGTTTTTTTTGTTTTGTTTTTTCTTCTTTTTTTTTTCTGTTACTAAATTAGACATTTTTGGCTCAATCTGTTTGGGTTTTTTGTTTCGTTTTTGTTTTTCTTGTAACGATGTAGATGTGAAAAAATATATAATAGCTGAAAATTTTTCCATTTAAGAAAAGTAATTAGTAAGTAAATGCACTTTTTTCTTTTTTTATCATTTGATAAGTGCTTTAAATGGAGAGGTTAATTTTCGTTATAAAATTAGCAAGAAATGGAAAAATCAGGTCAATCTTAGCCGTTTTTAAAGCAGTTTTAAATTAGAAATTTTACTTACTTGGCCATACTGATTTTGTTGGGGTTGTTTGATTTTAGTTTTTTGTTATTGTTCTGTTGGTCATCTGATTTTCTAGGGTCTGTTGATGCCAATAATAAATCTCATACGAATTGAGAAAGGTAAAGCTAAATTGATAATGGATCACTGCTGTTTTTTTTTTTACCTGGAAGCAGGATTCTAATAAGGAAAAACAAAAAAATGGAGGCCGTTTTATTTTCTATGATTGCAACTCAAACTTTTCTCTCCCTCTCATATTATTGCAAATTTGTTAATTAAAAAAAAAAAAATTCAAGATCATGTTTCTGCAGTCAAGATGTTCAGTGTTATTGATTTTGACATGGCGACACAAAGACGCGTTGATATAGCAAATTTGAAAATTGGTTTTATATAGAAAAGAAAGAATTTATGTTCTTTTTTACACACCGTCATTAAAGATGTATTAACCTCTCACTAACTAAAAACTTCTTTTGTCGTGAGGGTCTAAAAACAAAACTTTTCCTAATGTTGATTTAATATGCATACTTTAATTGCAAATAATATGGCCGTCATGGACCTTTCGTACTTAGCTCAGTCAGCCGAGGCTGTAGAATATGTTGACTGCATCTCTGCAGAGAGGTTAGAGTCCATTCATCACTAATGAGTATCTTGGATATGACACTAAACCATCTGATGGTGAGGCTTCAGTTCTGGAGCTTTGTAGAATGTACAGTACCTCTTCATTGCTATTACTCTCAGATCCACTCTGACCCAAAGTGGTAGCACCTTTTAGGATCTTCTCTATGGGTCAAATAGAACTGTTTAACCATTTAACTGTGTGCAAACAAATGACTGATAATGAATTGTTAGTGTTACATAGCAATACTTGAAACTATTTCATTGTGCGCAAATTAAACTATTAGTGTTAGGTAGGAATACTTGAAACGATTTAACTGGTTTGTTTAAAATGTTACCTACAACCTAGTCATTTACAAATCGAGAGAGTGTGTGTGTGTGTGTGTGTGTTCATGGGATTTGGCATTGAATAACCTACAAGGATTGATGTACCATAAAACTCAGCCAACCTTTTATACTGTAACAAATAAAAAAATGTTTTAAGAGCTTTTAATACTCTGATTTAATAGAAAATATTATTTTCTTTTAGGTTATTAGGCAAATAATTCTATATCGATATTTGTTCTGCTTAAAAAGTAGGGACCTTAAGTTTGCATTAGATTTTAACTTATTTCCTCCAATCATTGGCAAAATCTAAATATGTTATTGAATAAAAATGTTTTTACTAATCAAAAAATATAGATTTTAAAGCTAGAAACTGGAAGCTGTATTTTTCTTTTCTTTTTCTTTTTTTTTTCTTTTGAGATATTTTTATTTATCTTTTTAAGCGATTTCCAGTTTTGTCCCTTTTATTCAGGTTGAATATTTGAATAAAAATGTAAGGAAAAATTTTATCATAAAAATATAAAATGTAAAAAAAAAAGGTAAAAATTAGAGTTTTAAGGACAAGAAAGATTTAAAGATTATTATAAGGTAACACTTTAAATATTAAAAAAGGTTATAAAAATATTTTATTTCACTAGTTTGATAATAAATTAATGATAAATAGTTGACTAAATTTTCTTGTACATTCAAAAACCATTTCCTTTTCTTTTCTTTTTTTTAAGATTAAATACAAAAAATAAACTATTGCTGATATTATTTTCTATACATAAAAAAGTTGCCTTTTGTATTATTAATTTTGTGCGGAGAAATTAAAGCACACCTTAATAGCTGATGGACGAAAATGTCTGTCATGAATTTTTACCTACTATTTGAATTTGAAATACCATATTAAATGATATAATTATCAACGTGTAAGTAATATTTTTACATGAATCAATTTATTAGTGGTTTGATTTGGTTTCTTTGTTTAATGGCATATCAACTCTTTTTAGGTTATTTAATGCCAAAGCCATTCTCCTAGAAGAACAGTAGTGGTGCTATTTAACCCATAGCTGGGAGGATAAGGGGGTTCATACCTTTCCCAAGGGTATTTGCCCGAAAGTGAACAGGATAGCGCGACTGGAGTACGAACTCGCGTACTACGATTCCGCTGTCCATCGCTTTAACCCTTACACCACGACGAGGACACCCCCATCAATTTATTAATTTTTCTGTTTAATAATTTTAATAAAAAAAAAAACTTAGAAAAGTATTTTTAAATTTTAATAACACTTTTTGATTTATATAATCTTGACTTGGGTAAGGTCGTCAACTTTTGATGAATATGAATATTTAAAATGTATTGAAAATTAATTAGATATGTAATGTTATTTTGCTTTTAATACTAATAATTATGGTGTTTATGAGGAAGGGAAGATTTGTTGTTTATTTGTTTCGTTGGTACTTGTCGGTTTTTGATTTAAGTATCTGTTCCCTTCTTACTTCATTTAATGTATTGGTGTTGTCTTTGTCTGTAGAAGGCTGCAAAAGAGTTATGGAAGGAAGGAAAGAGACGAAGATACCTTTTTAAATTTCAACTTTATTTTAAGGTTTAAAACGGCTTTCTGTAGCGAGATATTTTTCTGAACTAATAGAAATAGCCGTGTTTCCCAAACAAGGTGTTGAAATACATTAGTCATTTTCAGTGTGTCATTAGTTTGAAGTCTGTGGTTATGTCCTGTAGGCGTTTTTTGTTAGGTATGTTTGCAGAGACGGCTGCTAACAAGAGTCATTTTTTGGGTGAGTTATGAGTTTAAAGGTCTGTCCTGTTGTCTAGTAGATATGTTCCACAAAGATTGCAACTGGGGGAAAGTGAGCCAGCGTACCACTAAACAGAAACACGATCGTCCCCACCAGCTGCAAGAGAGTAGTTTTTTTCCAGTACAATTGGTCACTGCTGAATGAGAACAGGTTTCTTTATTGGTACTAGTAAGTCTGTTTTTCAGGCATGCGCGGATTTCGTTTTCTGTTGGAGGCTTCTGGAAACTGCTACACTTTGGAATCTATTTTCTTTTTCTGAATCTTTAATTGTCTTTCAAATAAAACTAAAATGTAATCTTGAATAATAACTTCAGTCATTCTTTAATTCTTCTTTTTAACAGAAACAAAAAAAGTCAAAAATTGTTAATACTTAGAATACTCTATTTGGTTAAAGTAGGCCTAGTTTTAACAAGTGACAAACAATATTTTGTCACCTCTCTCATATCTACACATTTATAAACTTCTTTTCTTATTGCTTTTTTTTCCTACTGCATATTATAAATTTCTTGTGGACAACATTTTTAAATGAATATGACTTTCATTCATAATAATTTTGTCCTAATTTTTGAAACTATGAATTAGGGTTTATTTATCTTTATACCCCAATAACAGAGTATTTTGGCATATCTTCAGAACTCAATTTGACCTTGGTCAAAGGTTATGACCCCATGGTAAGAACGTTTTTTGGGTTTTTTTTTTTTTAATTTTAGAAAATTTTCTTTTGATTACTATCTATTAAGCACCGAAAAGTCCGGTTAAAAATAATTGGGGTCTGAACATAGAATGGGGGTTTAAATTTTCAATGTAAATGTCTTGTAAAATTTACCCCGTATGGTGCACGTGTGTCCGAACACGAATAAACCACAGAAGACAAGTCATTTTTTAAAGAAAAAAAAATCTTAATGATCGTGCTCCAACAGGAGCTAACACTCGACTAGACTTCCTGACTTGTGAAGGGTAGCATCGACATAGCTACTTAAATCTTACTATGATTGGTGATCGTGTTGCGCCAGCGGTTGTGACTCTACCGGAATAACACTACGGTGACCCCCATGACTAATATTACCTCTAACGGGTCAACCACGCACACGCATAGTTAGACTTGGTATTTTACAAGGCATTTATGTGCCAAATTAAACCTCTCCTTCCCATTTTATTTAATTTGATTCTTCGAAACAAATGCCGAAATGACAAAAGTTATGACCGATATTATCTGGTATGTGAAAGGAAATAAAATAAGAAAATAAAAAAGTGATATTTTTGCAGTATTTAAATCAGAGTAATAAAATTTGAAAATTTTAATTCATACTAATGAAAAAATCTAATTTTGGAAAAATTTGAATTCATAAAGTTTTTTTCTTCTCTTTGTCTGATTTATTTATTATCTTGCCTGTGTTGTCAGTTGAAAATGTCCCAGTAATTTACTCAATCTTTCTCAAAAATGACAACATTCCAAAAGAAATGAAGGTCATATTCATTCAAAACACATAAAAAAACATAAAAGTAATACATTTTCCTTTAAAAAAAAATGCTCCTTTACTAAACTGGTTCTTTATCTTGTGATTGTAATATTTTGATTGATGGACGGATGAATTTTAACGGCAGTTCAGCTTGTCTGGAGTTATTTTATGCCTAAAGTTTAGGGAATATCATACGCCTATATTTACACTTTTCTGTACATTTTATTTCGTTTTAACGGTATGTGAACATCGTTTGGGATTATTTTCTCATAAATGGTTCGAGAAACATGTTCAGAGATTACTTTATATGGTATTGATCAGGTTTGCGTTTATGATTTTTAGTATAATTTTATTTCCTTCAAGAACAAAATATTATCTATCTTAATCACAGGGCCTCTATTTTATATAATCGATATAAAAGAAGAAAATAAAAGTTTAAATTGAAACTATCATCTTCAACAACTTTTTATAATTTAACTCTTTAATTTTAGTTATTTTTATGACAATTCATATATAGGATATCATTTGGAAATGTAAAATAAAATCAATACAATTTTCGTTTGGCTTTTTTTTTCTATCTGAGATAGAATCGATTTATCATTGTGAAATTTTAAAATGGAAAGAATTTATTTTTTCTCTTCAAAATTTGCTTTGGTGATCAAAGAATATAATGAAAACATTATAGGAGACAATACTTGATGACCATTAAATATGATATCACATCAACATCAGTCTACTCTACTATTTACCTATAGTTATGAGAGGAGGAGAATATTTGGATTCATGCCTTTCTCAAGGGTATTTGCACTAGATGAAATAGTAACTTGAGTTGGTGTGTCTATTTCTTATGATGATAACCACTGCACTATGAGCGCCTTCACAAGGTCATCTAGAAGTGAGTAATTAAATAAAAATGGTTAAAAATTTTATCTGATTTATCACTATTTATTCAGCTCAAATAAAGTACAGCATATTTTTCATTTGTTACCAATACAAGAGACATAGGCGATGTAATAGGTTATTAGGCATGTACAATAAGTTGACCGACCGTAGTTGAGGACGACCCGAAGGCTCCCTTATCAATAGCTACTATACCGAGGTGTAGGGGAGGGCACTACTCCTCTCCCTTAATTGCTCCACTTTACCCTTAATATGTATCTTATAATGCTGATTGTTAAGTAAGGAAGCATCAAGTACTGTTTTTTGAGTTTTTGGTATGACCCGACCTGGGATTGAACCCCGGTCTCCCGGGCCATTCGTTAACACTAACAATAAACAAGGCTTTTTATTGGCAATGTTATGATTTACTACTAACAGGCCACGCCTCTTTTTTTCTAAAGTATGATGTTTCAAAAGCGTAATAATCCATGTTTTGTTTTTGTTTTGTTAATAAATGTTAATTAATTCAAATGTTAATAAAAGTTAATAAATTTTCGGAAAAGGTTTATCTCTCTTAAGCGACTTTTTATATTGGTTCTCTTGTGGGCATTCATCAAAAAACATCAGCTAATGAAAAACCCCACTCAAAAAACAAAGATTAAAGAAATATTATTCAGATGAAATACTTTTATCTAATCAAATTTATTCGATATTTTTACCTTAATCAACAAAATTCTGATTACTTGCAATGAGTGGAAGAGTTTAATTTATGGATGTCAGTGTTTAACCTGATTTTGTTTATTGTTTTTTTTTTTTTGTTTTTTTATGTCCCTGTGACATAATGACTGAAGTGCTTTGATTGTTGCCTTTGAATTAAGTTGAAAAACTTCAGTTGTGCAATTACGTTCACTTTCAGATGAATGCCTCTTGGAAAACATATGAACCTCCTTATTCCTCCCAGCGATGGGTTAAATAGTGCCAATGCTGTTCTTCTACAAGGGATGGCTTTGGCATTAAATAACCCACAAAAGGTTGTTATGCTGCCAAAACCAATTTTTTTTCTCTTTCTTTAACCATATCTTTAGAAGATTAAACTACAACAAATAAAGTAAAAAAAAATGAGCTGAAGATAAATATTGTACCTTATTTTACCGTTTTTGGAACTTCAAAAATAAGGCATCCATACAAACAAATAGATAAAGTTATAAAAAATGTAAATAAAGTTTAATTCTCTATGGAATTATCATTAAAAAAATGTAAAAATCATTCACCTGTACTTTCATTAAATCAAATTTGATTAACACGTTGTTTTCTGAATTTTGAGGAAAAATGTCTTTTAAATGAAACCATCTTTTATTGTTTTAAATAGCAGAAATTTTATTCAAATCCAATACTTAGCTGATTTGGGGTGAATTCTTTTAAAAAAAGACTTTAGCAGGTGCATGTTTTTGTACATATCTAGCCATCATCATAGAAAATTAACTCATCCGTTTGTTTTAATTTTATAGCACACCATTAAGAAAGGCATGAATCTATCTCTTCTCTCTCCAGCTGTGCATTAATAATAGGGTAGACAAAGATATTTAGTCTTGGGAAGACAACATCAGTGTTGGTAAGAGAGGAGACCTGCAACATGGGCAACTGGTCTAGAAGAAGGAAACCTCTGACTTCAAACTCCCTGCTGTGGTGGAGTGGCAAAATCAAGATTTAAAATCCCCAAAGCCATTTGAGGTTGTGTTGAACCTTATTCCAAGACACTAATATTAAGTTGTATAGCACCTTATGATTCCCTTGGACAACATCTGTGATGGTAAGAGGGGAGACCTGTAGCATGGGCAACTGCCAGTCTTTTTTAGTCCAAATTTGTGCCAAGATTTAGATACAAATCCAGAGGGTCTAGTGAGACTGATGGATGCTCTAATAATAACCATTACAAAACTTCTTCCTTCTGTCATAAAAAAAATCATCAGTCCTTCATATGATGCACCAATTAAGAATGAATGCATATATAACCTCATATTACAACAATCCTAACTTTAATGCACAAAAAAGTTAAAATTTGTTTTATGGCCTTGTGCATATTTTCTTTAATCACTAGATTTAAGTTATAGAGTAGAACTTATGTGTCATTTGAAAAGGCAAAATGAGGTGTTCAGAATTTGACAATGGTCTTTCATTTAGATATAATGTGATTTCTTTTAGGTTGCATCTCTGCTTGGCTAGAAAAGATTTGTTTCAAAAGTGCAATATCTTTGTTTTAAGTAATAAAATAGGATCCAATAGATATTTTTGTTTAACATATATGGAAGCCAAACATCTAGATGATTAGCACAATCAAGCTTTTGTAAATTATTTTCAACCCTTGACCATGTTGATAATCTCTTGCATCATATAACATTTATTATTCTCAAATTGTCTTCATAAGTCTCAAATGCTGAATTCGATGATTGGGTATTGTTCAACAAGAAAAAGCATAATATGCTACAAATCCTGTTTATTTTATTTTATTTTCAATCTTAAGTCAATTTAAGTTTAGCATTCTTTTGGGTAGCCAAGCTGTTGGATCCTAGAGAATGAAAATTTGTTTATATGGGTAACTTGACTTGAAGACGAACATGAAATAGGTAATGTCTAACTGCAAGATCACTGGATATCTCCACAGATCATTTTGGCATCAAAACTGCTCTTTTTAGCCAAATGAAAAGATTTTTCTCTGAAATGGATTATTCAAGAACAGGGGCATTAAAAAACTCTTGCTTGAAAGGAAACTTTAATGTTGTTTATTCAGGAACATTATCAATATAAAAACTCTTCATTTTTACAATATTTTGCTATGTGCTAGTTTTGGTGTATATATATATATCGCATGACTGAAGCAGTTCAAGCCATGGTAGATACCCACTGTGGTTTAGTAGTATCGTGGTAGTTAGTGCACTAACATATTTTGCATGGCTTTACTGTGTGTGTGATTTGAAAGCCACACATATGAACATGCAATATAGTTTAATTCAGGAACTTATGCTTTACAAGTTTGAAGTGGGTCATAACGTTGTGGAAGCTGCCAAAAATATTTGTTGGGCAAAAAGTGAAGGCACAGTTGATCACAGTACAATAACCAAATGGTTCAAGAAATTTCACCGTTCAGGTTGCAAGAATCTTGATGATCAGGTAAGGTCAGGTAAATCTAAAATCATATATTCTGAGTCTCTTCTCTGAATTATAGAAGCATATTTAGCAAATAGTACTTGGAGAGTATCAGGCGAGCTTGACATCTCATAGCCCAGTGTGGTTTGTCACCTTGACAACCTCAGTAAAAGCATCCAAAGCTGCCAAATTCTGCTTAACATTACCAAAATATTGCAAAACTTTTGATTAGTATTTTGTCAGAATATTGTTTGCTATGGTATCCTTTTTTTTTTTTCTCTTTTCTTTTTTATTTTGTTCTTTAAATATATGACAGAATTTACTTAATAACCCTTAAGTCTTGGTTATTTCATTTTTAACCAGTACTGGATATCCCAGCAAGTCTTCAATATTAAGAGTTTCAAATTATGTTTTTTTTGTTTTAGGACTAAGAAAATTTTTCATTTAACCTTTTTCATTAACTGAAATAATATACATGTACACATCATTCCAAAGACTAAAAGAATTTAATTAAAAAAATAATTTAAATTGTTTTTCTAACAGAAAAATGTTGTTTTTTTTTAGTCTTCATAGATTATTCTCAGAAAGGTATGTGTGACTTTAAATATTAGGGGGAAAAAAGTGATTCAAGATTTGAGGAAGTTTTATTACTCTAAATTGTTGTAGGATTACGTTGGTAATGAATTAGTTTCTGTTATTTATCTTCTCTTTGTATCAACAAATTGTTTGTCTATTAAGTGTCACTCTCAAAGGTTTGAAATTTGTTTAATTTTTAAACTGTTCCCTGTGGCTGTTGAAAACTAAATTAAATTCTAATGGCAAAGAAATTATAACTGGAATCCAGAGAAAATTTAGCTAGCTTTATGGGTAACTGCTCAATGGGATAAACTGAATAATTTATAGTTTTTTATGTTGGTTTTCCAACTAGTTTAGCTTTGATCACTTAAATAGATCAGCAAACAGGCTAGCCTCCTAATTTATTGAGCAAAGACAAAGGACATTAATAGTGAGTGATATAACAAGATATGCTTATCCTTATTCATTGATAAAACAATTGATGTTTTTGTTGGGTGTAAGATGGCTAGACATCCAGCTTCTTTTAAGTTGGTACCAGTTTAAACTGAACCTGTTTTGATCTTCACATATTGTAATAGGACTCTAATTTGATAGTAACAAGTTTTCTCCTCTTGCCCAATGACTCCATATAGAATAGCCCACTACACATATTAGAGGGATGTTCAAATGTGACATTCTACTTCAGTCAGGTCTAAATTATAAGATTGGGCATGCCCCCTCCCCTTTATTCTCGCACACAGGCTGAGTCACTGTGAAGAGCATATAAAATTAAGATTTGTATGCTTATTTACCCACTGAAAAAAAATGCAGAAAAGAAAGAATAAGTTTAATAATGAATAAACCAAAGAATCTGGATTTATATCTAAAAGCAGAAAAGTTGATTTTCCTGTCTTCTGTACAGTATGTTGTTAAGAGAATTTGTTGATAGGGATGGATAGTAAGAGAGAGTCAAGGAAATCTGTGTTGTAAAGAGAAAAGTACAGTTTATTGATACATTTACGACAGATAATATAATAAGTCCTCTTTTAGGGAAATTTGTAAATGGTCAGATTAGTTGGGAGTGAAGGAAAAGAAAGTTTTGTAGAGTATGCAATTGTCATGTGGCAATTGTGACAGTAAAGAGAAAAGTACAGTTTATTGATACATTACAACAGATAATGTAATCAGTCTCACTTTATGGAAATTTGTAAATGGTCAGACTAGTTGGGAGTGAAAGGGAGGTAAGATTTTACAGTGAAATCACAGTACAATCTGGTTCTGACTTAAGAATTTTATTCTCGATGATCAGGTTGTTAAAGAAATTAGATTTTATCTTTTCAAGCATCTATCTGTATATAAGTTTTATGCATATGCTATCTTTGGATGCTATTGATACTGTTCATATTGTTTAAGGGGATTCCTAGTTGTGTAGTGACTAATGTAAGCTTATTTGAACTATAGTCATGCTATTATGTTCACTTTTGGACTTGTGGGGAAAGGTATGAACCTCTTTATCCTCCCCCCGCAGCCATGGGTTATATAGTACCACTTCTCTTTAAAGATTGATATGCCATTAAAGAAACCAAAGAAAACCTTTTATTTATACTGTCACTCAAGTGTTATAATCTTTAGTGTCTCTTTATTGTAGTTCATCAGATTTTGAACTATAGAAAAAATGATTTATGAATAGCATTATTCAGATCATATGTACAGCAGTGTCCATTTTTGGCAGGTATACAAAATCAGTTGTATGTGCAATTGTAGTGTTGTTTTATTCATTCCCTCTCTCTTTCTTTCTCTCCACTCATTGTTGGCAGGTTGGTGATATTGTTAGTGAATGTGAGAGGTGTGATAGAGGTATTTTGTTTTTATTTATAGAATAAAGTTGATGTAAAGGTGTAACCTAAAAATGATCTACTTTCAGTCAATATCATAGCTTCTGTACACTTGATGTAAAAGTATTTTCCCTGCTACTATAATTCAATTATTATACCATGGATTCTTAAAAATCAAATAATAACCTGAAAACTCTCTGTAAATATTCCTTATTGATGTCCTTAAATTCTTGTAATTCCTGAATATGAGAATTTCTAGTTTATCATTAAGATAATTATTTGATCTCGATTCTTTGTGTATAAATTTTATGCTTAACAATCATTTTTGGCTAAAATTGCCTTTTTTGCTAATTGATCTTTTATTGACTCTTCATTAGAATATATTCACCTGAAGTCTTTCTTGATGTTTTGAAGCTGATATTAATAATGTTAGGAAATTATTCACACTTTCTTGTTTATTCTCAAATTGTCTATACAAGTACAAAACTTGGTCAGTTATTTACTATTATGTTTATTTTTGGCCATTTTGCTCCATCTACTCCTTTGTTTTGAATTTGTTTTTTTGTTTTTTGCAGGGTTGGAGGGGGGGGGTATAATAATGAATGCACTGTTAGGGCAAAAAATCGTCTCATTTGTTCTGACAACATAAAACTTAAATTATATCCCGTCCATCATTAATTGGAGACATGCTTCAGTTATGCTAATCACCTATCTTAAGATTTTAAGATTTTGGTTTCATTTTAGTCAATACACACATACCAATTCGTTTTAGTAGACATGTACTTACCATTGTTCATTTGACTGATCACCATTTGATAATTTTGTATATATTTTTCTTATCATCTCTACCCTATATTTACCAACCCCTCCGCTCAGGCAGGATATGACACAAGGTCAATTTTTAAGCGGAGTTTAACAGGTTTGAATTCAGAGTTTTCCTTCTCCTAGACTAGTTGCCTCGCCAAGGCTGAAGAACCTAGTCTGTTCTACTATTTACCCATAGCTGGAGGGAGAATAATTGGACTCTGACCTTTCCCACTGTAGTTTCTACTGTAGTTAAAAAAATTTTGATGATGCAAAATTCAAATATTGGCACATTTGAACAACCAGGGTCTTGTTATAGAAAGTTGAGACAATATTTTTGGAAATTATTTTTTATTTGCACCAAGAAGAATTATATATACTCCTGCAATTTGTCAGTTTAAAAAAATATTAATTTTTCTTGATTTTTAGATATTTGGTATGTTTACAATATAAATCCAATATCAGAATGTAATTCCGTTAATTTCCCCTTATTTTTATTTTTATTATTCACTAAGAAAAGGAAAAGGAGGAAAATGCATAATAGAAGGAGTGAGAAAAAAACTATTTCAACTTAAGTTTCACCATTTCAAAATTGATGTTTGGAAATGAAGCAAAGGGGCAGATAATTGGGATAAACTATTTTACCATAATCATATTAGATAACTTCACCATCAGAAATTTTGTATAAGGCATGAATAATAGGAAGACTCATTCACTTTAATGGCAGTTAAATAATCAAAGTAAATGTTAATTAAATAAGTCTAAGAACTATTCTAAGGGGTGGGGACTCCTTATGGTGTAGTGACTAGATTGTAGTAAGTGAGTTTAAACTTCAGTTGTGCTATTGTATTTACTTTCAGACCAATGCCCTCAGGGAAGGTATGAACCCTCTTATCAATCCAGTTATGGGTTTAAATAGTATCACTACTGTTCTTTTATAAGGATGGATTTGGCAGTAAATAACACACAGTGTTTGATATGCCATTAAACAAAGAAACTAAGCCAAACCAACCCAGTCAGCTGGCACTATAGAATATACCAAGTGCCTTTTTGCAGAGGAGTAAGACCAACGAATGTCCTAGATATGACACTAAACTGCATCTGATCATGAGGCTCCAGTCTTGAAGCTTTGGAGAATATAGAGTACCCCTTTATTGCCATTACTCCCAAGTCCACTCTGACCCTGAGTATCTGTCAGGGTCCTAACTATGGTGTTAATTAAGATAAACAAGGTCCAGGCAAGAATAGGATAAATATATATTTTATTTTAGAGTTGACACATGCAACTTATCTCAAAGAGATCCCTCTAAAAAGTGGTCAACCCCCTTTCTCCTCCTTCTTCTCCTCACAGCTCCCTCTTCTTCCAGGGGGAGATAATTGCTCGTCCCAGTAAGCCAAGATAGGATGTTAACATATGGGTCAAACCGAACTGTTTAATCATTCACTGTTCTGGAAACTATTTAACTGTGCTAAACAGAATTATTAGTGCTAGATAGGAATACTTGAAGCCATTTAACTGTGAGTAAATAAAACTAATAGTGTTTGCAATACTAAAAATCATTTTCCTGTGTGTAAACAAATGAGCCCTTGCTCATGTAAAAATGGTTACCTTCAAATAATTTTTTTTACAAATATATTTTTAATATATATAATATATAAAGAGGATTTGGCATTATATAACCTTCAAAGGTTGGTGTGCCATAAAATCCAACCACCCATCCTATCATTTGCAACTTTTCAATCTATTTCCTTATTATAGATGTTATTATTGTTTTGAGATGGAATCAGATCCAAGTTCAAATCCTCGACTCCTCTTGGGAAAGACATCAATTGATCTGTTCCCTTCCAGCTATGGATAATTAGTAGAGAATTTAGGGTTCTTTAGCTTTGGTTAGGCAACCTATGCAGAAGAAGGAAAACTCTGAATTCAAACTAGTCATACTCTCCTTAAAAATTGACTTTGTGTCAAGTCGTGCTCATCACGGCAGAGATGTTGGGTAAATACAGGCTCAATTTCTAGATTTTATTGCACTTCAGAAAGAAAGAAATTAAAAAAAAATATATCATTACACAAAATGTCAAGCATTTGTGTTATTCTTTTATATTTTATGAACTCTAATTAATTCAAATGTCCCAAGTCTCATACAACAGCTGTGAATAATCTTCAGTTTTGTATCTAGTGGAGAATTTCTAATAATAAGGATAATTATATACCAATAAATCTTTAGAATCATTTTGATCATAACATTTTTTTTAACGAAAAGGAAAATAATCAAATGTTTTTGTTGGTAAATTCTTATCTTTGCATTAATTTTTTTTCAAAAGTTTTATAGATTAATATATATAGAGAGAGATATAGATATATATATCTTTTCAATTCTTGGAAAAATAAATCATGCTTGAAATTTTGTAATTGACTGTGTTGTCAGAGTTTTTGTTTTGTTTGTGTCAATAGATGGCATGAGGCACATTTAGTCTTAAGTAATTTCATTAAAAAAAATGATGGGTCTTGATTGTATTATGAAATGTTATATCAACCTACATTTTTTTTTCTTTCTTTAACTTTGTCAAAATTGGTGTATTTTTATCTGTTGACTCTAACATTGAAATTAGAAAAAAAAAGCAATATTTTTGGCATATGTTTCTTTTAATTAAAACTCAAATGCAAAAAATAGATTTGCAAAGTTTACAGACTAAATATTGTGAATGACTGAACATGTTAAAAGTATATATTTACCCAACCCCTTTGCTACAAGCTGGATGTGACAGAAGGTCAATTTTTAGGCAAAATATTACAACTGGTTTGAATTCAGAGTTTTTATTCTGCTAGATTGGAAGGGGGGCCCCCATTATTTAGTAGATAACATGCTAAACTGCAATATCATAGTGAGCAAATTCAAATTCCAGTCATGTTATTGTGTCCACTTTCAGACTAATACTCGGTGGGGGGGGTATGAAACCCTCTTATCCTTCCAGTTATGGCTTAAATAGTACCATTACTGTTCTTCTACTAGGATGGCTTTGGCATTAAATAACCCATGAAGGTTGATATGACATTAAACAAACTCAACCTTCTCCTAGATTGCCATTCCAAGGTTAACAAGCCCAGTCTACCCTACCATTTACTCATAGCTGGGGGAAGAATAATTGGATTCATGCCTTTCCCAAGTACTAATTGAAATGTTAATACCCTCATCCTAGAACTCCAGTTCCAAGTCCATTTCCGATAATCGTTATGTCACAAGCATTTCTGTTCCATGGTGGAGCTTTCTTACTGAAGGACGTTCCACAACTGAGTTGATCAACAACCATTGCTTAAGAATAATCAGTGCTATAAATTCCAAGAAATAGCCAACAGACACAAAATATCTAGATCAGACATGAGCAACCTTTTTTTGAGAAGTGGGCCACACGAGGAGACATGGCTCATCATCAGGTGGGCCACATTACTAAAAAAATTTAAGTAATTTTATGTTGAAGATACCTAAACTCTTTTTTACTACTGAAGATCATAAGATTAAACATTTGCCTTAGAAATAGGGAAAAGTTGATTTTTTCTTTTTTTTTTTTTTTTCTTTTCTTTTCTTGATAAAAAGATTTTTTCTATAAAAGGCTGAAGTCTTGATATATCATCACTGATATCGATGTAATTAACACACACTGTTGTCATGATATAATATGGAATAATTTAAAAAAAAAAAAATATTTGAAAAAAAAATCAATGTATTAAATATGAATATGATCTGTGTATCAAAGAAAAAACTGAATATTTTCATAATCCATGAATCAAAATTTTATTAAAAACTATTTACTTTAAATTACAAATGTATATTCAACAATCAGACAGTTAAATATCATTTGTCATTTTTTAATTGAAAGGTAACGTTAATATAAGAATACGTAATAAAAATGTACATAAAAGTAGTAAGATTGGTTTCTGATTAATTCATTTGACTTTACAAAAAGCATGAATAAGTGAGAATAAAATGAGACAAACAAAATTTTAATAAATGTTATTTTTTCCTCATGAAATTAGGCAGGCCCTTCATAAAGCACCACTGGCTTCAGTTTGCCTGTGACTGATCAAAATCAAACTGAAAATCATTTATACTTGTTACTTTTATGTGTAGTTTCCACATGATTTAAACAACAATAACAAATATTGTCTGATTTTCTACTTCAGTGTAAGGAAAGAAATTTTGACAGGTAACAGAAAATGGATATATAACAACAATATAAGAGGTTACAGAAAAAGTGAAATGAACATCACTAACTGTAACCAAGTTTGATTTTCTGCCAAAGAAGATAATGCGGAAGAATTAGAAAAGTCCTCTACTATGAAATGCTCTGCCAGGAGAACCAAATGATTGATTCAAACTAGTACTGCTCCTGATTAAACCAATTGAATGCATCAGTCACTGAATTTGAATGTTAAATATTAACTTTTCATATAAAACATGAGTTTTAAAACAAGAGATATAATTAGTCTACGTGATTACTACTAGATTACTCTAACTATGTGACTTTGAACAATATTGGATGACATAAACACCAAAATGGTTTGCAGATTATATTAGCAGATTTACTTTATAGTCATAAAATTATAATCTATAAACCATTTTGGTGTTTATGTCATTCAATATTGCTTAAAGTCACATGGCTAGAGTAATACTAGTGAAATATTGTGAATTTGTTATAAACCAGTGTAAGTAATTATTTTTTAATGTTATTGTCATTAAGTAGGTAATGAGTCAAATAATGAAAATATTTCAAAGGTGGGAAAGGTACTAAAAGTGTCTTTCATCTCAATGCATTATTTGTAAGTTTTAATAGATTACAAATTCTTATGTTTGGAAAGAATAACAAAAAAAGCAAATTTAAAAATTAACTAAAGTAATCATATAATTCTAGTTGGTACAGTGGTATAAAAAATGTTTTGTCATGAAAGAGTATTAATTCTTTGAGCCTTGATCTCCTGAGCCTAAATTTACCCTTTGCCATTTGATCCTGATCTCCACACTAGAAAACCTAAGGAAATAGAAATATCACTGTGAAACCAATGTAACAAATTCCAAGGGTTCAAAAATCATGTATATCAAATGAATTAAATTTGAATATAATGTGTGCAGTGCAGACAGATAAAAATCTAATCAGTTTGACATTCCAGCAAGTCTGTCTAAACTGGAATATATACTATTTTTATTAGGCTTATTATAATAAAACATTCTGAATAAGTTTCATCAGCTTTTCATGAAGAATTAATAATCACTAAAATCTGTTTTCATGTCTCCATTTTATCATAAAATCTTTTTTGTCCAATGTGATAATAAAAGCCTATAGTAGTCTTAAAAAGTTTTTATAATGACGTCGTATTTGCTGTTGATTAATTTTTTTACTAATGGGATCCAAGTACTCAAAACCAATGAAAGAAGTTTGTGAACCACTAGGGGGACTATATTGAAAAATAAACCGCATTTGGTTACATTGCATGGGAGTATCTTGGTCAACTGACACTTGTACACTTTTCATCTGTAATATTCCCCCCTATTCACCCCACTATCTTTGTCCCTTAAAAGGACCCGTGTGTATATAATAGGTTCATGTAATATCTTGCTAGTATACGTCTATTCTACTAATTTGTCATAGTTGAAAACTTTTGAACCTTATAGTCCAGGTTAAAAGTGCTCTAAGGGTAACTTGAAGCCAAACTTTTTTTAGACTTTATTTGTCTGATCCAGATATTATATCTTTGAGGGTGGGGAACAAGAAAAGTTTGGATAAATTACAACCTGTACTTTTAGCTTAAAATGAATTACTTTTCATTTTTACATCTTGTATCTTATTTAATGAAATGTTTAAAAAAACTCTATCAATCATAACTGTCAATCAGTATTTATTGGTGTATAATTTAACAAGATCCTTGTGTTTGCAAGCTAGGCTTGCAGACCATTTTTGAGTTTGATTCACACTGAATACCCAGTATTTTTGGCCTTGCGTCAAACTAGGCCCAACTTAGTAAATGACAATATGCTTTTTGTATTAAGTGGGGTTATTTAAAAGAAAAATGTACAAGATTTCAAAAAAGAAAATATAGAGATCACTGTAAAAAGAACCCCAACAGCTGTGACAACTTGGTGGGTAGTTTGAATAACAAGGAAATGATACTTGAAACAGCTGGTATTTTTTATTTTAACAGCAAGTTAAATGTCACCTGAAATAAAGTGGAATTTTTTTTATATTCCTGAAATGATTTTCCATTTATAAGAAAGATTTAAATAATTATCCCTTCAAAGGATTGAGCACAAATACATGTATCTCAAAAGTGAATTAGATGTCAAAATAAGAAGTATTGGAAGTGTTAATTGAGGGTCAGAAGCACTAATTCCTGCTAGATCACTGTTTAGAAAGCTCATTTACTGTAAGCATCTCATGTGTCAAACCAGGCCCCAGATTTACTTACTTGTGGGCCCTAAGCCAAATTCATCAGTGAGTTACAAGGCTCACTGGTTGAATACCACTGTGATCCTATGCTTATTGTGCAAGAGCCCTTATGGTTTTGAATATGTTCTATAATGAAATATGTAGTGTACACTTGAAACAAGTTTATAATCTGGCACACTGCATGTAAAATTAGTTTCAGTGGACCCCAGATACTTGTGAGTCCTAGGCCAATGACCTACTATGCTCATTGGTAAATCCAGCCCAATGCCAAACTAAGTAAAACTTAGTAAACAACAAGAATTGTTTGGGTTTTATGGCATATCAACCTTTCTAGGTTATTTAATGCCAAATTCATTTTTATACAATTAATCAGTTCTATTTCAAACAATTCAGTTGAGCATGAGTACACAATTTAATTGTCAAAAACATTTCTATTTCAAGCTATTCAGTTTAGTCAAACAGTTCTTATTCAAACAATTCAGTTTAGCCTAAGTACAGTTTCAATGTCAAAAACAGTTCTATTTCGAACAATTCAGTTTAGCATAAGTATGCGATTTAGTTCTATTTGACCCATAGATAGGACCCTATCAGGTACTACCACTCCACACCAGAGTGGACCTGGAAGCAATGGCAATGAAGAGGTAATCTTAATCCCCAGAACCTCACCATCAGATTGTTCAGTGTCATAGCCAGGACACTAGTTGGCGAAGTCTTACCCCTCTGCAAAGAAGCAGTCAGTGTATTCTAAAGCACCATCCAACTGGGCAAAACAACAAGAAGTATTAAAACTATAACATATTACTATTACATTTCTAATACCACTCAATATTTAATTCACTTTTGAGGTTCCAGAGTTCTTCTAGATGATCAAAAAACTATTTGATTAATAACAGTTGAAATTAGAGTAAGGTTTGCTCTATTAAACACAGCAAATGGACACATTAGAATCGGAAAATGAGGTAAACTTTATCACCATAACAGTATTTCCTTTATTTTTTAAAATTAATGAGAAAGGTCAAGATTTGTTTTTGTTCTCTACTTAAAGAGGTAGACTTACGTAAAAAGAAAAAAATTTAATTAATTCTTTTGCAGGCAAATAAAATAACAAAAATGTCACTCTGCTTGCAAAAGAGATGAAAAAAATATGATTCACAAAATTTATTCACTATTTAATATTAATGAAAAAAATGAAATAAGACACAGTATTGACAACAATCCTATCAGTAGGGCTAAGAATATACTGACTCGATGTGCTACAATAAGACGGCCTCCACAAACAAAAGGAATGTCTTAAATATTGATCTTTTTTTTTTTTTCTTTTTTTCAGGAAAAAAAATGTCTGCCAAGAGTTAAACTAGGATAAAATTGTTTTACTCATTTGAGAGTTTTTCACACCAGCCTTAGCTGATGGTTTTCCATTGGAGTCTGTGTGGCAGCAAGTCCCCTCAAGTCTCCAGGACTCTTCTTAGTATTCTGGCCAATTTCAACAATGCTGTAGTTTGGATAGTCTCCACTTGTCCTCTTATTTTTTAAGTCCTCCAGTCCCTTTGCCAATCCTTTGGTGACTGTATGGAGTGTGCCAATCACAATTAGTATCACTGTCACTTTCATCTTCCATAGTTTTTCAGTTCTCTAGCAAGGTCTAGGTACTTATCTCTCGTTTCACTTTCTTTCAGTTTTACCCAGTGGTCAGCTGGAATGGCAAAGTCCACTGTTAGGCAGGTTCTCTTTTGGTTGACTATCACTAAGTTTGGTCATCTGGCCAAGGTTAGATAATCTGTTTGTATCTCAAAATCCCAAAGAATTTTGTGCATCTCAATTTCTGAGACAAATTCTCGGTTGTGCATATACTATTAGTTTGTATGGTCAAATTTAAACTTCTTGCACAATTCCCAGTGGATCACTTTCTCCACCCAGTCATGTCAACTCTTATACTCTCTTTGTGCCAATTTACTGCATTCGCTTATTATGTGATTGATCATTTTGTCTCTATCACCACATAACCTTCATCTGCTATTTTCTTGTATCTTGGTTATTGACATATCTTGGTTATTCTTGGTTATTGACATATCTTGGTTATTCTTGGTTATTCTCGCTTTGACATATTTATTCCTTATGGCGTTGTATCATTATTATTTTTATTTTACTCTTGACATGCTTTTCACTCTGGCTAATGCTGGTGGGCTTTCCCTAGAGTCTGAGTGTCGCAAGTCTCTTCAGGTCTCCAGGACTTTTCTCAGTATTCTAGCTGATCTCAACAATCTGGATGGTCTCAATTTTTCTACTAATTATTATCATTATTGTTGTTGTTGTTGTTGTTATTTTTTATTATTTTAATTTTTTTTATCGCTATTACATTCAAGGAAAATATCCAATATAAAATTTGAGCAAGTCTTACATAAAGTTCATTGTCTATTTTAACTTCAAAACAAAAATGATCTATATATTTATACAACCCCTCTACATGAACAGGATGCAGCACAGTCATTTTTATTGTTGTGGTTGTTATGTAGTAGAAGCAACAACCACCAGATGTCTATTAATATTTTGATAATATTTATTAACTTATCAATGCTCATCACAAAATATATTTGATATTACAACTCTTTAATGTCACAATAAAAAGTGGATGAATTAATTAAAATTATTTCAGTTTATTTAATCAAAAGTCTTGCCCTATCTATGAGTGGATTTTCAACAAGTGGAACAAAAATTATTCAGAATTGAAGCCTGAGAAATTTCATTGGTAGGATTTGGCTTTATGTGTCTACTACGTATTAGGAATTTATCATTTATTTAGCTGAATGGTCAAGAAATCTCTTTCACTATTTATTGCTATAAATTAAGACTAAAAGAAAAGGTTTGAAAATCAATTGTTATTTTTAAAACAGCTGTATTCAACATAAAATTTTAAAACTAAAATGTTAAAAGTAGAGATCATGAAAATTTTTTGTATTATATTGTCATTAATAAGTATCATTTTATTTGATTTTTACTTTTCTCCTACTAGCTCCTAGACAATCAATATAGCACACAAACACACACTATTTGATGACTACATTGCAGTGCTAACTTGGAAATTCATCAAAGCCTTTCATCTACAATGAATGTACCATATCTCATATGGACATATGAAAAACAATTTCACCTGCATCTACAAAGTAGGAATTTTTATTTTTAAATTGACTTTATGTATTTATTTATCTTTTAATTTATTCAAGAGTTCTATCTTTTTTTTTTGTGTGTTTCTTTGGTTTCAATAGCATATCAACCTTTGTGGGTTATTTAATTCCAAAGTTATTCTTGTAAAAGAACACTAGTACTACTTTATTTAACTGATTGCTGGCAGTGGGTAAGGGGCTTCATACTTTTCTCAAGAGTTTTAGTCTGAATGCGACTGGAGTACAAACTTTCTTAATACAATGTCACAGTCCACCACAGCTACTCCCCACCTTCCTCTGTGTGTGTGTGTGTGTGTGTGTGTGTGTGTGTGTGTGTGTGTGTGTGTGTGTGTGTGTGTGTGACTAAATCATAGTATCAGTTATGTATGCGTTTGAGATGATTGTTTATGATGGGTACATTTGTAGTATTTTCTTTTCCCTGGGAGTGAAACATCTACCTACCTTGTTAGATATAAAGGCTGATTTCTTATATGGAAGTTTTATAGTACTTTACCTGTTGATTTTTATTTTTTATTTCAAGCAATCTACTTAGATCCAAAACTTTTCTTCTTTGAAGCTCCCACATTTTAGATACAACAAAATAGTTTGGTACACATATGAATTCAAAAATTTATTTAAAATAAAAGGTATTTATACATTTTAACTTATAAAACTAATTCATAGCAATCAATGAGAAACATGGATTTGGTATTTTTTAGTGACATTTTATGTGAGAATTTCTATGATATAAGTTATTTTTTTCTGTTGGTTGATTGGTTGGCAGATGGATTTTAATGGCATGTCAACCCATCTGGGGTTATTTTATACCTAGGGATTTAAGAATAGTGTGCATTGTACACATTGTCTATATATACACTTTTTAGTTAACAATTTAAACAATGTGTTAACATTATTGAAGTTTATGTTTTGGGGTTATTTCATGTGGTATTGATCAAATTTACATTCATACTTTCTCGTATAATTTTATTCCTTTCAAAAGGGATAGAATGTTATCTATGTTGATATTTTCAAACAAATCTTACGTATAATTTGCATTGAAAAAGCATTTTTTGCTGAAGGCAAAAGTTCTACATTCATTGAGAACATGTCCAATAGTGCAGGGTGTTTGATGTGTTAAACACTGTGGTTTTTGTTCTTGTTTGAGAAAAGAATATGTCTTTTGTGACAAGCGCATAATTGGGATATAGTGACTCTTCTTTTCTGGATTTTCTGAAGGCTAGTCTCCACTCTCCCAAAGTGGGTTTGATCAAGAAGAATTTATTGTAGATGTTGTTATTCCAGCATTGTTGTCATTTTCTTTGAAGAAATCTATTAATTTTAGGTTTCAACTCCGTCTATGGAATGTTGAATTTATCAAGAGTGAAATCTTAGGCCAATTTGGCTGCCAGGTCAGCTCTTTGATTTCCTCTCACTCCAATTTGGCTTGGGATCCAGCATATAAGGATCTCTTCAGAGTTGGACATGGAGTTTAGTGTACTCAGGAGTTTAATGATCAGATCTTCAAGGTTTTCATTTCTTAATGATAGTAAGACAGAGAGCAAGTCTGGGAAAATGAGAAAGTCTTTGTGGTTGCTTTCAGAGATGATGTTGATTGCTATGTCATTTGCACAGACTTCAGCTGTAAAGATGGAGCTTTCCTTTGGGAGAGATTTTTTTATAATTGTCTTTTTTAAAATGGCTGCACACACTTGAATCATTGTCTTTGGAGTCATCTATTAAGATGTAGAGATGGTGGAGATGGTATTCCAGGATATTGCTGAGTTTATCTTGATGGGAATTTGTTTTGGGGAACTCATTTAATCCCAGTATCACTTTAGGTTTTTGAATAATCCAAGGTAGTGTTTTAGGTATAATGTTTTCATGTATATTGGTGAGAGAAATTTTAGATCTTTGTGTTGCGGTACAAGTACATTAAAGTAATTATGATTTTTATAAAAATTTTATTTTCATAATTTTTTAGAATTTTAATATCATAATCTAATATATATCCTGAGGAAGAGAAGCAACAGATACTACACTTGGATCCTAGCCCAATGACCATGGGATTTATACTCTGATGAAGTGCTTGGAGTCACACTTTAATCCTCAGATGGAGATACAGATACTATACTCTCATCTTTGGCCAAAGTGTAATTTTGATAGGAGTTATTCTAATAATTATTTAATATTTTGCAACAACAAAAATATTTTCATTAAAAATGATCACTTTAAAACTCCAAAGAAAAAACAGCTAGGATATAAACGAGGTGTTTTTATAACTAACATGTCTGTCGTTCCTTCCTACCATCGGGTTCAAGTGACAGTTTTTTTCTTGAGCCTCCTGAGAATATTACACTTTAAAAAAAAAGAATTTTCTTCTTTTTTTTTAACAAGTGAGAAAATAATTCTATTGAGTTTATTTTTACTTAAAAGAGAAAGTAATATTTTGGTAACAAATGAAAACAAGTTTTTTTTTGGGGGGGGGTCTTAGTTCTGTTTCTGAATTTTACTTGTGCAATATGAAGGGAGCTGCTAATCGTAAATTTGATTTTGATTCTATGTCTGTAGTTGTTGCTATGGAAATAATTATATATTATTTCACTCAATTTTTTTCATCTTCTTGAATTTGCCTAATTGATATTTAAAATGTCTGCAAACTCCAATGCAAATTAAACAAATTTAAGTACTATAACTTTAGGCTGAAAAGTTCATATGATGACATCATATTTACTGTAGATTAATTTTTTAGCCAATGGGATGCAAGGTATGTTACACTGATGGAAGAAGTGTGTGAACTGCAAGGTGGACTGTTGAAAAATAAACCTCATTTATCACACTCCATGAGAGCATCTTGGTTAGCCTATGATCTTTTCAGACAACTCTCATATAAATCTCATTCGGTCACATTCCATGAGAGTATCTTGGTTAGCCTGTGAACTCTTCATCCAGCTCATATATTGGTAGCATACATTAGTTTCTCAAGACTATAGATAAGGGTTCAAGCCTTGCAAGGTTTTCTGAAAAACTATCAGTTGCCCAGACTGCATGTCTCTTCTCCCTGCCACTGATGTTGTTCAAAATAAGCACATGTTTTCTTTACAGCTTGTTACAAACCAAGTTGACATCAGAATAAGTGAACAAAAGTCCTTAAATAAATCTATGAATATTGTAAAATTTGGAATATAAAATATCCTGGATGAGCTCTCAGATATGTTATAAATCTAAATGTCATTCGCATAAAATATTCTTTCAACATCTTGCGGGATCGCTCTTAACACATTAAAAATAAATGAGGCAGAAATCCACAAAGAGATGAACCGGAGACAGTCTAATAAAATTATACGACAAGATTTTATTCACCAAATGCAAATAAACATAGAATGACAAAGAGGATTAAAACATAAATAAACAAATCTAACATTTATATTTGTGGTAATGTATCTGGGCAAATATAATAGCTTCTTTGTGTCTGCAATTACAGTATTTAGAGCAGAGGAAATTATCTAAATCTTTTACTTATCTCAACTCTGATATTTTCTATTTCAGTTCATTGTCTCATTGGAGACTTCACAAATGTCTTTCTCTTTTTCTTTTTTAATGTCTCTTTCATTGTTGCATAGTTGAGACTTGCACAAGGGACTCTGGACCTGGTGAGTCTGGCCATACACTGCCTCGAGGGCTTTGTAGAAGCCTCTGTAGTCACCTAGGTCTGCATATTGCTGAGTTCTCTCTGCAAGATTGGTCCACCACTCATTTTGGATCTCTCAAAGCTTACGCTGGAGGATGCTGCAAATGAAACAGAAGGCAGCCTTCCTCACAAGACATGACAGCTGAGTCAGGTGGGCTTGGTGGGAAGGATCTCTTCTTCACTAGCAGTTCCTGAATCTCTTGGTTGTTCTTGTCAAACCAGTCTTTGTTCTTCTTGGTGGTAAACCCCAGAACCTCTTCAGATGTCTGCAGAATGGCACTCTTCAGTTGATCCCAGAGTGTTTTAGGAGAAGGGTCTTCTGGGCAGTCGCTGTTTTCAAGCTTGAACTATAGGCTTGCTTAAAAGTTTACATTCTCTTCAGCTGATTGAAGTTTGTTCAGATTGAACTTTTTCTTGGGGGAGACCTCCCTTTCTTGGTTTGGGTTTGAAGTGCCGCCTAAATTTGCAGTGCACTAGGTGATAGTCAGTGTGGCATTCAGCACTGGGCATTACTTTGGTGTGAATGACATCCTTGAGGTCACACTTGTACACAAGGTCGTAGTCAATGAAATACTAATGTTTGGACTGAGGATGCATCCAAGTTGTCTGTCCTTTTGCTGGAAGAGGGTGTTGGTGATGACAAATTGCTGCTCAGTGCAAAACTCCAGCAGTAATCGCCCATTGTCATTGCAGTTACCAACACTGTGTCTGCAAAGTACTCTTTTCCAGGAATCTGCATCTTGGCCCACTCTAGCATTGAAATCACCAAGGATTATCACCTTGTTGTCTGCTTTGGAAATAGCTGCAGAGCTCCAAGTAGAACTTGTTTTTTTCTGCCGGTACACCTTGAAGAGTTGGCGTGTACACACTGAAAAGCATGGCATACTGCTTATTTTCAGAGGAAGGTACATGGACATCATGCAATGAAATGACTGGTTGGTAGATTTTCCAGCCTGAAGGCAATGCAGATGCTGACCATGAAACCAATGCCAGAAAGGCGCCCCTCTGTTGTAGGTTTCCCTGACCAGAAGAGGGTGTATCTGGCGCCATGCTCTTGGAGGCTGCCTTCTCCTGAAAAGCAGACCTCGCTTAGAGCAGCAATGTCGACATTTAACCTGGACAGTTCATGTGCAATCAGAGCTGAGCAACATTCAGGTCATTTGCTATAAGCTGTATCAGGCATGGTTCTGACATTCCAGCATGCAACTTTCAGTATTTTTGCACCCTTTAAGGTGGGTGCATACCTTCCTTGTTTTAATGTTTTTGGACTGCTGGAGAAGATTTATGTTGACCACAGCAAGCCAACTGGGGGATGAGAGACAAGCTTTGATTAGGCAACCTTTTCTAGGTCCCTCTCCTTGTGGAGCAAGCAGTGCTGTCCCTAAAGAGAGCTGCTTGGTTGTTCAGAATGTTGCTGTCATCTCAGGTCAACCTTTTTATAGACAAGGCTTCCATTCTGAGTTGTTGGTCTGAGCACTTCCAATCTCTCTTTAGCACTGTGTTGTCCAGGACCCAGCAGTTCTCCACATCCCCCAGTAATCATTTAAAGCAGAACTGGATGAATTACTTTTCATGAAAGAAACTACCAAAGCCATAAAGCAATTGTGGAGTAGCAAGGCAGCAGGTGTTGACAGAATTCCACCAGAGCTCTGGAAAGATGGGGGACCATCGTTACACAGTAAGCTCCACAAACTCCTTGTCTGTTATTGGGAGCATGGCAAACTTCCTAGTGATCTCCATGATGCAATCATCGTCACTTTGTACAAAAACAAGGGAGAAAAGTCAGATTGCTCCAACTATCAGGCGGATCTGCTGTCCATCACAGGTGTAATGGTTTTGGAGGTGCCCGTGGTGTAATGGAATTGGACACGGCGACACGAGTTCAAATCCTGGACTTATTGCATTTCACATAGCACTAATACCCTTGGGAAAGGTATGAATCCAATTATTCTCCCTCCAGCTATGGGTAAATAGTAGGGCAGACTAGGTTCTTCAGCCTTGATGAGGCAACTAGTCTAGGAGAAGGAAAACTCTGAATTCAAACCTGTTAATCTCCGCTTAAAAAAATTGACCTTGTGTCATATCCTGCCCGAGCGGAGGGGTTGGGTAAATAGGATCACAGGAAAAATCCTTGCTTGTGTGCTCCTAAACAGATTAGTACCCACCATCACTGAAGACCATCTACCAGAAACTCAGTATGCATTCAGAGCCAACAAGGGCACTATAGTCATGGTGTTTGTCCTCAGACAGCTCCAAGAGAAATGCCAGGAGCAGAACAAAGGACTGTATGTAGATTTTGTGGACCTGACCAATGCATTTGACACAGCAGAAAGGGACTGTTGATGATTATGGAATGCCTTGGTTGTCTCCCAATGTTTCTCAGCATGGTTATCCAACTGCACAAAGACCAGCATAGCCAAGTTAGGTTGAACAACCTCGCTGGACCCTTCCCCATCATCAACAGTGTGAAAAAGGGTTGTGTTCTGGCACTGACTCTGTTCAGCATCTTTTTCAGCATTATGCTTAAACATGCCATAGAAGACCTTGATGATGATGATGCTGTATACATCCACTACCATCTTGAGAGCAGTCTGTTTAACCTCAGGAGACTGCATGCCCTCACAAAAACACTTGAGTAACTGTTCCATGAACTCCTCTTCGCCGACAACGCTGCCCTCATTGCCCACACCCAAAGAGTTCTGCAGTGCCTAACTTCCTGCTTTGCAGAGACTGCCCAGCTCTTTGAACTTGAAAAAGACTGAGGTCCTCCACTAGCCTGCACCCATAGAAGAGTACCACCCTCCCCACTCTCGGTGGAACTGAACTGAAAGCAGTTCACCAGTTCACTTACCTGGGGTATACCATCACATCAGATGCCAAGATCAACAGGGAAGTAGATAACAGACTGGCCAAGGCAAGCAGTGCTTTCAATAGACTCTACAAAAGAGTATGGAACAGCAAGCATCTGAAGAAGGGCACTCAGATCAGTGTCTATTGAGCTGTCGTACTCACCACCCTGCTGTATGGCTCTGTCATGGGTAACCTACCACCACCATCTACAACTCCTTGAGCATTTCCATCAGCACTGTCTCCACACCATCCTCAACATTCACTGGAGTAACTACATCTCCAATGTTGAGGTCCTTAATCAGACAGAAATCACCAGCATAGAGGCCATGTTGCTGAAGTCACAGCTCGCTGGTTAGGGCATGTCTCCAGAGTGGGGATCCATTGCCTGCCCAAGATAATCCTGTATAGTGAACTCTCCACTGGCCACTGTGACAGAGGGGCACCAAAGAAATGTGAACAAAGATTTATGAAAGAGGCCGTCCATGTCGATTACAGGCATGCTGATGGCTGATTAGGCTGATGTGGAACAGGCAAGTCCGGCTGCAGTATGGCTACTGAGAATCCCCAGATCTTCCTCCTGCGGCATTTGTCTCTGAGGTTGGCCCTGCAAGAGTCCTCAGAGGTGGAGATGACCTGATGTACGGTCAGCAGCAAAGAGTCAAGCACTGGTGCTGGTCAATGCGAGAGGTACCAAGGGTCTTCTTGAAGGAGTCTTTAAAACATTTCTTAAAACAAATATACATAAATAAAAAATAAGATCACAACACCTTGTGTCAATTTACACAACTCTAAATAAAGAGGTTATACATCTGGGATATTATAAATATGCAATATACATATCAATATGTACACAGGTTCCAAAATAAAGGGTGGATCAACAGTAAAAGAAATCTATATTAATATATCTCATATCCTCCTTGAGCATAAAATATACAGACCTGTATTCTAATATGTATATGATCCAACAGATGGTGAATACTATACTGTAATATGTTATTCCACACTTTTTGCACTTGTTGATGCAATTCACATATATATACATATGCGCGCACACACACACACACACATATATATATATTTATTTAATAAGTGATTTATCCTGTAACCTGGTTTGGTTGTCGAGGTGCTACTCCTATTGTGTGTCTTGAGCAAGAACAGCCAAGCAGAACCCATCCATCTCCAGGTCTGGTATTGAATTCAGAGTTTTCCTTCTCCTAGATTAGTTGCCATACCAAGGCTAAAGAGCCCATTCTGTCCTATTTACTCATAACTGGAGGGGAGAATAGTTAGATTTATATATTTCCTTGGAGTATGAGCACTATATTAAATATACTTAGCTTCATTCAGGATTTGAACTTAGATAGCAGTCCATTTTTATGATTATAACCATTGCACCATGAGTGCCTCGAATAAACAACTGCAGACACAATCAAATTTATAGATTATAAAAATACCATCTGTGGAACAATATTTATGCTTACACAATTATGATTTTAACAGAGATGCAAAATTTCCCATTATAGAAAGAATTAAATGTGTCAGGTATCATCCTATTATGTCTTGTATGAATAGAAATTAGGAACAGATCTGGCAATCACGTCATCATGGTTTTGTAACTTTATTTTTTGTCAGCATATGTTTGTTTGGGTGATTGTTAGAATCATTAGTGGTGCCTCTACAACCACTCCACCTGGGGTTACGAGAGATGATGATGATGATGGCCGAAGATACACCACATGATGATGATAATTACCACATCCAAAATAGAAGTATAGAAAGTTATAGTGAGAGAGAAAAAAAACCTGAAAGATAAAGAGAAAGATTAAGTAGTGTAGTCTACATAAGTATTACCCATGAAAAAAATTATGGATATATTTGAATGTCTACACTACTTTCTTATCATAACAATGGAATTCCTCATTACTCTATTATGAGACTAGGTTTTTAGACCGATATATGAGCCACATCCTATTTTATATATTAGTATGTTTCCATTACCAAATTCACTGATAATTTTCTTCAAAATATTTTCATACATCTTAATTCATTCTCTTGGAATGATATGCTTATTGATGTGACTATGTTATGACCAATTATTAGGGGTCAATAAATAAATAACTCAACATGGAGATATGAGGTGCCAACACAAATGTATCCAAAGTCTCTGAGGAGGGACTCCTTGGTTCAATGTACACAAAGACAGGCAAGGTGCTTACTATGGCTGGTGCTGCTCTCTCTTTATTTCATTATTGTAAAAATAATGAAGGCACAAGGTCTTAGAGTTTTGGGCGAGGGGAAAGGAGTGGTCTTGCTTTACGTAAAATTTCTAAGGGGAACCTAGCTAGCCACAATCGCCGACCCATTCAACAATACAATATATAACCATTCATTCATCGCCATACGCGCTGCTATCACCAAAATACTACATTTTCTCTATGAAGAAAGACCTACTTAAAACCCCGGAAGTGATGCATGATTTTATTTACAACTTGTGATTTTTACAAATGAATTCATATGATGGGGATGGGAGAAAAACCCCGAAATATATACAAAAACAAAGAAACAAAGGAAAAATCCCCCGTTTGGTTGCCCTCCCATCCCCCCATCTATAAAATTTGGAGGTTGACTGTTTTCCGGGACGAAAAAACTGGAAACAAGTCGGACCTGCCCTAGGTGGGACTGGGATCCTAATCTATAGGGAGGAAAAGAAATAAAGGGTCGGGCGCGGTATGGGTCTATACAAGAAGGTAATATGGTTTTTATACATATGAATGTTCAAGATCTTCAGTAAATGCGGACTGGGATACGATTAGGGTACAAAAATAATGGGGATGGGGAAGATCTTGGATACTAATGACTAGATGACGGGGACAATGACTGACAACATACTGCTAACTAGGTTACAAGGGAAAAAAAGCTTTGCCTACTTACCGGGGGTGGGGTCCCGAAGGACCAGTACCATAGACCCCATGGGCAGGCAGAGGAGAGAAGGATGACTCCAACATTGCCCCCTTTCTTACGACCAGGCTTGCTGCATTCACCCACCTTCTGTTGAATGTTATGCGATCCAAGCGTTGTCTATCGCATCTGATTTTGACCCTCAGCTGATGCCAAAAATACAAAACCAGATCACGATGAGAAAAGTTTGCATCTTCATACAATCCCTTCTTTCGCGTGATCCAAATCACCATTCGAGCTACAGCTAGGATCGCGAGAAACACCACACGCTTCTCACCCTGAAACGGAGGAAGAACGTTGTCCACAACGTAACTAACGTCGAGAAGCACGATCTGCTTGGGTTCGATGCGGGCCGTCCACTCCCCGACGTGATCCCAAAACGGGCGAACTCGCCCGCAGTAGTAGAAGGCGTGCTCAGCCGTTTCTTCTAATCCACTGGCGCAGCGAGGACAATCAGGCATGTCTGCCAGGCCCGCCTTGAAGGGGTAACGCATTACCCGCCTTGAAGGGGTAACGCATTTCCCGCCGAGAAGGGGTAACGCATTCCGGACAAGTCGCCAGGTGAGCGAGAACTCGGAGTTGTTCAAGAAGCTTGATCCTGGCGCCCAATTCCAGTAAGAGCGGATCTCCTCCGCCGTCCAGCCTCGCCGCTCGCTAAGAGGATCAGAAGCGGGACCCACCACTAACTCCCGATATAGCTCTTTCCGAGGCTCTGAAAGGTCACTGGACCCAAGAAGGTTACAAAGGGCCTTTCGGCACTCGCGGACAAACAGTGCTTCGCCAAAGGCCTACGTCAACCTTTAGCCTTTGGGTCTGACTTGAGGCGAGGAAAAGTCCGACTCGCTTTTCGTCTCCACACTGAGTCTCCTGTCAAGGACCGGCCGAGGTATGCAAAAACTGTGATGTCATCAGCGAATGCGGAAACCTTTGCCGCAAGGCGGCTAACAAAAGGTATACCGTGCAGGGATGGACTTGTCCTCTCATGCCTAAGCCTGCGCAGGAGAGGCTCCAACGCGAGGACATAGAGAAGAGGAGACAGGGGGCAGCCCTGCCGGACCGAACGCTCGATCGCGAATACCCTCGAACACCTTCCGTTCACCGGTACCACTGCCTGAGGGTTATGGTACATCATGCTAATCCATCTGTGGAACTCCGGTTTGAATCCGGCAGTCTCCAAAACAGATGCCAAGAACCGATGGTCAACCCTATCGAAAGCCTTGGACTGATCTAAACTGATCAGCGCAGATTCAATGTCGTCTTTTATCCCCTCTAGGACCTCGCGAATCAAGTGCAGGTTGTCCTGGATCGATCTTCCCTTCACAGCAAAGGTCTGCTCGGGGCCGATCAGATCGCAAATGACAAGCTGTAAATGATTCGCTAAGACCCGGGCCAAAATCTTTAACTCTGTGTTAAGCAGAGTTATGGGCCTGTAGTCATCTAAACCCTCCCAAACATGCCTGCCACCTTTCTTCAGCAATGTGATCACGCCCTTAGTAACGCTACCAGGGATGGCTCCCTAGGCGATCCAATGGTTGAACATATCCGTCAGAATAGGCACAAACATGTGCGACATCCTCAAGTACACTTCGTAGGGCAAACCATCTAGTCCCGGTGACTTGTTGAGGCCGACCTGCTTCAACGCATCACGGACTTCGCATTCAGTAACCACACCCTCGCAGCTAGCCGCTTCAGCCGCCCCAGGACGGGGGAAGTCAGCGAGATAGCTACGAAACTCCCGGATCGGGAGATCAGTGCAGCGGGCAAGGCGATCCCGAAAGTGTGCCCGAAAGGCGTCACGTATCTCACGACCCGATTGCAGCAGACGCCCGTCCGGGGTCTTCACAGATGCGATGAACCTTCGCACTTCTTCTTCACGCGCAGTCGCGTTCGATTTCACCGCTTCGTTGAGAACTCTTTTTAGCCTAGATCTAACTACGTGTCCCTTGTAGCGCTCGCTACTCTCACGCTCAAGGTCCCTCCTAGCTAGCTCTACACCTAGGGAGTCCCCCCCAGCCACCGCCCAGGTAAGTCTATCTTCTATAGATTTCGCCTCCGCGGTCCTATCTAGATTGAGCTGTCGACCGTACTTGGTGGCGAAATCTCTAATTCTATGCTTAAGAGAAGCCCACCACCTATTCCCGGTAACCGCCCCCCACTAACGCCCGCTGAATTAGGGATTCCAGCCGGTCCCGGAAGTCCCATATCTCCAGTAAGGAGGTATTGAATTTCCAGTAGCCGGCTAGACTAGGTCTATTAACTAACTGCAGACTGACTCTAATGAGTTTATGGTCAGTCCACGCTATCAAGTGGAACATGGGACAACTAACAAAATCAATGTCAGCTCTTCTCACTAACACTCTGTCCAAGTAGGAGCCTACTTTGGCAGAGGGCGAGCTATCTAGCCACGTCCACATCTCCCGCCCTGGGTGATCAAGACGAAACCTGTCGATGAGACCGTGACGAGTCACGAAGCCGACAAGGCTGCTCTCACACCTTCCTGCACGACTAGCTCCCTGACCGACCTTATCTATCTTGGGATCAAGGATCGCATTCCAGTCACCCATTAAGACTAGCCGCTTCGTATCGTCCAGGAACGGCGCCAACCGACGAAAAAAGGAAACCCTCTCCGCAGCGATATTGGGCGCATAAACCGCAACCAAACGAAACTTGAAACTTTTCACGGCAACATCGGCCACAACCAGCCGGCCCCCGTCACCTGCAAAAATAACGTCAACATCAGCATCAAGGCTGCGTCCAACTAGCAAAGAGACCCCAGCGCTGATGTGGCTGCCGTATGCTGAGAAAACGTTAAAGTCGCTTTCCAGCACCCGACAGTCGGCATCGCAAGTGAAGTGGGTCTCTTGCACTGCAGCAACATCTACATAGAGGTTCCTGAGTTCACCAAGCAAGCGCGCACACTTGCTTGAATCCCTCAGTCCCCTCACATTCAAACTGGCAACGTTTAAAGCCATCAATCCGACTTACCTTATTCAGTGTCGACTATGGGCCGGAAATCCCCAGGGGTGAGGATGCCAACGGCCTGTCTCAGAGAGCTGGTGCCGAGCTCAGTGTTTACTCGGCCATTCCTAGACACTCCCCCGACATCCAGCGGGAACCGTACTTTTAGTGCTCGATAAAAGGAGGGGTGAACTAAGATAGGGACCCTCCCTGAGCAAAAAGGCAAGCATCTTTTCAAGGAAGAGTGCTCTAATTCCGCCAACTTTACACCCGTGTCGGTCTGGCGGACCGTATCCAAGAACTTCCATACGCCCTTGGTACAGTCACCAGCCGAACGGATGAAAGTGGTCACCATGGCTGCACTCTTAAAATTTAATGGGTTGTTTACTTTTTTTTTCCTACTTTTTCCAGTTGCAGTAACGGCTTTAACATCTTTTTTAATTGATGGTCCGTTACTGCTTCTGCACCAATGGTGCATAAATGTTTTGCCTTCTGTTGCTGTTCTTTCTCTAGTTCAGCACTGTTTGCCGCCTCTTTTTGATGGTGGTGGTGTGGTAATGGGGGTTGTAAATATTGTGGGTGTTGTAGCGACTCAGGGGGAGCATTCTGAGGAATGCAATATTGAGGAGGGAACATTGGCGGAAGTGGTAGGGGAGGTGGTGGTAAGGAGAGTGGCGGAAAAGGAGCCAAGAGTGGCATCTGCATTGGAACTTGTTGGGTAAAGGCTGCTTTTGGGGATGTGCATTTGAAGGGCCTTCTAATGGGTCTTCGGTGCAGGAAGGTCCTGCACACACTTTTTTGGCAGCCCCCTCCCCGCTGTCTCTTCTTCTTTTCAGGTTTGTAGATGTTTCCATGTTTTCATGGTCTTCCTTGTTTTTTTTCTTTTTCTTTTTTGCCAATGTGGGTGATACTGGTGTTGTTGATGTTGCTGTTGTCTTTGTTGTTGTTGGGGTCTGTGGCCCTTTCTTCGTTGTTGGCGTTGTTGCTTGTTCTGCTGTTGTTGCTGCTGCTGGTTCAGGCGTCTTGGTTTGGTTTTGAGGTGGGGATGCAATTAAACTTTTTTCCCCTTGTTTGGGGGAACCCCTCCTCTTCCAGGTCACCTCGGACCAGCCCTCTTTGTCATTAGTTTTGGGCTGGCCCTGACTCGGGTCCTGGGCCTCCGCTGTCTTACTGATGGTGGTGGTGGCTGTTGAAGCTGTTGTTGTTGTTGCTGCTGCTGTTGCTGCTGCATTCTCTGGTTTCTCGGGGCAGAACTTCGAGATGTGGCCAATCTGTTTGCAGGACCAACACCTCGGTTTCCGCCCCTCCACCATCACAATCATCTGCCGGTCCCCGCTGATTAGAATCTCGGGGATGGCTTTGAAGCCATCCCTCGTCAGGCACAGCCGGAAGGCATAATCCCCGTAGGCTGTCCCGGCCGGGGATCTGAGGAGGTTATACTCCTCCACTTGGCCGTAGGAGCTTAAATAGGCGGCCAAAACCTCCCCAGTAATGGAGGCAGGGACGTTACAGATGGTGACGCAGAGCCTACGGGTGCCCCTATATTCCGGCTGTAGCCTGAAGTACTTAGTTGTTATGTTGTTGGCTGCCAACTTTGCAGCCTGGTCTTCCGTAGGAAGGAGGACATCCCACGTCGCAAAACTCTTGCGACAGAAGTACTGGCATGGGATGCCCGCCTTCCTCAATAGCTCCTCGAATGTCTCTTTCTTTAGCCCCACTAACCTTTTGGTTTTAAGATCCGAAACGACCAGCGAGAGGATCCTGGGTGTTAATTTTTCCACTAATTCAGGGATGGACAGAATTTCGTTCCCTTTGAAGTACTTCGCGTACTTCTCCACCCTATCCCTTTCATAGTCGGCAGGTCCCCTCTGCTGGCCCTTCCAAGGTGTGGGGCTCTTTTGGGTCGACTGTATTGGGCTGTCTTGTGTTGTATCCAGTATTGTTCTTGGAGAATCAGCGGGGACCGGCAGCGATGGCCAATTCGCCCCTATTAAGCTCTCTTGTGAGGGTTCAGTTTTGTCATCATTTTTTTTGGAGGTAGAACCCTCCATGACTGCAGTAGGGCTTGCAGCCAGGAGGGTAAAACTAAAGCCCCCACCTGTTGCAAGTGTGGAGGGGGGTTCTACTGTTCAACAAAAAAGTGAAAATTATAGAATTAGACAATAGTACAACACGCCATAAAAAATACAAAAAGATTAGAACTAGTAGATACCCCTGAAAAATTAAAAAACACTCAAGTCCTGGATTTTAAAAAAGAAATCAAGTCCGACCACAAGAGAAACAAACGTCGGATAACGAAAAACAAGTGACAAACCAAGTTGGACAAAAAACCGTCACAAGTAACAACTTCTCAGGTAAGCTTGCAAAAAGAAAAAAAAAAATAAAGTCCAACGAAAAAACAAGTCTTACCGAGATAACTAAATTAAAGTTGTAACAAGTAATCCAAATTATCCCAATTATAACACACGTAGTAACACGCTATTCTGAAAAAAGCGGGTGCTCTCTCTCTCTACCAGCTCAGTTCTTGATTAATATACCCTTTGGGTAAGTCCATTATTCTGGTCAGAGGTGAATCACCTACAACAGACTATTATATTAGAATTAAGATCTCATAAAGCATGATTCAGTAATTCATTTGATTATCTTATGATAAAATTGTTGATACACTTTAAATTTGAGCTAATTTATCCAAGCAATCAAAAAAATGACCGTAATATTTAAGTAATTTTACAATTTTCATCAAGGTAAAATCTATAAACATTAATGATAACATCTTACATGAAAGAAGAGATTAAAGTGTTTGAAATCCAGACCAAAAAAGATCACATCTTTTGGCTTGTACAGTCCAAGATGACAAGTAGCGGCACAAGTGTCCGTTGAGGGTGTCTGTTAGTCTGGGCTGGAGTGTACTACTCTTGAACCCCCTGACTGAGTGGTGTGGGGAGCCTACTTAAGGGGCCCCAGAAGAGCAGGTTTCATATATTTTCTATGAATACTACTTTATAAGAATTGATATATAATAGAATGAGGGCCCCATATCATAGATTGGGATGAGTACATCATAGATTCGGTAGGGGTGTGTGCATGAAACCCTAATGCTGACCCTTCCATTAGTTTTATATGACCTGGGATATACTCGTAGACTTTGATGCAGGTCTTATCAAAGGTTTAAAAACTTTTATTTTCTTGTTTATATTCAGTGTTTCCTAAATATTAAACTAAAAGTAAAATTAATTAAAGATAGGAATTTATCATCTTTCTTGTCCTTTCAATATTAATGAAAATAATTTTAAATCTATACATATATTTAAAAATATCTTACTTTAAGCAGTTTCTCACAATTTAGGCATTTCTCTACTGTAATTCTTCTAGTATATAAACATGATGTCTGTCACATTTTGACAGATGATTGCCACCTTTATCACCAAAATTTCAATTCAAACATCCTGATTAATAATTGACTATTAAGTCCAACTGGTGACTTTCAAAACTTGAGGCAAATATGACAAACTTGTCTTAAATCAGTGCAGGATTAATGGGATCCACCTATGGCATATCATTTTTTTAAGAATCTCCATGTTTTTTTAAAATCCAGGACTTAATTTGCACACACTTTACCACAAACGATGCATGTATTACCATGAGGACAAGGTGAATATGAAAGTTTATAAGTTTCTTGGTTTTTTTTAAGTTACTGTGTGATTTGACATGGTTAACATGATATACCTAAATACACATATATGGTGAGTGTACAAATTTCAAAAAAATGATATTCTATTTGTCACTGAGTAAATTTGGAATTTTTATATCAAATTTGACATAGATAAAATTCTATTTTATTATAAGCTTATAAGAGTCTATAACATATAATCTTATATTTTATTAATGAACTCTTCTGATGAGGTAAAAATAGAATTTTATGTTACCATAATAATAGAATTTCTCTTCATAATAAAACCAGGTTGTATGACCAATATATCTTTCAACACATAACTCAAGAATGATGAGAGCAATACCCATCAAATTTTATGTTTAGTAATGGGCCATTGTTTTAAGCATATTAATTTTTGAAAATTTTAGAACTTTAAAAATTCTAAGGTGCAGTTCAATTTGCAATGCAAATAAAATGCTAGACTTTATTTTGTGTCTATCAGGTGAGCGAGACCAGACGTTTATCTTTTTATTTACTGTAATTATGTAAGTATGTCATCATTATCATCATCATGTTGCGCTATCAGCACTGATATCCTTGATCCTCTCTCGCCATCCCTCCCTATTGTCCATTGCTTCTGGCAGGTCCTCAGGGCTACATCCTGTATCAGCACAGAGCTGCTGTATGTAGGTTCGAGCTGGTCGACCTGCCTTTGCTCGTCCATGTGAAGGGGTCCATAGGAGTACATCACTTATGAGCTCGTCCCTACTTCTCCAGCAGTGTACCACATGTCTGGTTCATTTAATTTTGATAGTTTTCATGATGGGTGGTAGGTGCATGTACAGCTGGTACTTTGTGGGGTGCTGCCTCCAGGACTTGTTCAATATTGCTCACAGCATTCTTATGAAGTTGCTGTCAAGCTTTTTCTTGATACGTTTAGTTAGCATCCATGTAGTGCATCCATATAGCAGTATCGACACGACTGCTGATCGAAAGAAACTGTGCTTCATTTTATCGGCCAAGTCTGACTTATATATGACCAATAGCAAATCGATAGCTGTCCATGCCTTTGCTAGTCGCATGTCAATGTCTGTCTCGGTTGATGAGACACTGCAATGGAAGTTAATCCAACAATATAAGGAAAATTGATTAACAAGGTAATCCAAGAAGTAGAAAAATTGAATGTGAAAAAAAGTCAGTTGACACTATAGCACTTTGGTTCTAATTAACCATCATCAGGACGAGCAAGGATGATATCAAGTGATGTTGAATCACTGATGAATGTTTGATAAGATATGAAAATAAAGAGGAAATATTATATATACAGAGAAAAGGGGTATCCATTTAATCAATGAATCAGCATCATGTATAACCCCCCCCCACTTTGGACTGCAATATTCTGAAGGAAAAAAACCCAAAGTTTTTATCATTTGTTGTTGTTAAATTCAACACTCATTCAACTTTTTTTACCTCTAAAAAATAATAATTTATGTAGTTTACATTTTGTTTTGAAACATAAAATTTTCATATTTTATTTTAGAACAAATGCACATGTTCATGCACAAGAGCAACAAGTTTGTACCAAAAATTAATTCACATTAAGAGAAAGAAAATTATAAACAAATACATATTCCAGTGGATATTTCTCTCTAACAGTTTAAAGCATTTTAATTTGGACCATAGATATTACTTATTTTTAGTCATCCCTTCCTGAATATGGTGATGTGTGTGGCCAGAAATAAGTTGATTATATAGTTCCCATGTATAATACGCACCCCTAACTTTTGGGCTGATAAATCTGAAGAAATAGTGAGTCTTATATACAAATAATTATGGTATTAATGAGAGTTGAATTAGTTCATGTGTGATTATTGTTTGAAATTATTCAATTAATATAATTTATTTAATCAAAACCTCAAATTTAAAAAGTAAGAAAATGAAATTAGTTAACTTTTTCTTCTAAAGAGAAAGTTGGGTAGCAACTAGAAAAATGGCCACTGCATTCTTTCTTATAATGTCAAGAGCCAGTGTCTGACTAAAAAAACCTAGTTTCTCTTGAAACACACCCCTAACTTTTGGGGTGAAAATTTATGGAAAAATAGTGTGTTGTATACACAAATAATTGCAGTAACTGTCCACATTTACCTGAAAATGTCAACCAGAAAGCAGTTAAAACTTTATTTCTGTTACATTTTCAATGATTTTTTTTCTGATCAAAAATCATATCTAGATTTGATGTAGGAGCACAAGCCACTAAAGATCAGCTCATTGCAATGTTTATCAGCTTTTATAACATAAAAGACCTAGTTAAACTAGGTGTTTATATTATAACCTGATAACATAACACCTGTATTTATTGCTGCAATAAAAAATAATCTGACAAATTTATGGTTAGTTTACAGAGAGAATCCTTTTTCACTATTCAGTATTTGCCCAGTTGACTGGGCGGGGACTGTAAAATATACCAACTGCATCTCTGCAAGAGGGTAAAACCCCCTCCAATAAGTACCCTGGATATAACACTAAACAATCTGATAGTGAGGTTCCAGTAATGCTGGAGCTTTAGGGAATGAGAGGTACCCCTTCATTACCATTGCTCTCAGGTCCACTCTAAATCAGAGTGGTAGTACCTGACAGGGTCCTATCTATGGGTTAAATAGAACTATTTGACATTTAAACTGAGTGTAAACAAATGACTTATGTTAAATTGAATTGTTTGAAATAGAATTGTTTGATCATTTACACAACAAATGACTGATCTTTAATTGAATTTTTAGTGATACATAGCAACACTTGGAACCATTTAACTGTGTGCAAACAAATTAGTAATGTTGAATAGAATAATTAGTGTTAAATAGCAATACTTGTAACCACTTTGCTGTGTGCAAGCAAATGATTAACTTTAAATAGAACTATAAGTGTTAGATAGCAATAATTGAAACCATTTAACTGTGAAGAAACAATAGCAATACTAATGTGCAAACAAATTTGTTGTTATTCATTTAAGAATGAAATTACCAACAAACTAATCTCTTATATATTATGTATATCTATTTAAATGTTTGCAAATAAAGATCAAAATACTTGAAACCATTTAACTGTGTGCAAAAAAAAAAGAGCTCAGGTTCTTTTAAAAATGTTATCAATAAAATGTGTTTACAGATCATATATATTTAATATATATATGTGTATAAAGAGGATTTGGCATTAAATAACCCACAATGGTTGATATGCCATAAAACCAAACCAAACTATTCAATAAGTACATCATTCATATCTTTGAACTCTTATTGATACCAGGAATATTTGACTGAAATTAAAATTCAGCCCTAAGTTTCCAACTCGTCTTTTAAATGTAACTTTTTTAATATATCAAATATCTTAGTGGATAGATTTTAAAGATTGAAATGCCATCATAGTCGCACTCATTTCCTAAAAATTTCATTTAGGTTAAAATGAAAAAGTTACCAGTTACAGAATGAATTTAAGTTGATTAAATTTGTTTAAGCAACAAAATGTTTAAATTACAGTGATTTATTTTAGACTTTGTTTATTCATTAATTTTTTTAATTAACTTTATTTCTATTTCATTAATTCCTCAACACATTAACATTTATGTATACTTACAACTAATATATAAAAATACAACAAACACACACACAAAAATATGTAAAAAAAAATTTGCCTTTAGCAATTTGTCATATTTAATTTTAATCTTCAAGAAAAAGTGATACATTGCAAAGACGTTAATGATTTTAGATTTTAAGAAAACTTTTTTAATTGTAGGAAGTTGGGAATATATGAGGTGTGTCCATAAATAAAATTTTAAAATAAGGGACTAATGTGATTTTTTTTTTATTATGTTCATAACTAAAACACTTTTTGTATTTAATTGCATCATGCCACATTGGTTAGTATTGGAGTGAATGTAGATGATGTATAGTATACTTGTTGAACAATGAAGGACTGTAGTGTAAAATTCTGTTTCAAATTATAAAAAACGTTTATGAAAACTTTTCTAATGTTGTAACTGGCCAATGGAAAGGATCGTTTGAACTGTATACAATGAATAGTTCCAACATTTCAAATTGAGAAAAACATTCACCAAAGATGATTCCAAATGTGGATGAAGCTTCACTTCAATGGGTGATGATTACATTTTTAGCAAAGTCTGAGATGTTTTTTGTTTCTTTGGGGGGGGGGGGGTAGCAAGGCTAAAGTTTACTTTTGAAGGTTCTAAATCTCAGAAGAAAAAATGAAAAAATGTGGAAGAATTTTTTTCTTTGTTTAATGGCATTTAATGCCAAATCCATTCTTGTAGAAAAACAGTTGTGATATCATTTAAGCCATAGCTAGGTGGAGGTGGATAGGGGATGTCATACTGTAATGCTTCTAAATATTATAGTTTTTACCAAAAACAGATTTAAAAAAACATTCTCAAACAATGTCCTATCAGTAAATAAAACAGATTTCATAAATTCTAAAAATAGCCCAAAGTCATGCTAACCAATACCAGACACTAATTCAAAAATTCCTTCTTTAACTGCCAAATCACCTGATTCAGCAATAACTTAGAATTCTAGGGAGATACATAAAAGAACCAATAGCTTGAAGAGAGTCAGAAAAGAAAGCAGCTTCACAAATAAAAACAAAGACAAAATATTTGAGTAATTTCCTTTTCTTCACCTACAAGCACCTATACACTCCAAAAAACCGTTGTGGAAATTTTGCTTCTGACATCAAAATAATTGCAAACTAACAACTCTCTCTCTCTCTCTCTCTCTCTCTCTCTCCCCACTAAACTCACATAATCAAAAATAAAAGTCACTGTTATCATTTGTTTCCAGTATTTCTGTATTCCTTTTATTTCTTGTTTGTTGAAATTCTTTTGTCCATCTCATTTCTGAGGTCAAGTTTACTACTCTCCATTTCACACAAGCAACAATCCCTTTCGCAAGGGTATTAGACCAAAAGTGAATGTAATAGCACAATTACAATTCAAACTTGTTTTCTACAATTGGAATGAAATAAAGAACAGGAATTAATTCTTCTGTTTTGTCTTTTTTTTTTTCTTTCAGTCTTTATCCCATTTTAATCTTTTATTGATGCTGCAAGTTATGGAAATAGAATTTACAATGTTTTTTGGCAAGAGATTTACTGTGATAATCTTTCATTAGAAAACATCAGGCTGCTATATCTGTTGTTAATGTATGGAACATTTTCACTCTTCAAAAACCAAAACTCAAGATGAATAGTTTTCAAAGTTGCCATGTTGAAATTTTCAATTAAGAACCAATTATTGATATTTGAAAAACAGTAGAAACAAAACCAAAATAAATTTAGATATATTTTTTATATGCACATTACATAAAAAGCACAAGTTTTTCATTTCTTCACAAGTTCATCACTATGTACAACAAATTTCATCACTGATCCTAGGGTGAGTTAAAAGTTTTGCAATATTTTGGTAACGTGAGGAACAATTCAGCAGTTTTAGATGCTTTTGCCTCAGTCGTGAAAGTGACAAACCACACTGGAGTGTGATATGCCAAGCTCTCCTGATACTCTCCAAGTACTACTCACCTTATTTGCCATTACGGCTAGGAGCATGTCTTCGGAATTCAGTTTTAGGCCTACCTTGATCTTGTCTGATCATCAAGGTTCTCGCAACCCAAGATAAATTTCTTCCACCATCTATTTACTGTAATATGATGAACTGCCTCTTCACTTTGCACAAAACAAATATTTTGGGTTGCTTCTATAATATCATGGCCCTATTCAAAATTCTCAAATTAGACCGTTTCACATTCCTCTTTGCAGCTTTCAAATCACACACAATGAAGTAATGCACAATGTGTCAACACACCAATTACCACAATACTACCAACCACAACAACTGCTTTGGTCACATGATATATGTGCCATAAACTTGCACATACCAAAATATTGCAAAACTTTTGACTCACCCTAATATTACCATTTTTAGTTGAAGTTGCCCAATAAAAATTTTCATCTAAAGTCAATAAATTAGTCAATTTTAGTCATGTGCAAAGATATAATATTTGAATAGTCTTTATAGCAATCGAATCTCAGAATAATAATAAGTGTTTTTCAAAAAAAGAATGGTATGTCATTTTTGTGCTAATAATTTTAATAAAGAAATAAAACTAAACGTATTTTCTGACATCTACTAAATTAAGAAAAAAGAAACAAGCTAGATTTCTGAAAATCAGTATTTAAAAAATACTGACAGTGTGACAAGTCTGTTTTTGGGGAAGACAGTGGGTTGGGGTTCACTGCCACATTGAGTCAAACAGCAATTATTCATATTAGTATTTTACTGACCTCTTCCATTTGACCTGTGTTTGAAAGTGAATGACCTCAATTCAACCTCCTATATACTGGTAACCTTAGATTTCAACCAAAATCCCATCTGATATCCATTTAGCTTTACAACCTCTACAAAATGTCAATCTTCTAGCTACAAAATGGTGACCCTTAGAAAGAATCTAACATAAAGAATAACCCTGCCAAAATCGCTTTATCACAGAATTTTTTATAAATTTTTCACAGAAAAACATTCCTTCATTTAAACCTGATTATAATATAAATCAATAGTGAATAAGTATATTTTTTCTATTGACGAAATCGAAAAAATTTATTCTAACAATTGAAAAGTTTTTATTATATCACTTTTGCAAATTTTTTACTAATCCATTTTTTTTTTTTTTTTTTTTTTTTTTTAAGAGATGATGATGATGATGTGGAGATTAGTCTTCTCAAGGAGGAAGAACCACACTCTCCCCTACAGAAATACAGTGATGAAAATCTAGATAAAGAAAACCTTTCAACTATCAATTTATATCCTGATGAAAAGAACAGTTTGCCTGAATCTTCTTCCACTTCTCCACAGGAAAAAAGTAAGTCTGTTTGTATTTTCTATACTTGAATTCAAATTCTTATGCATCTTTGTTATGAATGATTCGGTCAGATTTTCTTCCCTACCACAATTTATTTGTCATATTAAGGATTTAAAAAACTTAAAGGGTGTTTCACAATTTTTCAAATAAAATGATCAGGCACATATCAAGGACCACAAACGATTAGAGTAATGCAAATTACATTTATTGAAAAGTAAAAGGATAAGATTTTAGGATTTACAGCGATTTAGTCTCAAATATGAACCAAAAATGTCAAGATGGCTGCCATTCAGTTGAAGGCATTGTGAAATGCAGCATTCAAGGATGTTGATAACGTGGACACATTCCTCCTGGGTGATAATATGATCATTCAAGAGGATTTCATCTGAAAACCAGACATTATTCAAGAATTCATCATCATCATCATCAATCTTTTGCAAAAACCACTGACACATGGCTACCCTCTTTTCTATATCAACCTGGGTCAGTTGGTGCTTGATTTTGATCTGGTAGGAATAAAGTTTGAAATCTTTAATCAGAATGCACCAAACTGAAGATACAGAGGTTCCACATTCTTAGCTCTTCTCTCACAAAGATCTGGATGAACTCTGGTCAACTGACTCTTGAACTCTTGTGACATTCTTGGGTGTTCTGATTTTTATCGGACGCTCAGGTGGTGCGGAATGTGTTACCCTACAATTTTCACAAGTGGCATGAGCTTCAAAGTTGAAAATCTAACAAGTGTTTGGAAGTGTGTTGAAATTAAACTTCTTTTTGTATCTTACTTGAACAATCTTGAAAGAGATAGCTTCATCTTCACACAAAAGATTTCTGCTCCATCATCCAACACATGATTTCACTTGATCTGGTTGAATATATAAAAATACTAATTATTTCCATGCAATAATCTAAAAAGAGAATGAAGTCAACAGGGAATATCTGAGAGACTGCTGCGTTGTTCCAACAATTGCGAAACACTCTGCAAAATGATAGATATGAGAATGGGTTGAGAAGTTCCTTTGATGACATCATATCTGCTGATGATGACTTTTTTGACCAATAGAATCCAAGCACTGCAACACCAATAGAAGAAGTGTGTGAACTGCAAGGGGGTCTATTAAAAATAAACTTCATTTGATCACATTCCATGAGATTATCTTGATCAGCCTATGAACTTTTCAACGGACTCTTGTAAAATCACTATTTCTAACAATTGTTGCTTCTGTTTGTGAATGGACTGATTTCTCCCCCTTTTTTTAGGGTCCTGTAGATGATATTGCCATGTGATAATTCTTCTTGACATTAATACAAAGATGATGAGTGAGAAATTGATTCTGTCTCGTTAATCAAGTTTTTCTTTAATAAATAATAAATATAAAGAATAATAAAGAAATAAAAAAATTTGAGCATATTTAATTAATTTCCTAACAAAAAATTTCCAATTTTATGCTGATATGATGTTTCTCTAGCAAATTTTAATGATTTAATGATTCTACATTTTGTAGATGTAATCAAATCATCAAAATGTCTGAGTTTCATATCATTTTATAATAATCATGAACATTTTTTGAGATGTATTTCTCAAAAAGGGACTACAAGTCTCTTTATGACAGAAACTCTTCTTGGACACTTGGAGCAAATAAAATTACTAATTGGAAATCTGTGTACAGTGGCATGTCTACAGTATGGCAGGTAGAACATGTCCCTTGGGTGCCACTTAATGGTGGGGGAGGGACTGTACTGAGAGTTACTTGCTATTCAGATAATGCTAAACATCATAGTTTCCATTGTCAGTTATGAGAGATCATCCAGCAAGTTGAAACTAATACTTTTATATTTGAGAGTGTCAAGGCATGTCTATGGTATGGCAGGTAGAACATGTGGCTTGGGTGCCACTTAATAGTGGGGGAGGGACTGTACTGAGAGTTACTTGCTATTCAGATAATGCTAAACATCATAGTTTCCATTGTCAGTTATGAGAGATCATCCAGCAAGTTAAAATGAATACTTTTATATTTGAGAGTGTCCATGGGTCAAGGCAGACTGTGAACATGCTCTGCTGAGAAAGAAAATAAACTGAAAAAATAGACTTTGATCACATTAGAGACAAATTTGCATCAGTGAAAGGAAAGTGCAATTGTAATTTTCAGTCGTACCATAATTTGTTAATTAAAAGATTAACAACAGAATTAACTGGTATTTTTGAGCTGATTTAATGGTGAAATTATCTTTTAAAAAAACATAGGTGTCAGATGTTTTAACTGGAATACAAATCCATTGTTTGCCAATGGCGTTATTTTCCGTTGCTATGCCACTGTCTGTGTAGTGAAGATATTGATAATGGGGGAAAGAATTCTGGATATAAACCCATTTATCTTTGTGTGTGCGTCATACAATATTACCCATTTTAAACTTGGTAGTCCATTATACTTGTAGGTGTTGTCAACAAGCAATTAATTTCTTCAGTTTTGTTCAATAATTGTCTACAATTCTTGATCTGTATCAACTCATTGTTGGCAAATTTTAACTTTCGATATGTCAGATTTAGACATAACTCTCCAGCCATTAAGAGCAATAAGTTGGGAAAGTCAAATTGATACATTAATAGAAATCTTTGATAAGACAAGTCTAAAAGTTTCATTTAGAAATACTTCCAAAATTTAAGATAAGACTCTTGCTTATGCAATTTGTAATTTAAAGATGTATGGTATCTCATGTTACATGGTACGTCTTTGTTTTAATTGAATTTTACAAACATGCTACAATAAAACAAAGAAGCTGATTCAAATTGGTTACAAGACAATTTTAAGTGACTAAGAATTAAAAATTTTAGATTGGTTTCAAGTGTGCTGTCCTAGATATGGCCGTTCAATCTATTGAAGAGAAATTTCAACAACCCCAACAATATAATTCCATATCTGATTTCCTGTAAAATATAGATAATATAAAAAAAATATCTCTTGAAAATATAGTGCAAGAATTTGGACAAATACATAAGGGAAATAAAAATTCCGAAGATGTTTAAAATATATCTAATAAGATGGTCATGTTAAAATCTCTTTCTTCCAGTTTTTGGTTTCTTTGTTTTATGGCATATAAACCTTCGTGGGTCATTTAAGGCCAAAGCCAAAAAGAAAAAAGAACACACTGTAAGGGAGATAACTCACAGCCTTCTTCAACCACACTCATGTGTATCAATTTAAATTCCAATATTAAGCCAGGAATAAAAGTAACATGTGCATCCAGTAAGCCGTTAATTATTTACAGATAAAATATATATATAAAACATGCATATTGTATTTACTTGAAAAGAAAGAAAGCACATACTGCTAAAATTATTACACTTTAGTGTTCAGTCGAATGACCGAACGATTAACCCTAGACAGTAGTCTCTGAAAAACATTTGAATTCAAGAATAAAACAGTCTTACAGGTTCAAAAAAGTCCTTTAAAAAATGGAAGTCTTCACGACAGTAGAATCTTCAGTTAAACAGCAGCAGCAATTGTCATTAGGAAAATATGTATTGAGACAGATTTCAGCAAATTGTTTCTTAGAAAGTTCTTTTATGAAGAGTCTTGAAGAGGAGAACTCCAACTAGCCTCGTGTTCAGCTTTCATATTATTTTTGTTCACGGCATAGCAATTCCACGGCAGAAAACTTGAAAGAATTTCCTCCGTTCAGCAATTATAAATATCCCCTTTCAAATAGGAGACTCAACAGTTGAATTTGAAACTCGATAAAATTTCCTCAGGTCAGCAATTAAAAATATCTCCTTTCGACTAGAAGATTCAGCAATTGATAATGGATACTTGATAGAACTTCATCAGGCTCTCAGTCAGCCATTAGAATTTTTCCTATTCAGAGGAAAATTTCTTCACATGGTTCTCAGCAGTCAAGCATGGTGCTCCTTTTTGAGTGGTCTGCTCCCATTAAAGTCTTCTCTCAAAAAAAGCCGAGTTTTCTATTTCCCGCGTCACCGTCAAAAACGGTATTAGTTCCAGTCATGTTACTAATCTACTTCCTTTGATGAAGGGAAAAAAGTCCCCTCAACACAAACCTCTATCATTCAAAAAAATAATTTCGACACCAAGGGTATTAGTTCAAAAGTGAACATAATAGCACAACTGGAGTTTGAACTCACTCACTTTGAGTCTAAAATCCAGCACTTTAGCCCCTACACCACAAGGACTCACCGTCAGAACTTGATCTGATTGGATTGGTCATAAAATTTGTAAAGAGAAAGACAAATTTTCCTGAGATTTAAATTTTAACAACCCCCACCCATAAAACTATGACCTCCAACAAAGAGATGACCTTTTTAATTCAATTTATCTGAGTGTTTTTTTCTTTTCTTTTTTCTTTGCTATGTTTTTTCTTTCTTTGACTATAAACAAAATATTATCATCATGTGCTTAATTAAAAGGTATATAAACTTAAAAGTATATGTTTGTGTGAAATAAAAAGTTTTAATATCTTTGGTGAAGGTATGTATGAGGGTGAATCAAAAGTTTTGCAATATTTTCATTACATCCAATTGAGGTGTTCTACATGCTTTTGCTGAAGTTGTAAAGGTAAGCTCACCTGATACTCTTCAAGTGCTACTTATCAGATTTTGCTTTCATGGCTTGGAGCACAGACTCAGAATCCATGGTTTTAGGTCTACCTGATTTTGCCTGATCATTGAGGTTCATGCAACCTGAGCAAAATTTCTTCAGCCATCTACTTACTGTACTATGATCAACCTTCGTCTCACACACAACAAATCCTTTTGGCAGCTTCTGCAACATTACAGTCCAGTTTAAACTTGTAAACTCGTAAAGCATAAATTCTTGAATTAGACTGTTTCACATTGATCTGTGCAGATTTCAAATAACATACAAAGTGAAGCAATGCACAACATGTCAGTGCACCAACTAGCACAATACTGGCAACTTTGGCAGGTGCCTTCCACAATTTGAACTGCTTCAGTCATGTGATATATACACTGTAACATGTATCAAAATATTGTACAACTTTTAACTCACCCTTGTATTATATGAAATTCTCTTTAGTTAAAAATGATTTGTATAACAAACTTATAAAAAATTCTTTGGTATATGAAAAAGATAATCAAAAATTGACATATTATTTATTGTTTCAATTTAAATCAAATCTATCAGTTTCAAAAGTTCTCCTTTTCATTCTTATCTGCGAAAATATTTTTATGGGGAAAGATATTTTTTTTCTTTTTCAGTGGAAAATGTAAGTATTTTCCTTGGGCTCAAAATATTGTCTTTTCTTTCAAACAACTTTTAGTTAATAATTCTTTGAGCTGAAGAACTGAACAAATAAAAGATTTTTGCCATGATAATAGATATAGAATTTGAATTACAGTCTTATCATACACAAATATGAATTTATTATTTTCATTTTCAGAAAATAAATTCATGAAGATATTCAGCCTGATTATGATGACAGTGTTGAACTCTACAATCGTGTTAATCATGCGTTATTTACGGACTCGAAAAGGAGATATGTTCATTGCAACAACTGCTGTTATCAGTACAGAGGGCTTCAAGCTCATCCTTAGTCTCATCTTGGTTCTCCTAAATGAGAAAAGCATTTTCAAATGGGCACATTATCTTTGGGAAAACACAGTACAAAGTCCAAAAGACTGTGCTAAAATGTCCGTCCCAGGATTCATCTATACATTACAAAATAATCTATTTTTTATTGTCATATCAAATCTTGATGTAGCAACTTCACAGGTAAGTTTGTATTATTATTATTATTGTTGTTGTTGTTATTATTATTATTATTGGTTCATTCAACCCAAAACATTATGATGTCGACTTTGCTTCTCAATAAATCTCTCCTTCTGCTTAGATTACCTTGTTATCAATTTTTCTCTCTATATTATTCTTATTATTGTACTGAACTATATAAAATGTATAGTTTGTTAAGATACAAGGGTCAGTTGAAAAATTCATAGGCTCACCAAGATACTCTCATTGAATGTGGCCAAATGAGTCTTATTCTTCAACAGTCTTCTTTGCAGTCTGCATACTTCTTCCATCAGTGTTGCAGTACTTTGGTCCCATTGGTCAAAAAGTCATCAACAGCAGATATGATGTCATCATATAAGCTTTTCAGTTCTCACTCTCATAGTTAAACAAAAAGTTTCATAGCTTTCTTCCAAAAAAGTTCTCTTGTGAGATAGGACGTAAGTGGCCATACAACTGCTGTTTTATTGTGTGCAGCTTCCAGAATTTGTTCAAAACAATATGCAGCACCTTTGTGTAGTGTGACACGAAAGGTTTACTTTTATCCCAGAACGGGGTTTTATTTCGCATGTGTAAAGACGGGGCAGGTTGGCACTTGATCCCCTATAGAATAAGTTCTCGTTCAGAGTTTTTCTCTCAGGCATATAAGAACTGGCATATTATGTGAGGGATTAATTTAGGGCCAGACTGACCGCCGCTGGCAAGGGGTTCCAAATTTCACACTATCCACACACCCACCAGGTCGCTAAACTTCTTCCCCTGGACAACAGAAGATATGGACCTATAGGTTTTAGTCGTAATAATGATATATTGTAGTAGTCGGCAACTCCGGTTTCCCGTGTAATATTTTTAAGGAATTAATAGGACAATTCTAAGCAAGATAACATAAGGCGATTAGAAGCTGAAAAGGAAATGTGACTCAACAAATTCGTAGCAGAACAGCAAAGAACAACTTAAACCATGTGGTAACATAAAAATACAGGAATCCTTTACTATGCAAAGAGATACACTTTCAAAGTGTCAAATATGTATAATGTCCGTGGACATAAATGTCTTTCTTCTTTTCTGTTCTTTCGTTTCTTCAAATTAAGAGAGAGAGAGAGGGTGGTATATAAAATTTGGGTATAAAGGAGAAAATAGTCCCAAAGTTACTTATCTTATTTTTTGACAGGGTTCCACTGGAGAATCTTTCTTCTTTCATGGGCTAATAGACTTTATGCTATTTTTAATACTGGCTTGAAGAACCTGGGTCCCTCATGTCTCAGATATTCTTTTGTCTTCTACCCGGAATAAATGGCTATGGGTCTGTCTGCCACGAGCCCTTTCCAATAACTAATTTTTCTTTTCATTTTTTTCGCTGACGGGAAGAAGGTGCCACTTCCGTTTTAGGGTCTCAGCCAATCATTTGGCTTCTCCCTCTTTCCCCCTTCCGGTGTCCGGCGACCTGAGGTTACTAAGTACCAACCTCTGTTGATATCCCCTCTGTGACTTACATTCTTTCTTAACGGTCACTTTTTTGACGGGTTGCCACTGTTCATTCCAACGGGAGGATAGTATTAATCTTGTTTCTATCATCTCCGTGGGATATCACGTGACAGTAGTTCTCATCTAGCTTTTACTCCAAGCACTTTGTTAAAGTCCAAGTGGTGCAGCCTTACAATAGTACTGTTATGACTACAGCTTCAAAGAATTCCTGCTTTATTTTATCAGAGAGATTAGATTTCCTGCTGGTTGAGAATCTGTTGATAGCAATCCATGATATTCCTATATGTATGTTGATATCGCTTTCAATAGATAAGCTATTACTACCAAGATATGTCAAATTTAACCATATTTTGACTATAACCATATAATTCTGTCTTGTGAAACATTTCCAATCCTAGAAATAACTATGAATAACAAACTTTAACAAAATTGACTGAAAATATTAAATCTCATATAACAATTGATTTGCATAAAATTTCTATCATAAAAAAAATTGGAAAAATCTGATATGAAGATTATTTTCTTACTTTTTATAGAAATGAAGTTGTTTGAGAAATTTATGTTTACATTAAAAAAAGTTTCAGTGCCAAATAAACTCATTGGAACTTTTATTTATTTTATGTGATTTTATTTGATGAAATTAAAATAATTACCATTTACACAACTTAAAAACACCGGAGGCATTTATTATATAACTGCAATATTTCAATACGTACATTTGAAACATTGAAGCAGAAAAACATGTGACTGCTGAACTGTGATTCCAAATAAAGGATTTCTGTATTCAATTTTAGAGAATGTAGAAGTTGTAATTTTATGTCGATTTTTTTTTTACCTTAAAACCTCATATTTGTGTTATACAAAAATCAAGTTATACATCAAAAAGATTCTTGGTTAAGTCACTGTGGTAAATTCATCAAGTGTTAAATTTATTGCCAGCAAATTCATCACATCAGATTAATTGTTCTTTATGATAAAAGATTTCCCTAACTCTTTAACTCTTTTTATTACATTCTTAAAACCAGTGATTAAATTCAAAATTTAGCCACTAATAAGTTACCTACCATACAAGGAATTTACTAGTGACAAATTTACCAATGCTAAATTTATCACACAATCAATTTATTACAATGAATTTACTGGACACACATAAAATAATATGATGATTCAAAAAAATTATTGTTTACTGTTTATTTTATGTTTGCAATGTTCTTTGTAAATGAGAGATTAATTTTCAATAAAAAAAAAGAATAAACACTTTTCTCTTTACTTTTAGATGAAGTATTGTCTACCATTCTTATTAATTTTGACTTGTATTTTCTTTCATTTTTACTTCTGTCAAAAAGCAGCAAAAAAACGAAAGAAAATTCGAACTTAATAATAGTGGTTAACAATACTTCATATAAAAATAAATAAAAGTTACTATTAACCATTTGAGCCGTGAGTTTCTGAGCTTAAATTTACCCTCTGTTACTTGAGAATGATCTCTGCACTAGAATGATTGGTGTTACAGTGTGGAGAAAAAATAAAAATACCACCAGTGTTTTGCTGTACTCAAAGGGTTTGTAGTACTAATAAAAAAAAAAACCCTCTTGAGAGAGCCGAAGAAAAAGAGTAAAGGATGAGTTTATAGATTTGATTTGACCTTCAGTAAACAAGTGTTTCTTCATAGCTCATTTAGTAGAGCAGCTGGTGTGTTTAACCAAGCTTCCATAAAGCTAAGGTGAGATGAGTTTGAATTTTATCAAGGATTTATCTTATATTATTTCTACTTTTTGCTATTCCTACTGTAAATTAACAGCCCAAACTGTTTTAAAAAGCTACTGAAATTTAAAAGCTGAAAGAAAATACTTTTCATTATTAAGACTGATATTGTAATTACTTAAGTAATTGAAGCGATTTTTCTTTGTTTCAAGTTGTCTCCACTTGGGTTGGGAACTCTTTTTAATGAGATTTCAAGAAGGAAGTAGAGAAGCATAAAATGTTTTGTTTCTTTTGCAGCAGCAGAAGCAGTCAACAAATTTTCATGGTTGATAAACTAGTAGAACAGAAGAAAATAACCTATATGTGTTCATGCCAGCAAACAGGAGACTATAAATATTCTCTTCATATTTTTAAAGTAAGGGGGATATATTGTTAGGATTTTGGTAAGATTAATTCTACACACATTAATAGCAATCTTTCAACAATTTCTGTTAATAATAAAATTAAAGTAGATATAGATTGGTCACATTCTTTCTCCTCTCTATGCACACACACGTGCACACTCACACTCTCTCTCTCTCCACTATGCACACACACACACACACACACACACACACACACACTCTCTCTCTCTCTCTCTCTCTCTCTCTCTCCCCACAATCTGCACACACTCTCTCTCTCTCTCTCTCTCTCTCTCTCTCCCCCACGCACACACACACACACACACACACTTTCTCTAAAATCTGCTTCACTCGATTAAAGGCCATTTTCTGACAACCATTAAGATTTGGCCTATTCATATAATTTATATTATAATAAATTGCACATAAATAAGAAGTACTCTATAATTATAATTTGATAGCTATCTCCCTTCAAAAATTATAACGATCAGGATAAGTAAAAATAAAGATGTTGCATTAGTATTGTTAGTACTGTTAAATGGCATTCTCTGAAATTTTTTAACACTATTGTGCTAACAAAAATCTTGCTATAATGTGCCATTTTTGTTTAAAGGTTAGATTATTATAACGCAAATTCTGCTCAAATTTAAAAAAGGAATCTAACGCCAACAGATTTGTCTCCCTTGAATTCTAATTTTGTTTAGAATTTGGAAGATTTCATTCCTTTTCACAAGATTTTTATCATCATACTATTTACATTTTTTTAGTAATTAAGTTTTACAAATATGATGTTAAATTTTTGAAGGATGACGTTTTTCTATTCTACTTGAAAAATCAATTTTCTTTGTATGAATTGCTAGTTTTTCCTTTAAATGATTTGATAGAAGTCTCTATAATATTGGTTTTTATTTACATTTACAATATTGCTTAAAGGAACAATTCTCATTGGATGGGTGACCACTGTGGAACAGTAGATAATATAAATTGTCTGTGTACCAAATTTTTAGATACCGAGATTGGTATTAAAAGTACTTCTAGCCAAATTGATGAAAAGAAATTCACTTTGTTTTTACCAATGTTGACTAACTTTAATTTCACCTGTCATCATCCAGCTTAGTCAGTTGGAGCTGTCAAATATGTTGATTACATCTCTACAGAAAAGTAAGACCCTCCCAATGATGGTGAGGCTTCAGTCCTGGAGCTTTAGGCAATGTCGAGTACCCCTTCATTACCGTTACTCTCTTAAGTCCACTTTCACCTGAAATGGTAGTAACTATTAGGATTCTATCTATGGGTCAAATGTAAATATTCAAACATTTTCTATACTCCAACCTATTTAACTGAGTGCAAACAAATGACTTCAATAGAATTATTAGCATTACATAGCAATACTTGCAACCATTTAAGTGTGTATGAATAAATGAATAAGGCTAACTAGAATTATTTGTGTTAGATAGAAATACTTGAAACCATTCAACTGTGAGCAAAAATTGAATTATTAGTATTACAAAGATAGCAATACTTGGAGTAATTTGACTATGTGCAAATGAATGAATTGTGTTAAATAGAATTATTAGTGTTAAATAGCAATACTTGAAACCATTTAACTGTGTGCAAACAAATTACTCTAACTGTTTTAGAAATAAAATTACCTACAAACTCTTCACATTCAAATCATATCCATTTCACTGTGTACAAACAAAATGACTGATGTTAAATTGAATTGTTAATATTAAATAGCAGTACTTGAAACCATTTAACTATGTGCAAACAAATGAACTTTGGGTCATTTAAAAATGTCATCTGTGAACTATTTGTTTACAAATCATATATTTAATATATATATATATATATAAATTTTGACATGAAATAATCTATAAGGGTTTATATGCCCTAAAAGCCCACAAACCAATCAAAACCGCATGCAGCATCCTCGTGTCATTTCAATTTTGTCAAAATTAAACTTGATTGTCTTTCACTTATATTTCTGACTTTGCAAAACCAAAAAGAATTTCACTAATCACAAAAAATGTTGCTGAAACACAAATCAATTTGTTTTCAGTCAAAAACAAACCAAAATAAATTCTTTTTTCTTTGTTCATTAGATTAATTTTCATTTCACGTTGTGAATTCTTTTTACTGTAATTACTTATGTATAAGACACACTATTTTAAAGATTTTTCTGTCCAAAAATCAAGGGTACATATTATACACGAGAACTATATAAAGACTTTTTTCTGGCCACATGCCTCACTATATTCAAAATGGAATGACTATATGTTATATTTCTAGAGTCGGAACTCAGGTGTTTTATTGCATTACAGAGAAATATCCACTCAAATGCTTTTGTTTAGAATATTGTTTCTTGTAATGTAAGCTTTTTTTTGGCTGCATTTTTGTTGCATTTTTTATGAACATGTCTATGTATTTGCTCTAATTGCTATGTAAATTTTGTGTTTTAACACATAATGTAAACAATATAAATTCTTATTTTAACCAGTATGAACCAATAAAAAGTTAAACAAATTGTTAAATTCAGCTGCTACAAATTCTAAAAAAACAGTGTATATTATACACAAAAAATTTTTAGTCTAAAATTTGGGATGTGTTATACACAAGTAATTGTGGTATATTAAAACCGACTCTTAAGTAAAGAAAATTTGAAATCAATTCCTTGAATTTTAGCACAAGAATTTTGTCTTTTAAGAGTTAAAAAGTGTTTATCAGAGGAATGAGTCCCAACAGAGAAATAAGCTTGAAATTTCTTAAATGAAACAATAAGAGTTGGTGGGGATCTCTGTTGCGTAGTGGCTAATGTGCTGGACTGCAGCATTTTAATAAGCAAATTCAAACTCCAGTTTTGCTATTATTTTCACTTTCAAACAAATAATCTTGGGAAAAGGTATGAACCCACTTTATATTCCCAACTTTGGGTTGACTAGCATTAAATAACCCAAACCATAATGCTTTTCTACTATGAAAATGATAGAATTGGTTTTCAAACCCTAACCCTTTTGCAGACTGAGCAACATTTTTTTTTATACAAGTAAGAATGACATTTTTGTTATCTGCTTATTAAAGGGTTAAAAAGATTTCTTGCATAAAAAATATTTTGTTGTAAAATGTTTTTCAAAATCTATGATATTCTTATGTGTATTGTTTGTCAAACATGACAAGATACAAAAATAAACAAAACAGAAATAGATTAAATAATATATTTTTATTTTAAGTATGTTGTATTCTTTTTATTATTAGAACAGTTACAAATTTATAAATTTTTCTCGTATGGAATGTCAGGTTATTTGAAATAATACAGTCTACAAGGGTCAACTGAAAAGTTCATAAGCAGGCCAAGATGCTCTCATGAAATGTGACCAAATGAAGTTTATTTTTCAACATAGTCCTCCTTACCATCTACACACTCCTTTCATTGGTGTTATAGTGCTTGGATCCTGTTGGTCAAAAAAAGTCATCAACAGCAGATATGATATCATCATATGCTCTTTTCTGCCCGCTGTTAGATGTGATTAAAGAATATAAGAATCATAAACAACTTCCTGTCTGAACTAACCATCAATGTTGCATTCTGAGTAAAATGAATCTTTAAATACTATAAGAAAGTTTGAGTTGTGTGGGCCATTTAATTTGACATTTTCTTAGGTACATCTTGACACTGAACTGAAATGAATAATCATTATTGACTTGGGACTTGATCCTGTTATTTGTATAACAGTTTTTGGGAGTGTATAGGTGCTTGTAGGTGAAGAAAAGGAAATTACTCAAATATTTTGTCTTTGTTTTTATTTGTGAAGCTGCTTTCTTATATTGCTGAATACTTTGGGATCTATTTGTCAGATGAATTCTTTTTATTATGCTCTTTCTTTCTCTGTCATTTTTCTGACTCTCTTCAAGCTATTGGTTCTTTTATATATCTCCCTAGAATTCTAAGTTATTGCTGAAATTAAATTTTGTTTTCTCTAATTTTATTGGCTAATTCTTCTCCCTAAGGAATCAGGTGATTTGGCTGTTAAATGAGGAATTTTTGAATCAGTGTCTGATATCGGTTAGTATGACTTTGGTCTATTTTTAGAATTTATGAAAGGTGAGTGTGTATTTTTTGTTTGTTTGTTTTTTGTTTTTTTTTTGCTATTTTTTTACTGATAGGACATTTTTTTGGAACAGATTTCTTTTATCCATGGTTAAAACTAAAATACTCAGAAGGATTACACTAACAAAAATTTGTAAGTTAAGTAGAATTAAGTTCTTTATAAGTTTATTCTTAGTGTTGCCGTTTAATATGTCACACCTTCTGACACAAAGAAATAAAAGAAATAATTCCTGTTGCTTTAGACAACTTTAAAATGGAAATTAAACTTTTCATTTTCCATCATTAAAAGCAAAAAATTATGACTAGGTAGTAAATTTTTTCATAAAAATGGCATCGGTCACAAATAGACCACTACATTTAAATTATCTCCTGTAAGAATATCTCTCTTGTGCTCATATAATTGATTATTTAGAGATCAAAAAGACTCTTTGACAAAAACATTTTCTCAAATATAATATACAGAATAATATAAATAAATATAAATTCTATATAGAATAATAGAAATACCCAACTTTGATGTAGTTTTATTATCTTGTTTATTTTGCTTTTAATTGTTTTAGGTTTGTGATGATGATGATGATGATCTGAAAGTTTTTTAATCTTTTATCAATTATATTTGTATTGACATTCATTAAAATTCATAAAATGAGTCATTTATTAAATCTGGTTTTGCTTGAATTATCTTTTTTTAGCTTGGTTGATTTGGTTGATTTGAATGGCATGACAACCTGACAAGGGTTATTTTATGTCTAGATGTTAGGTAATTGCATTCATGTTGTTAAAGCGATGGACTGCAGAATTGTAGTACGCGAGTTCGTACTCCAGTCACGCTATTACATTAACTTTTGGGCAAATACCCTTGGGAAAGGTATGAACCCCCTTATCCTCCCAGCTATGGGTTAAATAGTACCTCTACTGTTCTTCTAGGAGAATGGCTTTGGCATTAAATAACCTATAAAGAGTTGATATGCCATTAAACAAAGAAACCATCATTATATGTTAATATTTCCATTTTTTGTTTATTTTTGAAGAATTTTTTTCTTCACATGTTCCTATCAAATACAATTAATTTTTAAACAAATCTGTTTAATAGATGGGACCCTACCATTCTTGGTCAGAGTGGACTTGGGAGTAATGGCTATGAACGGTTACTCTACACTCTTCAGAGTTTCAGAACTGAAGCCTTACCATCAAATGCAGTTTAATATCATACCCTGGACACTATCTTTGTTGATGTCTGTTTTTTGGCCTTTGTTATGTGATATTTCAAGTTATTTTCAATATATTCTGATTCATAATCTAGAGATTGAAGTCTACATCTTTTAAGAGCTCTTAAATAAAAACCTATTATTATACTGTTTTTTGTTTTTTTTTCAATTCAGTCAAGTGACATTTCTGTGTTCTCAACTTGCCAACTTTGATTGTCGCCATTATCAGAAGTTCAGATCCTTACGTGAATAATGTTAATAGGAACTATGTTCGTATAGACTTAATATAGGGACCATTCACAGCTTTCCTTTTCATGAAATAATGGGATAGCTTTAAACAAAGACGTCTATGTCTTGGAGTGATGTTTGGGTATGTTTTGTGTGTTATGATTTCTTTCTGAAATGTGAGTTTAAGTACACAGGATATTTGAGGACCAACGGGTTATTCAAAGAGTACATTGTTATTTTTGCTGACATTATGGACTGGTAACTTGCTTTCACTATATGGCCACTTACCTCCCATCTCACAAACCATACAAGAAAGACAAGCAAGATATGCTGGACAATGCTGGTGAAGTAAGAACGAATTTATGAGCAACAGCACCAAAGACTTGCTTTCATCAGCTCTGTGCAGACACTGGGTGCTGTTTAGAGAACTTTCTAAGACTAATGGCTGATAAGGACAGATATTGAGAAAGAGTCCAATTGATGATGATGTTACTTTCTATTTTTTGTTTTTAATTGCTAACAATAATCATCTTAACAAAATGTTCTGATATGTCTTGCTGACATGCTATAAAACATTACAATGATCCTATTTTACTAAGATAAATAGCCTGTCATAGAAAAACAACAGCGCCCTCTGTGTTTGTATTGAGAGAGAAATCCTATGATTGATGGGTTATGCACTTGTCTAAGTGAACTGGGATTAGCTAAAGTTACTTTAAATACAAATAACAAAAAAAAGAAAAGACTGGAACTCAGCTCAATATAAAATTAGAAATAGAAAAATTTCTATTAAAAATATGTTTAAAAAACCAGCGATAACATTAAACAAAGAAAGATATTAAAGTGTTGCACAAATAAGTTTTGTGGCCAAATGACAGTTCCAAAATAGATGAACAAAAAGTTCAATTTTCAAAGAAAATCTTTGAGATTATTCTCTTATTAGAAATGAGAAGAAAGGTTATTTTTAATTATAAGGAATTTCTGCAGGATTTTCAAATTTCTATGAAAAATTTTCTTTTTAATAGGCTTTCAAAAGTAAAAAGGTTTTCATAAACTTTATCATAATTATTTGTGTATAATACACATTAGTGCCCCCTAAATTTACACTGACTTTTTAGAATTTGTAGCTGTTAAATTTAATATTTGTTCAACTTTTTATCTGGTTTCTGTTGACTAAAAATAAAAATTTATACATTTTACTTATGTTTTGTAAGAAAACATTGACACTACACAGTATTTAGAGTAAACACAGACGTGTTCATACAAAAATGCAACAAACTTGTGGCAAAAATAAGTTCACACAAGGAGAAACAAAATTATAAACACCCATTCCAGTGGTCATTTCTGTGTTGTAACTTAAAACAGAAATGTTTCTTTAGATATCAGTTTGTTTGAATAATAAATATAATTTATATTTACTCATAACCATCTTGATAATATTGATGCTGTTTTGCTAATATTGATTCTTGTCTGACATTTCTTCTTAGAATGGTAAATTTTTTTGGTCTTTGCTCTACCATCAGGGATTGGTCAGTGTCACATCTGGTTCTATAAATAAGCTCAGGTGTTTCTTGTTGGTTTTTCAAAGTGACCCATATTTGCAGCCCTTTCAGCATTGAAGTTCCACCAGCAAGTAAATGTGTTCTGATACTGGGATTCTATTACTAAAACTATTTAGTTGTTCAGATATCTTTGACTTTGGATATGGCTTGTTGTATCAAGTTTCCAAGGTCTTCCAATGTAAAGAGGTGTTGAGTGAGGATTCTTTTTGTGCCAAACATTGGAGGTTCAATCATGTAAAGTGCTCCTGATGGTAAATCCATGTTCTTTCATTATCTTTCCCTTGTCAGAATATATAATGTCCCTTCCTTTAAGGATCGACTATTTCTTGCTACATATCCGTTTCGTGTTTGAATATGGCTGCAAGGTATCTGAGCTTTAAAAATAGAATTTTTCTTCCGCAAGACAAACTACCTTCCAAAGTTGCTGAGCCCTGTTTATCAATAAGAAAAAGAAGAATTTTCCAATAGGAAACCTCTAGTTTTAAAAACATAAGAGTGTGGGCTGAAAAGTTCATAGGCTGGCATCATTTCAGCTGTTGATGACTATTTTTGCCAATGGGATCCAAGCACTGCAACACTAATCAAAGAAGTGTTGGGAATCACAAGATGGACTATATTGAAAAATAAACCTGATTTGGTCACATTTCATGTGAGTATCTTGATTGGCCTATGTACTTATCAGTCAACTTTTGTAAAATAAAAAAAAGAATAAAAAAAGAACAAGAAAGTTACATTAAATAATCTTTGTCTGAAGCTTAATTTATTTTTAGTAGATTTTCCAATAAAAGTAAATATCAACTTTAAAACTGTCCGACTCTGTTAATTGATAATTTTCTTTCCACATTACCCAAACCCTAAAACTGGAGCCTCACTATCAAATGCAGTTTAATGTCATACCCAGGACATTAAATGGTTTCAAGTATTGCTATCTAACTCTAATAATTCTAGTTACCATTATTCATTCACAGTTAAAAGTTTTTAAGTATTGCTATTTAATACTAATAATTCAATTTAACATCAAACATTTGTTTGCATACAGTTGAATGGTTTCAAGCAAATAATTAAATAGTTCTATTTAATACATAGATGGGATTCTAACCAGAACTACCCCTTCAGATCAAAGTGAACCTGGGAGTAATGGCAATAAAGGGGTACTCAACATTCCCCAATGCTCCAGGACTGGAGTCTCACCATCAGATTTTATATTTTGAGTAAATACTGTCATGAATTTACCTAGAATTGCAACCAATCAATGCTAGATATCTCTACTAGTTTATGATATTTCAGCAATCAGACATAGCACCTTAACCATTTAGCCTATACAGCGTGCAATCTAAATTGGGAATATTCTAGTATAATAATAATAAACAACTCTATTATGAAACAAGATTAATTTTAATTCTAAAAAAATAAATGGCAAAATAAGAAGACACAAAACAGTAAATTTACTCACTATGGCCGCCATTTTTATTCAATTATCGTATCAACACACCTTTGAAACGAGTTGCATGCTTTCAAAATAAATTTTTCAGGCATTTTATTTTATTCCTCCTCAATAAGTCTTAAGTGAATCCATATTTGGATGGGAAGTTCCATTTGTTTTGTTTTCAAAATCATTTCATGTAGCATAATCAAGGGGTTAGGGTCTGCGCTTGATGGAGGCCATAAAAAAACTTTTTGGGGTGTGGTTTCACGTTAAGCAAATCATAGATTCTTTGTCGTTTCTTTTCTTGCTCACTCATATTAGGCTGAATTTTAATGAAGAAGTGCTTGAATAATAAAGCTAATCATGAAAACTTAGATTCATCAGGGTTTTTTAAAAATTGGACTAATCAGACTAAAAAAAAAACTTTAAAAAATTATTCCATATTTTGCTTCCGCACTGTGTACTGTCTACTTTATTAATCTGAGCCACAGATGCAAACAGGCTGTTGAACTCTGAGAAAAACAAAGCAATTCCTTTTAATACAAGTTTTAAGAACTCTATTTTGTTTATTACCAGGATTTATTTCTTTGTTATATACAAGGGTGAAATTTAAACTTGCGATCCCTTTGAGTCTAGGAAGCCTAGTTAAACACACCAGCTGCTCTACCAACTGATCTATAAAGAACCATTGGTTTACAGAAGCCCAGATTAAATGTATATATACTCACCTCTTATTGTTTCTCACACTCTCGTGGTATCATCTATTAGTCCAGGTTAAAAGTGCAATAAGAGTAGTATGAAGCCAAATTTTTTTGATGCAGGTATCATTGGGGAATGAGAAAACTTTTGGCAAACAGCTTTGACCTGTTTCCCAAAACTTACCTTGCTTTTCATTTGGGTTTTGCTTTTAGTTTTAATATTTCAATAAAAGTTGGATAAATAACAACTTTGATTTTTAACATTTTTATTTAATATTGTCAATCATTATTATTATTAATTTTGATTAATATTTTCTTTCTTTTAATTGCTTTTTTTATATCTCAACTCTCCTATGAATAATAATAATGTTTTAGCATGTATATTTTAAGTGAAAAGTATGCTTCAAGTTTCCATGTTTGAGATTATATTTTCTTGTAATCTTAAGACTTTTTGTTTTTCCTTCCAGGTTTTATACCAGTTTCGTATATTCACAACATGTATCTTCTCTGTTATGATCTTAAGAAAAGAGATCAGTCGGATTCAAGTGCTGTCAATGGTTATCTTATTTGGAGGAATCTCATTGGTTCAATTGAATCTCAGTCAAGAAGAGACTCATAATCATCCTAATGCCCCCAAAAACCAAAAACCCTTATTGGGTGTCATCGCAGTTCTCGTCTCTACAATATTGTCTGGCTTTGCTGGAGTGTATGTTGAAAAAATGCTCAAATCAACCCAAAAGTCATTATGGTTACGAAATACACAGCTTAGCTTTTTTGGAATTATTTTTGGGATCTTTGGAATGTTCACAAAAGATTACAATTTGATCATGGAGAAAGGTTTCTTTTTTGGTTACGATGCTCTTGTCACATTCACTGTGTTCATGCAAGCTGTGTCAGGTATGACCATAGCTGTAGTCTTCAAATATGCTGATAATATCCTTAAATCATTTGCAGCCTCTACTGCTATCCTCCTTTCCTGTGTAGCTGCTGTCTACTTTTTTCAGGCACATCTTACCTTACAGTTTTTCATAGGAGCCTCTTTTGTAGTCCTTTCTATATTTCTCTATAACAGCTGAGCTGACAACCTGACGAGAAAATACATCTGGCTCACCTTGAATGATAATATTCTTATGTTTTACCTATTATAAACTAATGTACTTAGACAACAAAGGTAGTAATACTAGTTGGACTATGACTACATTGGTGTATAATGATAATTCTTCATCTCAGACAAAAATTATATTTTACTTCTCTTGACGTCCGTTCATCAATATTAACACGTTACTTTTCTGCCAATTTTTGTTAAGTTTTTAGGAGTTTTTCAATTTTGCTATAAATGATACTAAAATTTACATCTGATACTTAAGTCCATAAAAGTTTATTAGAAAATGAACAAATAACTGAATTTGGTGGGTGACTAAGTGTGTGTGTGTATATATATATATATATATATATATATATACACACACACAAAAAATTTGGTTGGGGTATACTTACTGTATATTTTTACATATCATGCAATTTTCTGAAACCTAAATTTTAGCCCAATATAGTCACTGCACTATATACGAAATTCAAACTTTGTGTGTAAATAGTTGGCTAAGACTAGGCCTAGGCCAACTGGTACACCTACAGTTTCTAGCTGAAAAAGTCAACAAATAGTCCCAGATAGTATCAGATGATACTCAAGCTGAATATTGTTGAACCAATTTTGAAAACCTAATTTTCTTAAAAAAATTGCTATGGGTTATGACTATTTTGTAAGGTTGAAATTTCAAATATAATGAAAAGAACTAAAAGCAATCCTGAGCTTGAAAAATTAATTCTATGTAAATTTATGATGTCATGAGGGTTAACTTATTAACAAGTAATTGGCTAATTAGATTACTGATCAGAACACCAGTAATCTTTGGAAAAGAAAGCTTTTAAATAACAGCTTCAAAATATCTGCCATTTTCCTTAAAATAAAAGAATATTACTTGGCCATTGTCCATCAGAACTCTCTGTTGTTATCTTATCTGCCAGAAATTTCAACTTTTATTATTATTATTAATAATAATAATATTAAAAATGATTGATAAAAAAAACAAATATGTATATACTACATCTGTCCCATAACAATTATTACATTTAATATATAAAGTTTATATGCAAATGTAACTACTATTATGGGATATTGGGTGGTAAATGTGACAAATTATGTTGATATTGATTTTTTTAGTTGTTAAAAAAAAATTTATATACCATCAGATTTTTTTTTTTAAATAATCAACATTCCTATATTTTTTTAACATGAATAAATTGATCTCTTTCAAACTTTTATTGTCTTGTGTTTTGACTTTTTTGGTGCAGTGCATTTAGCAACAAATTTGATGGCCGGAATGCAGTTTGGAGCTTAAAATAAAAAAAAAAAAAGCTTGCAAATGAAAAAAGTTATTGGAGTTTCCTCATTACATTCTGAAAAGGAATTAAAACATTGAAGTTAAAAAAATTGGAATTTTATGTGATTAGTGGGAAGGAGGTATATCACACGAGTGTGTCTATAAAAGAACCTTTTTTAGAAGTACTAAAGTATTCTTTTTTTTTAATTTTAGGCGTTTATTAAACAAAAAGGCACATTCAGGGTGTATATCACATAAGTCCAAAATTTTTAAGTAATGTGGACTAAAGTTACATCTTTTCTTCACTCATTAAGTATATTTGGGCAACTCAATTTGCTTTCTGCATTAAAAGGGTTAAAGAAACCTGATCAGAAATGGTAAGTGTCCAGTATAATGTAAAGTTGTTTGTATTGTTTCCTTTCAGAGATTCTGTCAAGTATTATTTTTAAGTCTTCTGTATGAACAATAAATTCATTTTTTACAGCCTATTTTATGAAGATCACTTTCTACCAAAGATTGGCTTTGACCTGAAGTAGGGAACATGCAAAATTAAGGCCATGTGTAATATATCGCAAGTGAGGATAAAAATTTGGTTTAATGGCATATCAGCCATTATAAGTCATTTAATGCCAAATCCTTTTTATACATATATTAAACGTGATTTCTAAACTCATTTTCAAGATAACATTTTTAAACGAGCCTGAGGTGGTTATTTTATGCACAGTTAAATGATTTCACTTAATTTCAAACAATTCAGTTTAGCTTAAGTACGGATTTTTTGTTTACACACAGTTAAATGATCAGTTTAATTTCAAACAATTCAGTTTAGCATGTCAACAAAGTTAAATGGTTCCAAGTATTGTTATGTATCACTAACAATTCAATTAAACATCAGTCATTTGTTTACACACAGTTAAATGATCAAACAGTTTTATTTCAAGCAATTCAGTTTAGCATAAGTAGTTTTTGGTTTGCACACAGTTAAATGTAAAAACAGTTAATTTCAAACAATCTATTTCAATATAAGTACAGTTTAGTTCTATTTGACTCATAGATAGGACCCTATCATATGCTACCACTCCAGGCTAAAGTGGACCTGGGAGTGATGGCAATGAAGGAATACTCCGCATTCCCCAAATCTCCAGCATTACTGAAGCCTCACTGCCAGATTATTTAGTGTCATATCGAGGACACTTGCTAGTGGAATCTTATCCCTCCGTAGAGATGCAGTTTAAATATTGTCCAAAATTTAATGTTATATCCCATATACGTGTGCTTTTGATTATTGTTGGTCATTGTTAAGGATGTGGGTACAACAAAGATGTTTTTTTGTGGTCAATGAATTTTTTGGATAAAAGTGTTCATTGTCTGCAATTGATGTCATGTTTGTTCTGTGCATAGAAATCACAGATCATGTGGCTATGAATCATTAAAACTGTCGGATTATACATCTGTCAGATGCAGTTGAGTATTCCAGCTCCTAAAAGAAATTTTCTCAAGTGACAACTGTCTGTTCTTGATAAGTATGGCTTCTCGTATTAGGAGTTTTTTTTTATAATTTGTGTTATATAAGATTTTTGTATGATTCATTAAATTTTTTAATATTTGTTGCAGGGTGTTAAAGTCCTGTGCAATGTGTGTGTATGGATGACACTAGCATTAAATATATGACAAGTTAGTTTGTGGGAGAGGGTGGACCAATGTATGAATTAAAGTTTTGATTTATTTGTTTAATGGCATAATCAACCTTTGCATGTCATTTAATGCCAAAAGCCATTCTTTTAGAAGAACAATAGTGGTACTATTTGATCAATAGTTGTAAGGGGGGGGAGAATAAAGGGATTCATACCTTTCCCAAAGGGCATTGGTCCAAAAGTAAATGTAATAGCACAACTGGAGTTCAAACTTGCTTACCAAAATGTTGCAATCCAGCACATTAACCTCAATACCAAGCGGATTCCTCCAATGAAATACAAGAGAACTTCACCAATCCAAAGGATCTAGAAATACTGCATTCTCACACTGATATGAAATGTGAGAGAACTTCACTTGTACAAAATTTATTTTTTCATAAAAAGATGTGTAACTTTTGATGGTTTAGTTTATGGGTTATTTCATGCCAAATCCTTTTTTGTAGAACCGTAAAGGCACTATTTAAACCCTGGCTTGATAAGAGGGTTCATGCCTTTTTCTAACGGTATTAGTCTTAAAGTGAACATAATATCATGACTGGAGTTTGAACTCACTTACTACAATATCACAGCCCAAAATGTTAGCAACTACACCAAACACTCTCTGCTGTATAAGAATTTAAATGTGTTGAAAATGCAAATCTTCCAATCAGTAAAGAAAATTGATGCACAATAATTCGTCATAATGGTGCACTATTATTAGTGATGAGAAGAAGATTAATGGTTTTAAATTTTTTTATAATATATGAAGAATCTTACATGTTTATTTCTATCTGTAGGTGATCTATGTATATTTTAAATAACAGATTCATAATGAATAGTTAGAATGCATTTGGTTGCAGTAAAATAGATATCATTTTATTTTTATTTGAATTGTGGTTTAAGTTACTATTAAGACAGATCTGTAATTCTTGTATTTGTTTATCTACAATATGATTAGAAAATCCATTATTAAATTGGCTTTAACCGCTTTTCCAGTGGAAAGCATATATATATATATATCCACTCAAAATTTTATTACCTTTAACAGTTGAAAAAAATGTCATGCAACTGATATATGCCCAGTAACTTTTGAATATTCCACAGACTCTGTATTTTTTTTTTTTTTTTGATGAATAATTAACATTATGGAAATGAGCAAAAAATTTAATTACAGTGGACAGGTAATGCTATTTAATTCTTTATAGAATAGCATATGAAAGGGGGTAAGTTTGGTTCAATCATTTTGTTGCAGATACAAGGAGCACACAATAAGTTTCCAGACTTTTTTTTCGTATGGGCACTTTTTATTGATAGTACACACATGAAACTCTAGTCCCCTTCAAAGTAATCTCCTCTGGTTGCACTTGTACCGTTCCAACAACTTCTGGAAGGCCCCATGGAAGTCCTCTTGTGTGAGTGTGTCAATGACCTTTGTCACAGCCTCTTTCATCTCCTCAATTGTCCCATAACAACAGCCTTTGAACTTAGGGAATAACCAAAAGTCACGGGGTAAGGTCTGGACTATAGGGAGGCTGAGGAACTGTCTTGATGCCCATCTTGGTCAAATAGTCCGTGACAAGGATGGAGTTGTGGACTGGTGCATTGTCCTGCTGGAAATGCCACTGACCTGATTTGAAGAGTGCTGGCCCCTTCCAACAGAATCTATTCCTGAACTCCCTTTAGACCTCAACATATTCCTTGTTGACTATCTGTCCAGAGGGAACCCAGTGCATATAGATAATGCCAGTGCTGTCAAAAAAAGGGATCATCAAAAATTTGTGGGTGGATTTGCTGTTTGGCCTTCTTGGGTCTGGGAGAGCCAGCATGCTTCCACTGGGAACTCTGTCTCTTGGTCTCTTGGTCATAGCAGTAGATCCAGCTTTCATCACAGGTCACCAGAGCATCAAGAACTGAGGGATCTGAATTGATCAGCTCGACCATCTCCCTGCTGTCATGACGTCTTTCTTTCTGATCTTCTCTGAGCACCCTTGGGACAAACTTTGTGCAAATCTTTCGCATCTTCAGTTCCTCACGAATAATTGTGTGTATAGTTCCCACACTGACATCAAACTCTGCACTCATTGTCTCTATAGATACACGACTGTCCAAATAAAGAATTTCATGGATAAGGACTATCAACTCTAGTGTATTGACTTCCTTACTCCTCCCACATCATCCCTCAGACTCCCTGCCTTCTTTGAATCTCTTGTGCCACTCAAAAACTGATGCTCAATCCATGCAAGATGCTCCAAAAGTAGTCTGAAACATTCCATACATTTCTGTGGCATTTTTTTCCACGTTTAAAACAGAATTTTATTGCATATCGTTCTTCTAAAGTGTCCTCACATCCAGATTGCATTTTTGAAATTCACTAGTTGTGACAATCAGGCTTTAGTAGGGTGTATTCCAATTCCTGTGATAGCTTTTCATTTGAACCTGAAATCATAAGATGTATAGCAATAACATACTGAATTTTCAAGAGTCTACGACAATTTTAAATGCCTGTACAAAAACATTAACAGAGCTCATATTGAGCATTCTAAATAAGTAATGTAATAATTAGAAAAACTTTGATCCAAGAGAAAGTCCATCAATGTTACAATGATCACGAAAGGCAACTTGTGTTGTATAAGTTTACATAGAATGACGTTTAATTTTAGGTGGTGGAAGCAAAGGATTTGTTTACATTATTATATCAAGATTTTTTTTTGACAGGAATGTTAGTTAAGAGAAGCTTGGATGACATTTTTCAGTTGCTTCAAGTGTAGAAATTCAGTAAATACAGTAGGATCAGTTTAATGATTTTTAATAATTGATACATGGGAATTTGAGGAACAATGAAGTGCAGTGTGCAGCATTTTCTCTATAACATTATTATTCTAGGGCTTTGCACTAATGAAACTTTACTCCAAATATTTGACTAACTGAAAACCATCCCTACACCGTTTACTAGATGAACATTCCTTAAGTTTTTGGAAAAAATTTAATTCAATGATCATTTGCTTAAGACAAATGTAAATACAAAGCGATTTTTAGTTTTAAATTTTTAATGACCACGGGAAAAAAATAAAGTAAAAGTAAAAACAAGGCAAAAAATTTAGTAATTATTTTGATGAGCATTTATTGTTATATCAAATACAATTTTACTTTTTTTTCTGTAAAACTTCATAAATCTTGCACTCTTTCAACTTTAGAAAAAATATTCAAAATTAATATAGCAAATTTTTTGTTCTTTTGGTGGCAACAGTTTTAGAAGAGGCATTTCTTAAAAGAAAAATGTTTCACTTTTAGCAATACCAAATGGTCTTTACAATTAGAGACCACTTTGTAAAATACTAACTTTAAATATTGTTTTCGTTTTCTTTCCTTTCACACACAGAAATCTAATTCAGATAAATCTAACAGGGGAGGCAACTAGGTTTGTAAAAAGCTTTTTTTTTTTTTTTTTTAGAAATATTACAAGATAAATATAAGATATAAATAGAATAATCATTTGTAATGAGATTTTATCATGAGCAGGGGAAGTAAAGCCTAGATTGTTTACTGCTCCCAATTAACATTGCAAAAAAACCTTAGCTATTTCATTGTTGTAGAAAAACAAAGAAAAACGCTCACATTCTATGTTATCAAAGTGATTTTAAATTTTGTTCACTGATAATCACAATAACTGGAAATTTTGGGAATATTGAAATATTGCAAACAAATTACTGATTCACCATATTTGTACAGTTTCCATTTCCACTTGTGACAAAAATCACAACAGTTTGATATTAATTGCATTGAGCCCCCCACACACACACTTAGTTTAAAATTCATAAATATAACTTAAAAAGGTGACCAATGTAATTTTTCCATACCAATTGAAATATGGGAAAAGGAAAAAAAATAATGAGCATTTGATAATTATTTCAGAAATTTTATTCTTATAATTAAACAGTAAAAAATCTTGGCCAAAAAAGTTTAAATTTTCTAAGCACCAACAGAAAATTTAAATTCTTATTTGAGAAGTTGCAATTTTAACAAATTCACTAATCAATCGAGTTGCCATAAAATAAAAATCTTATTAAACCAGAATAAATTGAGAGGTAGAGAGTAAAATTCCAGATAGAGTGGAATAAGATGATTGAATAAGACAAGAATTGGAATTTAATGACAAACAGAACAACTTTGTTTTATTACGATCAGAGAGGAGGAGTTTCTAGATGACTTAAGAGTTGGGAGTGCAAGTTAAATGAAATTCACTTTCTTGTTATTTTATATTATTAAAAAAAAAATTAAAAAAAAAAAAAAAATTGAATGATGGTACAAGAAAAATTACCTGAATTTTTCTTGCAATTCACAGCTCTGATTTGTTAAACATTTCACAATTTTCATTTTGCATGGATTTTGATGTTAGATTGTAAAAAGTTTTGTTTCAATGTACACAACAACAACTATAGAATATAAACAGCCAAACTGAAAAGGTTCATTTGGGGAAAATTGTTTAAAATCAGTTTTCAATTTACACATAGGAAAGCAATTTTACTAAAAAAAAAAAAAAAAAAGTGACTTTTTTAAATCCCAGTGTGATAAACTATCAAAATGAAATCGGAATTTGAAGCAATGAATAAAAAGCTCCATGTTTTTTATATTAAAATGTAGGACATAAAAACTAATGTTAATCAGCACAAAAAAAAAAAAAAAAAAAAAAAAAAAAAAAAAGGCTTTACAGGCTCTAAAAAGGCACCTTACAAATTTCCATCATCATCAGGTATTCAAACTTAATATATTTATTGGACAGAGCCAACTTTGGCACAACATATTGAAGCAGTTAATCCAATTTACTGTCGGTCAGTCTTGCTGCTTCAGCCAAATTTTAGTTGAGGTGGTAATGGTGAAGAAGTCAACTTTTTTTATGACTAATACTAGATTCTCATCCAGTTCCATAGCATTTAATAAAAAAATATAGATATATAATATACACATCCATCTTGTTTTGTATTCCAAAGTTAATTTCAATGAAACACATTCACCTACTTTATACGCTGAATGAATTTACACTATGTATCACAGATTTTTTACATATACTGCCACACGAGACAAGAGGCTTAAAACTTGTCCAAGACTTAAAAAAGGAAAAGAAAAAAAAAAAAAAAAAAAAAAAAAAAAAAAAAGCTTAGTGATACAAACATAACTAAAACCAAGAGACCTCTATTACCTCAAAATGTAGATCTACAAAGCAAAATCCAATTTTTAGGGATTTACAAAAATGAAAATCCTATTCTTGGAAGTGAAATTCCTAGGAAGTTCAATTAATTTATTACCAGATTGTAAAAAATGGTCATATTAGTCTTCAAGATAATTTGGCAAAAATATACAGAATGGCCAGTGAAAAATGGAAGGGTTTCAAAAAGTCATAACTTGTTGGTTTTCATTTTTTCTTCTTCAGAGGATTCTTTGGAGATTTAAGTGGCTATGTATGATGTCCAGCAACAACTAAAGCTCCCTTTCCAGAGAAAGATCAATAATGCAAACACTGATAAAATATTGGCAGCAATTTAATGCTAAAGTATATCTTAGCAATAACATTATTTGGAATCTAATTGCCCAGTTTGAAAGGACTGGATCAGTCAGAAATCTTCCAGGAAGAGATCTCAAGTATACTATGTACATTGATACAGCTGTGAAAGTCTTTCAGTGGCCACTCAGTAAACACAGTATGTACTTGCATATCATGTGACTTTCCAAAACCCAATTTTGGGGCTAATATTAGAACGTTGCACCATATGCAAGATACAAACTAAATCGTTAGCCTCAGCCAACTTGTACTGCTACAATTTCTACCAACAAAAAGTCACACATGTTGAGTATATACTGTAAATAAACCAGAAAATTTTAGTTATGTTTTCATCAAATATTGAAAAGAATTTTGACTAACGCTCTAAGTAAAGTTATATTTTATTTGCAAAACTCTTAAACTGGACTTCCCTTAAATTATCTATAAATATTGTCATGGTATTAAAATACTGATCAAGTTTATATTCCTCATAAATTACAAGCAAATAGAAAGCTTTTTAGGCAAAATACTATTATTCATCTATTGATGAGATGTTAGTAAGAATTTGAGAGATATTCTAAAAATAAAAATTCTTTCCTATTTAAAAAAAAAAACAAAAAAAAAAACCTTTCCATTCCCTACCAATGTAATCCAGGTTACAAGCATGATAAAGGTAACCTAAAGTTGAACCTTTAGTTAAACTTCATTTTTCTCATTGGGGAACAAGAAAATTTTTGGCCTCGGTTACTCTTATGCTTTTAACTTGGATTATTGGTTATGCACATGTGAAGGGGTGATGTAGTTTGAATTAGTCATCATGGTAATCTTTCATTGCCCGTTTTTCTCATCTATGCCACCCTTAAAAAGACGGGTAGCAGTCATTTCCTGACTGAATAATTTGATCCTGCTCTGAGGTTCTTCTGACGAGCATTTGGTGAAGCTAGTCATTGATCCAACTTTTGGATTCATCTGCCTTACTTCACACTCACCATGCTGCATCCTATGGTTCCTATTATTATATGCTTGTATGGCTTATAAAATACTCTTCTCCCTCAAATACTGTTATCCAATGACAAGCCAGAGCAGGATATCTGGTTATGGGAGTAGGAAAGGCCCCCTATTGTTTTAAGTCCAACTATCCTATTTTAGCTTGATCAACCATGTGAGATCTCATTCTATTATCAGGCATAGACAAAATTGAGTTTTCTGACACAAATAAAATATTTCAATTTTAGTGGAAATTGTTTTTTGTTTAATTACTACATACTTTTAGATTTTTAAGGTGTTTATTCTTTCTTCAAAATAAAACTCGTGAAAGCAAATAATAGTGAAGCAACCGTAAACTTACACCTTTAAATTAAATTTCAATATAGTGAAATTCATATAAACACCCCCTCCAAGTCAGGTTTGGTGGGTAGGTCTTCATTAGCAAGGGTAATTCTCTTTCGTGGTAATTCAAATGTAACTTTTATTTAATCATTGAATTCTCATCTACGTTTCAAGTGGGGAGGGGGGGTAGAGACAAATTACATTTGTAAGTGATCCTATGCCAGCAACATGGTGGTGGGCAACTTTTTTAGCACTTCATTTTAATCTTAAGACAACTTTAAAATTAAACAAATTTATACCATAATTAATCCCTAATATGTTAATTAATACAAATGAAAATACTGATTGTATAAGCAAGAAATTTTTAAAAGTCTGATCTTATTAAATAAGACAACATTTCTTCCAAGCTGTGGCCACATCCTTACTACTGTATGATTGCACCACATGGATGCTAACGAAACAGAAAAGCTAGATGGAATCTACACAAGAATGCTATATGAGGTCTTTAATAAATCCTGAAAGTAACACCACTAAATAACAACTGTACTGTCACCTACTTACCATCATCTCAAGTCATCTAAGACAAACAAGACATGCTAGACACTGCTTGAAAAGTAAGAACACATAAACAATGTTCTCACATGGACACTCCAGTGTTGGCCAACCAGCAAAGACTTACATTAGCTATGTGTGGACACTGGATGCTGTCTAGAGGATATGCCAGGGGTGATGGATGGCAAGAGTCAGAAGTTGTCAGTGTGACAATGCATTTTCTTCAGCAGCAATGAACAGCCTGCTGCATGCCATGCTAGCAAAATCTGTACAGACAGCAGGTATGACAATATTACTATATTAAAAAAAAAAAAAAAGCCACAAAGTTAAGCTTTTATCAACACAAATGAGCTGATAGAGGCAGCTCTTCATTTCATAAGGTGTCAACTTTATAAAACATAGCTCTCCATTCAAAATTACTCACTGCCCAACTCATTCATTTTAGCTCTAAATATTCACCAAGCAAAGATGAATCTCACTGAGTGACATTTTTCATATGGAAGAATTTAATGACACCTCTGCTTTCATGTCAAATGGCATTTTGCCAAAATAATGCTCAGCTACTAACCAATAATTCAAAGATCAAGTTCATGACAAGGTTTAACTTCTACTGCTATACCACCAGCAGAAACCTTTGCCACAAGACAATAGGAAGTATTACTTCTGGAGTGACTTTATGAGCATGACATGCAGATTTGATTATCTGCTGACAGAAATGCATCGCTCTTGAGTTTTTATAGCTGAAAACTTACTCTGTAGTCTATTGTACTCCTGTACCTGTTAACATGGAAATAAATCAGAAAGAGTAAAAAGAATTACATCACATGATCAGGTTATCTATATAATAATAAAAAAAAACCTAACAAGTCAGTGGAACCCCTCAAATATACAGAAACAAAATCAGTTGCATATGGAACAATTTAAGACCCATAAAGGGTCAGAGTTATCGACGAATGGCTCTTCCACGACCATTTACTGCGGCTCCACCCCGAGGAATATTTGGACGGGGCACACGATTGTTAAAGCTGCCAGGTGCCATTTGACCATTTCCTGCAAGAATCGAAGTTTTAAAAGTAAATCATTATAAAAGAAAGTCACAATTCTGTGAACACACACACACACTATATATATATATATATATATATATATATATATACACATATATATATATACATACATGCATACACAAGTCAATTTGCTTTATACTCTCGATGAACCAAGTCAAGATTTCAGGGGACAGGAGGGGGTAACAAATACATCAACCAGAATTTAATTATTGCAATACAAATTCTTCAAGGAATTTAAAACAATATCAATTAAAAAAGCCACACCTTTATTGATATCTGTATAAAGTTTCAGAAAAAAACCAACACATCTGGTATAGGAGGGTGCAGTCCAAAGGAGAAGCAGAGAACAGAGTCACCTATCCTTTGCACCCGTAATTAGATTGCCATAAGACTAATAAGGTGCTATGGAGAAAACCTAAGTACATAAAACTGCTAGTGAGTATATGTAGTAGTACAAAAAGTTCAGTGGGGGTATTTCTTATTGAATGTCCAAATTTTAGGAAAATGGTTCTATTGTGTGCATTAGATAAATAGCACTGGACAATCCTCAACTCCCAACTTACATTATATTGAATATTATGAATGATCTTTGCTATGGATAGAACATAAGAGGAACAAAATACAAAAAGCTATATTACAAGTGTGCCAAGGGGTGGGATGTCCAACAGTAAAAACTAGCAATTCTAATAGCTGTGTAGGACAGTCTAATTTGCATTTATTAAAAATGTACTATAGCCACAATTAATGCCATGTGCGAAATGGACATATAATGTTCATAACGCTAGAACACATAAAGAACATAGGAATCTTGAAATTCAAAAACACGTAACGACTTCTTGTTCAGGTACAAAACCTTTTTATTAACTTTGAGTTAAAGGTTTCAACATAAGGAGAGATACACAATCTTGCTATGGTGTCTTATTCATTTGGGCCCCCATGGGGCGCAAGTTTGCCTTGCGTCTGCGAGCTCTAAAAGTCGATCCTCCTCATTTGGCGTCTAGTATTCAACTAACTTTCTTTCAATTCCCCACAAACCTCTGCATGCTCCCGGTGCGTGACGTCACTCGCACTCCGTCACTTGTTTCGCCTCAGACTATTGTGACATCTGAACGATACCTTCATCCGCCTGCGTTAACACCTACCTCAATGTTGCACCTAACTAACCCATGTGCCGAGCTGAAAGGTTCTCAGCCTAACTAAATGAACCGAAATCCCTTGTTCCATTACGTTACAAAAATACAAAAAGCAAACACAAAGAAAAAGAAAAAAAACAAACAGAATTTAGAACTTTAACCAATACTTTATATTGAATAAAAAAAAAAAAAAAAAAAAGACTTATTTTAGCCTGAGACAAAGGATTGCTATCTAAATCATTTACTATCCAATGTTCAATATTAGGTGTTATTAACCCAATAATCACACTGGAAATAAAGAGAAATTTGACTCAAAAATATCAATAAAAAAGAATACAGCAATTTGTCAATTCTGATGATGCCAAGTTTGTTGAAGTCAACTAGGAAAACTTGACCAATAAAATCAGTTTAAACATTTTCCTCCAAATATTTGATTTTTCTTTTGAAATATTTCAAGCAAAATTTTTCTAAGTTCATGGCTTTTCATGAATGACAGAATTTAAATAGTTTAATGTCAACAACTTAAGGTTTTCTTTTCAACTTTAATATCTTACCTGTAGTGACCCCTATTTGTCCAGGTTGAGGTGGTCTGTTAATCAAAGACTGATTTGGACCACTTTGATTTATCGGTTGATTACCATTGTCGGGATGTTCAGAAGGGGGAGATTTGCGCTGTCCAGATGGATCCTAGAGAAAGGAGGTAATACATACTCTAAATATATATATATATATATATATATATATATACACACACATACATATATATACATACACACACACACACACAGAGAGTCAATGACAAAATTATTTGTATACCCAGTTCTTAGATAGCACAGCCTTTCACCTTTATAACTTGCTGAAATCATTTTCTAAAGTTTGAGATTTGAACAGTTTTTTTTCCATTCTTCAATTGTTACACATTCTAATTACTGAAGGTTTTTTGGTGACTGACAATTTATTTAACCTTTTAATTCTTGTAATAAATTTTCAGTAGGATTCAACTCAAGACCATGGTAGAACTGTAGTAATCTTTTTCTGAAGCCACACACCGATTTAGACAAATCATTTTGGATCATTACCTTGCTGGAGAGTAAATTACCAACTTACATCAAGATTTGGCACTGAGAGTTGGAGATTTTCATACAGAATTTTGATAGAGTCTTCAGATTCTATGATTCCTCTTATTTCAATTGTCCATTATCCCTTGAGTTTAAAAAAAAAACCCCAAAAATCATCAAACTGCTTTCATGCTGGCACTGTATTCTTAGAGAGGAAAGCCTCACCTTTCCTGCAGCAAATCTTCTATACATCATTATGTCTAAAAATGCTCAATTGTTTCATCACTCCATAACACTCGCTCACAAAAGCAATTTTCTTTGTCCAAAAATGTTTTGGCAAAATTAAACTGAGCCACAATTTGACATGATTTATTAAGAGGAATTCACCAGAGTCAGTTTCCATACCAACTCATTTCTATCAACAATGCAGCATTGCACAAGTACTTACACACCGATACCCATCATATCCAAACTTTTAGCAATGTCTTTCAAAGCAACTTTTGGGTTTATATTAACCTTTTGACAGTTTTTGTCCAGTTCTCAGGGACAATTTAGGTTTTCTTCCTTGCCCAGGCAAATTATCATACCAGACTGTTTTAACTTCTTTATAACAAATTGTACCCTAAAGATGACTAACTGGTTTAAAATAGTGCTGTAATAATTTCCTAACTTGAAGTTCTGTTTCAAGTCAAGACTAAGCTCCTTTGTCTTCCAATTGTGTTGTTAATATAAGAATAAGAATAATAATGGTGACACTATGCACCATGTGATGTTTTTTTTGCGGAATTATCAAATATTTTGAATAAAAAGTCTAGAAAGCTTCACCAATATATATATATATATATATCTACATGGACCAATTTATGATATTTTCTATAGTACAAATAATTGTCTTTTCCTATTTTGTATAATTCACCTTTTTTTCTCTTTAACCTATTGTTCGGAAAACTGAGTTTGATATTCCTTTTGAGCTTAACATAAAGCTGACATTATATGGGCATTAGAATCTAAGAAATGCATAAAGATATTCAAGATTAATAGTTGTATGAATAATTTCCTTGTGTGTGTGTATTACACACGTGTAGACATACACATGGGAAACAGATGATGACACATGGGAGATTATATACAAGACACATAAGAGAATACAAGATCAATATTTTAGAAAAGTTTTTTTTTTTTTTTTTATAATGAATGTAAAGGATTGTTTAATAACTGGAAATTGGGGAAAAAAAAAGTCCAGACAACTTACTTTGAAGTCTTGATTAGCTTCACTCATATTTGGAGTTTCAGAGAATTGCATTGCAAATCTGCAAAATAAAATTAACTGTAGAAGATAGATGCATATATAAATAACATATTCAGAGAGAAATAAGATATTACAGTGAAATACAGTCCTACTACTACTACAGAAAGTGAAGCTGGAATAATAGCAATGATGAGGTCACTCCATACTTTCTAGAGCTTGAGCCTCACCACTGGATACATTCAAGTGTCATATCCAGGATACCCCCCCCTTTAAGGGGGGGAGCAAATTCTAGGTTCTGCTAATAGAAAAACTAATAATTTACAAAATTATATTGTTTCAAGTAACTAATTAATCTTATAAACACATTTGTAGCTTTAAGTAACTATTAAATGGAAATAATTTACACAAAGTTAAAAGGTATTAAATAATTCCATTTAATACAAACAAAAGGTCAAATATATTTTAAGCCCCCCACCAATCAAAAGGTATTCTACACGGTCCAAAAGCTGTAACCTCACCATCAGATGCAGTTTAAGGACATAGCAAGAACACTGGTGGTAAGGTGGGTCCTACTCTTCTGCACAAAAATGCAGATTCTAAACCCTGCCGAGAGGGCAATTTATATTTTGACTACTAAGACAACTGCTGACTGCACACAAATTAAAGTTCATTGTTTAAAAATGCACTGAGAGAAAGAAAAAGATTGAAAATTCTCAAAATTTCAAAAGCCTTAAAATATCGATTTTTTTTTTCCACTTTAAAAACTTACTCTCCAATCTTTGTTATCTCTCCATTCTTTCCTGTGTAGAGAGTCAAACAACCTTTCCACAAAGACGAGTAGCTACAATGACAAAATAACACTTTTCAGTTAACTTTAAAATTGTTAATCATTTCTATACATCAATGCTTGTTTAAATATTAGGACATACAAATTTCATTAAACAGACATTTTATGTCTACATATTTTCTTCTGGATCCATTCAAATTCCTGTATTACTTTTATCGTATTCGGGGGGGGGGGGATTGATTTATGTATTGTCCATAGTTGTATGTATTCCTAGTACTTTCTGCCCGACTTTGGGCCATCATCAGGGGAGGATCTATTACAAAAGTGATGTAACTTTTGTTTTAGCATATTACTACTATGTAAGAGCATCTTTACCATTGAAGATATGGCGTTTGCTTTTAAATGGGTTTCTATAATTAGTGTCAGTAGCTAAAGACATTTAAATACATTAAGACTGGTTTAAAAATTAATTCTATTAAGTGTCAGTTGCATGTTTCAAATATGTAGTGCTTCGAGAATCTGTAGTTTTTGTTTATTATTTTGATGTTCTAATATTGTTGTGTTGTTGGTGAGAATTTTCCGTAATTGTGTTGTTGGGCATGAATGTTTTTTTAAATGCAGAGCTATTGAACTTGTATCAGAAAGGTGCATTGTAAGTCTCCTCGACAAGGTAGTTGAGGTTAAACCAACATATTATTATCATCAGAGATACAATCTCCTAAAGGACATTTAAATTTATATATATAACGGTTTTTGGCAAAACTCCAATCGAGGGAGAGGAATTATTTCTAATGACTAAATTAGAGGTTTTAAACTTATACAAGTTTTATCTTTTTATTAGGATCAGTGGGGAGTATGTTTTTGTGAATCAATGTTTTCAATATTTTTTCATCTGATTTATAATTGTAGTGCATTTGGTTACAATAAAAAAGTTTGATATGTTTGTTGACTGGATGGAGTAGTACACTGTTTATTTTGTTGGTTAACATTTTTAATCATACATTTAATTTGTTCATCAACAATATAGTTAGGAAACCCATTATTGATGAGAGCCTGTTTTATGTTTTCTACCTCTTTATAAAATATTGCTTTGGGGGAGGAGATCAGTTTGGCATGGGATATTAGATTATGAATAATTGCTTTTTTATATCTGAAGGAGCATTCACTTTTAAAGTTGAGGGTACAGGAGTTGTTACTAGGGATTTTTTGTAAGTAGAGTAGTGAAGTTATTATTGTTAGTATCAATGAGCAAACACCATAATCTTTAATGGTAAAGCGCTCTTACATAGTAGTAATATGCTAAAATAAAAGTTAAACTTTTGTAATAGATCCTCCCCTGATGATGGCCCAAAGTCAAGCAGAAAGTACTAGGGATACATACAACTATGGACAATACATAAATCAATTCCTCCGTGAATACGATAAAAGTAATATGGGAATTCGAACGGATCCAGAAGAAAATATGTAGACATAAAATGTCTATTATGTTTGATGAAATTTGTATTAACGAAGAAATTAGGACATGCAGACAAAAATCTAATATTTTGAACATCACACAAAGCATCAGTTTTTTTTCTCTAGCCACATCTACCCAAGAGATTAAATTGGAGCTGGAGTAATGATAATGAAAGAGTGACTAGACTCTTCAGAAGCTGCAATCTAGTGTCATTAAAACGCCACCCTCACCCCCAGGAGGAATCAACTTTTTAAATATTGCCAAACCTGTTTCCACCCCCGCCCCTCAATTGGTGACAATCACAAAGTTAGAGAAGTCAGTTTGCTCTACTCAAATTGAAAAGAGATGAGAAATTAAATTTAAACTGCCTCATTCAAAATTTCAACTTTGGACAGTCCATTTTTCTACAAAGATCATGTCACCCTGTCACCAAATAATTTTAGATAAGCAGAAAGACATTAGCTAAAAAGGGGGGTAACTTTAAGATAAACTTTAAACAAATTCAAGTTGTTCCGAGTACGAGCCAAACAGTTGTCACAGTTTGCGTCTTCCTGTTGACTAATGTTTACTCGTACATCACGATTCAGTGTCAATATAATTTTAGCTTACAAGATGTTAAATGCCTTTTTTCCAAGGTAGCACTCATGGTATAACAGTTATCACAGAAAATGAAATTGCATCTATCTATTCTCCCTCTAGCTATGAGTAAATAGTACAGCAGACTAGGCTCCTCTTTAACCTTGGTATGGCAATTCATCCAGGAGGAAGAACTGAATTCAAATCTGTTAGACTTTAAATAAAAATTGACTTCCTGTTGTATCCTGTTCATGCAGTGAACACTTTTGAACTTTTTTCTGGCCTATTAACAAAAGAAATCTCAAAATGTAATAAAGTCAACATTATCTTTTATAACAGGATTGAAATCAACCAATAGATCACACAAAAGGTAATGTGGGGAGATGTCAAACTACAGGAAATTTTTTTTAGATGTGCAAGTAAAATAGTCGTCATAAATGTATTCAATTGTTTTGGTGCAGCTGCAAGTTCATACAATGATGAAAGTTATGCAAACATGTGCGCACATAAATATACAAGTATACTCAGCATGAACATACGCATGTGGATTTTTTTCATTCAGGTAAAATTATTTTGACAGGGTCATTTTTTCTGTGCAAGCTGAAAAGTTCAGGCACTCCAGTTTTATAGAATGTAGACGAAATTTCTCAATTTTAAATTGTCCACTTCGTTTTAAGTGTTCTATTCTCTTTAACAGATTATCAACTATTTAACATTAACATCATTCATCAAAGAGAACTACTTTACATACGGCACAATGTTTTGAGTTATGACATTTTAAGAGTTAAAAATGAAATTCAGTAGAGACACTAGTGTCCAAGTTGGAGGAAAAGGGGATATTTTATATAAAGTCCTTCCATTTATTATGAAAATGGAATCAGTTGTGAAATTTAGTACCTTAAATTTTTATGTTTATAAAAAGGTCATTGTTTTCCAACATTCAATTATGGAGGCAAAAATTAAGTGTACCCTCAGCTCTCATAATCATTGAATCATAGGCCACCATTCAGTAACAAGTACATCATATACACACACAGACATACACCCAAACACATCAAACTATCACATCTTACAGTACTCGAGTCCTGAACTGGCTTCAATTGTATTGTTCACATCATTGGGTACAACTTTGCAATTTGTACATTCATTTTTTCAAAGGACTTTTAAGCTCATCTATTCCAACATTATTTTAAAACACTAGGCATTCATCTTAAAAAAAAAAAATAAATAAATAAAAACTATGACAAGTTTTAAGAGATTCTCCAGTTGTTTAAAGCTGACCTTTTGCAGAGGTAATTACCATGTAAGGAAATAAAAAATTTAAACACTCCCAAGTAACATTAACTGAAGTGATAAACAAAATGAACAGTTTTTTGTTAATGGCATATCACTGTGGGTTATTTAATGCCAAAAGCCATCCTTGTAGAAGAACACTAATGGTACAATTTAATTCATAGCTGAGGGTAGGAGAGAGTTCATGCCTTTATAAAGGGTACAAGTCTAAAAATGAACATAAAAGTGTGGCTTTAAGTGAAAATTCCTCTATGATGTTGCAGTCCAGCACATTAGACAAAAGGACCCCCCTTCCATTGAGTTTTGGCAAGAAGCATCAACTAATTAAACGTTTCCAAGTTGCTAGCAAGTGGCATATTAATACCATTTAATTCTAATCTTATCAACACAAGAAAATGTATACCTGATAAATGTGAAGATGTAGGAGAAAAAAAAAAAGTTAAATGTTGAAAATGATTGCAAAGTAAAATAGATTAGTTGACAAAAAAGTTACTGTATCTTTTTTTCTCTCAAATAAAAAGTTCAAAATGACTTTTAAACAAGATAGAAAAATCAGAAATTGAAATATACACCCACACATTTTTTAAAAATTTTATCCTGAAAATCAATTAGTATATCATTTTGTCTAAGAACACTGTCATGTATTTCAAAATAAATCAACGTTTTTTTTTACAGTTCTAGTGGTTAAAGTTATTTACAAAGGTTAGCTTACTTGTAGCACAGACCCACAATTATGGGCACCCAGTGAGAATATGTCATTAGTAATGATCTGCAAGGCAGGATTGATAACAAGGGTCCAAGCACTTTTACTATAAGTGGTATATTCAAAGGAAAGGGATCAAATTGTACCATTAAATTAATTTTTATACAATAAGTTTAGTTCTTATAATAAAAAAAAAAAAAAATGAAATAAAATAATTACAAAATGTTAATTTTTTTTCCATCCACAAACTGTAGATGTTACAAATAAGAACTCTTTATTAGTTACTCACAATTGATAATTTTAGTTATTAATTACATACGTTGTAATTAAAAAATTTTAAATCTACAAGTTACCTATATATTTTAATAGTAAACAAAAAGAAAAGAAAAAAAAAGAAGTACCCTCAGCTCTCATAATCATTGAATCATAGGCCACCATTCAGTAACAAGTACATCATATACACACACAGACATACACCCAAACACATCAAACTATCACATCTTACAGTACTCGAGTCCTGAACTGGCTTCAATTGTATTGTTCACATCATTGGGTACAATTTAATTTATATGTAGTTTGACCTTTGATCAAATATCAAGTCATTAAGTCTATTTTTGTAAATTCTGTTTCAAGTTTTATTTCTATCACTGGGTACATAGTCGATACGTTTAGTCTCATTGGAGGCCCCATTCATGCAATCTCGTGCCACAGCCAAGCAAAAAACTTTGTAAATTACTTCAAGCCTTGTGCCCAATTGTCTAAAGATTTTTTTATACAATAAATAAAAATGGGTTGAACACCATAGCAGAGAGAGAAAGAAAATTAACAACCTTCACCAAAAAGGAGATTCCACTGAATATTTTTAAAATTCTACAAAATCTATGCCAATTTTTCCCCCTTGACCATATGCCCTCATGAAACTACCAGGCATTTTTGACGCAATGCATCACCAAGCAAATTGCAGGTTTTATTAATGAACATCTGCAATGCATTGGAAATTTCAGTTTCATCACACCAAACTCGAGAAGGTTCCAGTAAAACCAGATTTGTGGGGAGAAGAAAAAGACCAAAATTTTTGTGTATAAAACACAAAACAAAAAATAATTATTGTAGCAGCCCACACTTCATCTGTTATATTCTAATCGTTTACAGTATTCCTATATTTACTATACTGTCATGTCAAAGACGACTTTGTAGGGTTAATATGAATCATATAAGCAGGTTTAAAAAAAAAAAAAAAAATCCTCATCGATCAAATAGTTTAAGAGCTTGTAAGAATAAACTTTATAATTATTATTGTGCCAAGTTCTAATGACTTAGTATTTGAAAAGATGGTCCCAAATAAATTTTGGGACATATTTGATGACATCATTTTACACTTAGAATAGCAAGTAATGGACATAAATTATGCTTAATTTAATTAGAAATACATAAACGTAGGTATAAAAAAAAAAAAAAAAAACCCTAAGAGAGTAATATACTATCTAAGAAAGCTTGTCCGCATGTATGACGACAGTCATAACTTTAATTCATCCAAATGTGACAGTAATGGCATCTACCCTTCCAATAAGCCTTTTTCCTTTTTTTAGAGATGACCATGTGGTCGAAGATTAGTTTATTAGAAACACAAAGTACGTGGAGAGATGAATATTCGGGAAAATAAGGAATGAAAAAAGTAGAAAAATAATATCCAAGTACAATTAAGGTGAAAATACAAATGAGATAAAGCAAAAAAAGTTAGGTTGGATAAAAAAAAAAAAAAAAAAAAAAAAGGATCCATTATTACTAACCCTTTAGTCAATTTACAAATATCTCCAGTCTGCAGCAAACCTCCCGCTTCATCCCAAACGGATACATTCACCGAACCGGATTTATCGGCCACTTTGCAAGACCGAACTTCATGTCCATCTTTAGTATGAGTTGGTTTGCCTGCAAAAAAAATAAAATAAAATGAAAAAAAAAAAAAAAAATAATAAGAATGAAACATTTTTACTTTCTCATTCAAGAAAAATAAATGCATAGAAATAAGAATTAGTTAAAAATGGTTTGCATCTGAATTAAAATATTCAAAAAGTTAACATTTTTCTTAAATATTTTTCCCAGTTATTGGAGAAAAAAAAAAGTCTTAAATTAAGTCAGACTCACGTGCTCTAAAAATATATAAGAAAAATTCAGGACACAAATTAAAATAAAAAATAAGTTCTGAAATTTAGAATTCTACCGATTTTGGGTTGTTTTAAAAAAATATGAATAAAGTTAAATAGAAGGAAACTAATATTACATTCCAAAATTAATTTTTTCTCGAGACTATTTTAAGTCGCAGATATAAATATAACACCTTTTAACAAGAACATTAAAACTTATAGAAATATCTTCAACTCAACGCTAAAAATTGCAAGGGAGGGTGCACTAAATTATCAAAGTTAAGCAAGAGAAATGCAAATAAGTGTTTGCATAAAAAGTGCTCGACTCTATTATAACAGAGCGGATGTAAAACGTGTGTATATATATATATATATATATGTGTCGTGTGGTAAGCACAATAAAACGAAACAGTGTGTAGTTTCGATATATAGCCACAACTAACCATTGAATCCTTTGAATGACGAAATATCGAACTTATACAAGAGAAGTGTTCTATTGAAATTGTAGGCATTATAAATTAATGGGAGGATCTGTTATAGAGACAAGCTCTCACCTTAAGTCCAAGCATTCTGCACATTGTTCGACAGGCACGTACACGGGGTGAATAATGGCGTGAAAATGTTTAACACCCTGACTACCCCCACAACGTGGACGATACCAATCCACACTTCCGTTTCACATACGTCACACTACTCATCCCCCCTCCATCATGGCCCAGAAATGGACTCGTCCATCACGGCATTATCACACGTGATGTTTTCCGAGGAGGAGGCACATTCATTTCGGCTATCACAAACGTGTTCATAGTACACGTATTACTAATACGTTAGGTATCCACACAACTCATTTTTGCATGCATAAAAGAGACATTAATTCATTCGTACACATCATAACAAAAACATCCGACCCTCTAATAGTCAGGTTCGGGGGGGATGGGGAGATCCGGTTGTTGGCTAACGTTTTGTTTACCTACCTATATCCAGAACAATAAAAATAACATTTAGACTCTTCAGACCGGGTCTTATGTCTCTGATCTGTACATACGGATGACTATCCATCGAAAAAAAACAAAAAAACAAACAAACAAAACAAACCCTACAGACTAACCAGGCCCACAAAAGTATTCTTCCAAGCAAGTTTTTTTTTTTTTTTTTTTTTTTACTGCGATTTAAAAGAGTTTTATATTAATTCAAATTCACGTTGGTTTGATTTCAGAAAGCGTCATTTTTGCTACCATTTGTTCTCATTTTTTGAAATTAAAAACCAAAAAGTGTGAAAAAAAACAAAAAAACCTGTCTTTACGATTATTAGTAGGTTTAAAACTCGATAAGCAAAAAGGGGGTAGATGATAATAATAATAATCTAGTAACTTTTTTCTTTCTTTATCTTTTACAGATATGAAGTAGGCCTGATAAAAGTCTAAGATAGTAGGGAGAAGTTGGTCATCAGATATTTTCTAGTAGCTTCTAACGTACTTAGGAATACGCCCCTAGAAGATTAATCTTATGAGAACTTAGTCTACACAAAGCAAGTTACGTGTATGCCGACAGCCGAGCAGACACAGAACGACAACAGCAACCGCCTGACTGGAGCTCAACGACAGGAAGGCTCAAATTTATTAAGAACATACGGGCACTTTATGAGTGAGAGTGGGGAGGGAGGCAAGAAATAACGACAGACTATGAAAAGGAAGAAAGCTTTAGATAGAGAACTCAAATTATATATATATATATATTTAATAAATACATACATTGCTTTCTTTCTCTCTATATGAAAATAAATATAATATATATATATATATATATATATATATATATATATATATATATATATATATATATGAGAGAGAGAGAGAAAGAAATATGGAAAGGGTTTACGTGTAAAACCTGCATAGAAATTTATATTTTAAAGAATATATGAGAAAAAAGATTAAACTAAAACAAGTCAAAGAAAAGAATTGAAAATAATAATTGAGTCGTAAACAATTTAATGTCTCTCTCTGTTTTTCCCATAATAATTGTTAAGTTTCATAAACTAAATGTAAAACTATTTTGGGACAGAGGTAGACTTTTAAGTACAAGAAATAAAACAAAAAAGATTAGACAGCGAATAATTGTTTGTAGCTTGGGGAAAGAAAAAAAAACCATAATGAGTGTGTGATTGTTGCGAGAACCAAGAGAAAACGTAGGAGAATAAAAACTATTGAGAGAAAGAAGAGAAGTATGAAATAATGATTGAATATGTAAAATGGAGTGAAAGATATAAAACAGAGGAATGAAAATAGGAAGAAGAGATTTCTGATGAGGAAAATAATCACGGAACAAAAGAAATCAATTTAAGGAATAAAAATGATTATTTATTTTTAGAAAGATAATTAATCGCTAAAGAGTATGGATTAAATGATGGAGAAGCAAAAAATAAAAAGACGAAATATCAGACAAAAATAAAGAAAAGAAACGAATTGAAAGATAATGAAAGAAGAAACAAAAATAAATGTACAAGAACTTATTAAGAGAAGGTTGAAAATACCATTTTATTTTTTCATTTTAACTTTAAATAAAATGTTTTTATGCGCGAGAAAGAAAAAACAAACGATTTATTTATATCTTAATAATTGGTAATTTCCAATTTTATGTTCGTAAAATCAAGACAATATGAAAGCGAACTAAAAAGTTTATTTCCATAAAACATTAAATAATTAGAAGTAATTAAAATTAGGATTAAACAAATTTGATTTTACGAACATAAAATAGGGGATTAAACAATATTTTTATTTTATTTATTAATATCAGCTTAGTCGGTCACTGTAAAACAAAAACAAATAAAAGATGTGGGAAGAAAAAAAATCAGTGTTGTTGGGGAGTGTATTGTGTCAGTCTTCCAAACAATAGTCAAAATTTTGATTTATTAACAATGTTATAAATAATCACGAATCAAAGCTATTTGTGCTTTTTACTTTTTCTTTTTTTATTTGATAATGGTTAAAGTAAAGTTCAAAAGAAAAAAAGAAAAAGCTTGCAAAAAACATGACTGTGTCGCCGCTTGAATAGGGTATTTACGATGGTTTATTCCCAACAAGACGAATCTCATCTGAACGAATTTATTTAAAAAAATAAACGTGATTCACCCATGATGATACAAATATATATAAAGAAAAGTTTAAGTTTTGGTGCATAACACTGACAAATCAGCCGCTGGACGTCAACTACACGAGATTTATCTTTGTTGGGTTTGTCGTTGGGATTCATCTTGTTGGGATGACAGTTTTCAATATATTGGTTATCTTCCGTGTCCTTAATTAAATGTTGTTTTTTTTGTCTCCATTCAACCGCTATCAAACTCATAATTACTGGTATGTCTACTCCTATATGAAGCATTATTAAATTTTCAGTGAGAAGTCTCTAAATATGAAACTCGGCAAACCGCTTTGTCACATTTTAGTTACTTACAGTAGAATACATGCACAATTTTTCGTTTCAGTTGCATTTTCACCTTTAAAATAAAGAGCATAATATGACAAAAACGTTGCTTATTTCCACAGTTGGAATCAATTATTTTAAAAAACCCAGCAACTTTGACATTTTTAGGCAACTGTTGTATATTACAGTAAAATCAAAAGTAATCGTTTGGAATTCTAAACTCTTATAAGGAAAACCTTTTAGGCTTACTCAGTGAATGACATAATTTATTAGGTTCAATTACTGTTTATTTTTTGTTTGCCTTTCTTTCATCTTAATTTTTCTTACTTTTATCCAAACTTCCAGATAAGTTAATAACGTAAATTGAAAATAAATAATGTTTCAACCAAGACTTATTTTTTCGTTACAATCACCATTTTACTTAAAAGTCATAGAATAATAATCTATTTGTAATAAAAGACAGCAGAAATTAAAATGATAGAGTGGTTGTTTTTACTTATCTTATCAAATTCATTCAGTGATATTTGTTTCATTATATGTACAATAATGTAATTAGCTTTGATAAAAGCTCCATAAAATAACAGACTTTATGTGTTCTTGCTTATAAATATTGGAGGGGTTCCAGGGAAAGAATCTAAAAATTGGATTTTCAATTGACTTTTAAAGGTACATTATATAAATTGACTATAAATTAATCCATTCCACTTTTTACTGATAAAATGGGAAACAAAATAAAATATAAGGGTAATATTGAATTCTGTTTTTGTGATGCATTAGAAGTTACAGACTCTTGCTAGTTACTGCACCAATTACAAATTTAAATCCCAAACAATTTTTTTTTAATTTTTTTTATTTTCAGGATAAGTTATAAAAATAGAAATCACAAAAATGTTACAAACTTTGTCTTTTTGCTTCAAAAAATCCAGCTATATGTCTACACTTTATCATTATCATCATAATCATCGTCAAAGCACAGATTCCTTTGATTCTGTCTTGCTATCTGTCCCTATGATGAGTCCTCCAGGGAGCATCCAGTATCTGCACAGAACTGATAAAGGTAAGTTTTTGCTAATCAGCCAACTGGTGTGTCCATGTGTAGTAATCCATAGGAGACCATCACTCATGAGTTTGTTCTTATGTCACCAGAAATGACCAAAATGCCTAGCTCGTCTCAAATGTTTTATGAGATGATTTCACACTAAAAAAAAAAAGCAAGAAACAGATGATATCTCTCAGAAACTATTATGGATGCAGGCTACACAGATAATCTAGTACTTCTTGTTAATACACCAACTCAAAAAGATAAATATTGAGTTTAGTGAACCTAACTTGAACCAGGGATGAGTCCAGTTTATCATTAAATATATATTATTAATCAAATTTCCTTGCTAAAAACATTTTAAAACTAATATGCTAAAAACATTAGTAAGAACAGAAAATTTAGTGACCATAGCTCTAGCTGTCTAAAAAATATATTTAGTGAACTATTGTAAGGCATGAAATTTAAAGAATTTTATCTATAGGTAATCATTCTTTTAAAATTTTCAAAATAAAATAGAACTTTAGTTTTAAAAAAGAAATGTTTAAAAAATGTCTATTAATAACACAAGAGCAGTAGCAAAGGTGATCAAATGTTCTTTGCCAATTTCAAAACTAAGTAAATAAAAAGAAGTCAGTCTGTTGCAATAACAACTTGGAGTTAGGACACTCATACTTTGGTTGTGGTAACAAATTGTTGATTCAAAACAAGAAAAAAAAATTTTGCTTTCCTTATCACAGAGAAGCTGATTCTAAAAAATATAGACTCAATCGGATTTCTAATCAATAAAATATCCAACTTACTTAGTCAAATCAGCTACAATTTAATACTTTGAAATTCACAGTTTGTAAAGGAGATAAAAAAATCATAGAGCACAATTTGGCTCTGTTATGTTGGGAGCTAGACTGATCAGTAAAGATTTCAACAATGGATATATGATGACAAAGTCAAAGATACATCACTGCTCCTAGGATAATTTTCCAGGGAAAATAATAATTTATAAGTGTTTCATGTATGGAGCCGATTAAATGTATGTGCAGTAATTGGTTGTTAATTATCACATGATAGAAGAAGACAGAAGAGACAGAAAAAGTTCACTTTGATTTTTAGTCAGTTGGTCTAGAGATATAAAATAGTTGGTAGTTTGTTTTTTAGAGCAGTTGTATTTAGAATCACTTTTTGGTGGAACAGACAGTTATATAATTTTAATAAAGAATTTTCTTTTCCCTTGAAATGACTATATGAAGACATCTCCACAACAATAAGATTAGACTCAAAATGAAAACAAAACATCAAAATAAAATGAGAGATTAAAGCTTAAATATGTTTGCCAACACTTTCCAACATCCAAATAAAAATGATGACTGTTTTTGAGTTCCGTTCACGATCAAATAAAAATTTGATACCAAAATAATATAATAACCCATTCAGCATAATATGGTTCTGAATACTGTAGTCAACTGAAATTGTCTTTAAAAGCAATGAAATATAAAAACAAGAGATTTTTAATGATATCAAAAATACAAATTAAATTTACATACATATCATATACAAGTTGATATATTTTGAAAATAGATGTTTGCTCAAAAGTGGAATTTGACATTAAAGTTTATATGGCAAAAAATACATTAAAGTTTGTGGTCATAGATTTACTTGTTTGAGATTCCTATAAATCTAATGGATATATCAAAAAACAAAATGTTCAAATATAAAATGTTCTGTTGTGTGTGTATATGATGAAACATTATGCATTGTTATGAATATCATAGAATTATGGGATGTTAAAATGCTGAGTGACTAACAAACATCCAAATTCATTATTTATAACTTATTAGATGTTCCAGGCATGATTATTTTAGAGTTTGGCTTCTTTATTTTTTATAGATTGAAAAATATTGTTTGATTGGTCAAGAGGTTTTATTTTATGGCTGGTGTTCAATTAATTTTTTTTTTTCGTTTGTGGTCTGAAAGTGATAGTGTTTACTTTGAATGCTATAAATCTCTGGAAGTTGATTTTTATAACATGATAAAAGTTGTCATTACAACTTTGCTTTTCACAGTTAGTTTATTATTTGATTTAGTTATCATCATCAGATCTTGTACCATTACCATATTTCTCCCTCTGTTAAAGCTAGAATAAGTAATAGGAATGTATGTCATAATACTATAGAGATAAGTGTATATGTATTGTACATAAAATCATTATGTAATTTGATCTGATAGATTTTTTCATGCCAACAAAGAATAAAACTAAGATAATTATTATTAAGGTTATTAAGCTGTTTTGAACCAAATGTCAAAGAGCCAAAAAGCAACCAAATATGTTAACAAATAAATTTTTATGTGGATATTCATCATAGAAAATCTCAATAAACTTAGTGAACTTTTTCTTTTTAACATTTTCACTACCAAGTTTTTTTGGGTTTTTTTTAAATTTTTGTTTTTATTAAGTTTTGGATATACATTATAATGCTTTGAGTACATTTTAAGGGTTAAACTGAAATTTGACTAGAACACCAATATCCCTAGTGGGTACAAAAAGGTTAAAGAGAATGTAAAGAAACTTTCTGCTCTTATTGATAAGAATAAAGTTGACACTACATATTTGCTGTGGTTTAGGGGTGTAAAACCACAACTAAAGTTGAAAAACTGAAAATGTCTTTAATCTTTAACAAATTTTCTCCAATTGGCCACCCAAAAAAATCTCATTCTTTTTACAACAAATTCATGAATAATTAAATCCATAAAACTTGAAGATTGAGTGAATATCAAAGTAGTAAGAAAATATGAAATTAACTTTTGATTTCAAAGAAAAAGATAAATTATCACCACACACTGATTTTTCAAATGCAATATACGATACAATTTTCAACTCTATAATCGATTTTTACAACAAAAATCCCAAACTGTTGTTAATTGATTTTTTTCAAATATCAAATTCTGAAAAATGATTATTTCTAAAAAAATATTTATACCTTAAAATCAATGTTTTCTCTTAAAAATTTGCTTAATATTGAATTTTTTTTTCAGAATCTTATAAAACTGGGGTTTCTAAAATAATTTTCAACACATTCATTTTAATTTTCGGGGAAAAATATAAATATATAGGGGTGTGCATTTACTTATATATATATATATATATATATATATATATATATATATATATATATATATATATATGAGAGAGAGAGAGAGAGAGAGAAAGAGAAAGAGAGAGAAAACTGAAAGAAAGAAATTGAAAAAGTATGAGCAATTAGTGGTTCAGGCAAAGGAAAAAACTAAAATATAGAATGATAGAATGTGAGAGAAAAGAGAGAAAAAAAAACCCCAAAAAACAAAGCTGAACAGAAGAAAACGGTGAATAAAAATCCTGAATATATTTGAATGCCGGAAAATATTCAGTGTTATCATAGCAACCAAATTTCTCATTATTCTGAAGAGTCAGATTAGGGTCACACTGTTTTATTGTTTCACATCTGGTCTGTTGATTTAAAAACTGATTATAATTCCAGGTTGAAAGCGCCGAACTTTTTTTTTAGACCTCATTTTTCTGATGCAGATATCATTGGAGAGCGAGAAAATGACTTGATTATCAAAACCTATTTTATTCTCTAACGATATCTGCATCGGAATAAATTCGGCTATGGGTTACCCTTACGGCTCTTTAAATCTAGACTAACAATGAATTATGTCCCTTTATTTCGCGAAGCTGTTTCCTATGTTAGCGACTCCAATTCTGCGCCGAATATTCGCGAATTTGGCTTCCGCAGTGACAAAAATTTTCCTTCAATTATTTCCCTTGAACTGAAATCAAATTTGCTGTAACAGCGACTTCAGATCCAAATTGAAAAATCGCAGGTGGAATGAACGAATTTCGAAAGATGAAAAAAAAATGACGCATCGAAATTAAATCTATTTATTAAAAAAGTCATTTTATTATTTCAAATGACTGAATTTTTAAAATTTAGAAAAAACATTTCTTTCATTTAAAAAGAAGAAGATAATTTCTGGACTTTTTTTCCCCCCTTTGGTTTTGTGAAAATTCAAGGATTCCGAATTTTTTTGTCTACTCCAAAAAAATTGAATAGAGAAAATATTCGATTTGATTAAAAAGAAAAGAAAAAACGGAAAGAGGAAAAAAAATCTCACTTATTGGGTGTAGGATTTTTTTTTTTTTTTGTATGAAGTCATTTTACCTTTTATGGATTAATAATTGCTAATGTTTTAAAAACTATTTTATTCTCTAAACCTTGTTATCCACGGTAGGTTCAAAGATATTGAAATCCGCAGATAACAGCAAACATAATTTAGTAAGTCTCAAAATTTTCACCAGATAATCAATACCCGTTTTAAAAACGTCTGCTCCATTTTCTCTTTTGTGTCATGATATATATAAAATATTGTCCATTTACTTTAAGATTAAAATCTTATCCTTTTTTTCCCTTAAAACAAATTGAAAATAATTAAAGTTATTATTTAAAGTTGAAAAGTAAAATAACAATACGTATCTAATTCATTTTTGATATATTTTTAATTTAATTTTCACCATAAGTTGACGACTTTACCTAACTCGAAATTACAAGAATTAAAAAGTGTTATTAAGATTTTAAAGTACTTTTTTTTTAGTTTTTAAATGAAATTAATAACTAGAAGCATTAATTAATAAACCGATTTATGTAAAAATTACTATGATATTTTAAATCTGAATAGTAGGTCAGAATTCATGATTTAAGCGTTTCTGGCTAACTTTTAGAATGCAAACATTATTTTCGCATTATTTCCCCGCTAAAAATTATTAGTTTGAAAGACCCAACCACACATACACACACACACACACACACACATACACACACACACACACACACACACACACACACACACACACACACACAACTTTTAAGTATGAGAATCGTATCAGTAGAAGTTTATTTTTTGTGTTTAATCTTGAAAAAGGAAAATGAACATTCTTTTTGAATGTTCAATTAAGAAAAACACAGAAATAATCTTTTTTAATTATTAATTGTTATTGAAAAAGTGAAATAATTTAAATCTTTAATTGCCATTTTAATTTTTAATGTTTTACAACAAATTTTTAATGTTTTACTACAAATCTTTCATTGCCCCTAAAATACTATTTTTCCCTTTTTTAAATTTCATATTTTTATAAACAAACCTTTGTTTTTTCCTTACAAATTTACTTAAATATTCAATTCAAATATAAGGGAAAAAACTGAAAATTGATTAAATGATCTAACCTCCCACCAGGTAGGATTTGACACAAGGTCATTTTAATGTGGGAGGGGGGGGGGCATGCACAAATCAATACTCATGCATGACAGGTGCAAAAAATACTTGATCTCATTGGACTCCTTCTTCTCTTGGGCAGCTCAGGTGCCAAGCAATAAACTCAGACTTGCAAAGCAGGTATTGGCTGGGGGGGGGATGCTACAAAATACTCTGTTCCCCCCACCTGGTGTGCACCCAGGAGGATGGTATCTTAAGTTCATCTCAACCTGCACACAGCTGTCAACCAACAGGCAGCAGCTAAAATAAAAATTGATTAAATGAGTAAGGTTGCCTATTTTTTTTCATACTTGTGTTTTCCCAAAGACTGCTTCTAATAGCCGCTAGGTGGCAGGACAAGGTAGCATTATCAAATGCGCGGTAAAGTCAGAACTCTCCATCTTAGTCATCCCCCCTTCTCTACAGTTTACACACCCAACATCCCTGAGGAGAGGCACACTTTTTTTCGACAGTTGGGACCATTTCTTATGGACATGGAGCAATTAGTTTTAGATCGAGATGGGAATGCTATCGTTGAGCCCAAATTAGATAGGATCAAAGGGGGGGTGCTAGTGGGTAGGTTAGGTGTGAAAGCAGGTTGGTCGACTTCATGGCTGACTTTGATTTGGTCCACAGGAAGGAGATATGAACATGGAAACATAGGGAACCCACTAATCCAGGTAGATCCTCTTTAGATAAAGTGTTAGTGAGAAGAGTGGACATACTTAGTCTGACATTGTGAATCCAGCCCTGGCCGATGTGTCTAGTTCCACCTGGGAATTTTCACCGACATTCAATTCCTCGGCTCTGCTTGCCAATCCGAGATAACTCCTACCATTCCCCACATTGTGTCTTTTGATTCGAATGGCTGTGTTCTAGCTACCTCAGATCGTTTCCAATTTTGGCTGGAATCCACACCGAAATAAAATCATTGCTGGGAGAGAGATTGTACCTGTTGCGGTTCACAAAATGCATAAGAAGAAGGAAAACAATGCTTTCAAATTTCTCCAAGCTTTTGTTTTTATCTATGATGTATGTATTTACAAAATGTGTAGAATACAATAAGGAAGAAAGAAAAAGAAAAAGGTCTTACGAAACTTATTTGTTTGTTCGGAAATGTGACAGATCAAACAGGTGTAAGGGAGGCAATTATTGCTCTTGGTTTTCTTAGCAGAAAAATAATCAGTTTTCTCGGCTTTTACTTCGAACTCTCGGTTCTAGACTAATCTTGGCTTTGAGTCGAAGTTCTAAGATGGGTACTGCACTGGACCCTTCTCTGTCTCTCTGGATCTCTCGTTTACCTCGATTTGATCTGTACTCATCTATGGGCATCGTGCCTTGCTTATATAAATTGGGGGTGGAGTTTCGATGATTTCTGGGCACGCCTATGCATAATGATATGTAAATCACCAAGTTGACCAACTTTTTTCACACATGGCCGACGCTGTGCTTAAAGAGATACTTAAAATTTAGCTTCAGTACCCCCTGCTGATCCCAAGCAGACGGTCAGTACTTGAAAAAGGACAAATCCACTTACATGATCTCAATCTTTAGCTTAAACTTATTCTTGCTTTGACCATGCAGACTTTATTACTATCTCCACCATAAGATCCACTTAAGGAGTTTTTTTTATTTCCGGTATAAACTTTCATTCACCCCTTAGCCTGTACAAACTTCATTCTTTTATATTATCACAAGATTCACTTTAAAGAATCTCAGGACATCGGTCGAAAGTTTAATAAATAAATAAATAAAATAGGATAGGAAATAAAATGATAAGAAGAGAGAAAGAAAAAAAAAAGAATTTTCCTTAATTATTTTCCTATAATCATTAATTAATCAATCAGTCTGGGGGTGGGGTAGAGTTCTCTCTGTCACATTAGTATCTTGTTCCACCGGTTAGAGCTTGCTGACCATAAACTTGTACTGGTTGGCTTGCATTTATGTGATAGACCTAGACTGGCCGGCAATAGCTCTGTATTAGAGATACAGGACTCCCAGGAGTGGCTGAAAAAGCTAATTCAGTGGGTGTTAATGGGAGTGATTACCAGGAATAGGTGGTGGGGTTCCCTTAAGCATAGAATTAAAGATTTCACTATCAAATATTGCCAAAATCTCACCCTAGATAAGGCAAGAGTAGAGAAGTTGATAGAAGAATGGCTCACTCAGGTGGTGGATGGGGGGATACCCTTGAAGTAGAACTAGCTAGGAGGAACCTTGAGCATGAAGCTAGTAAGCACAATCAAGGTTTCATAATTAGATCTAGGTTAAGTAGAGTATCAAACGAGGCAGGGAAACTGAATGCACATGCAGGTAATGAAGAACTGCAAAGGTTTTCCGGTTGGTATATCGATAGTGTCATTTCCACGGATGGTCAGGCTTCCTTTGGATTGGGAGATTCATGAGGCGTTCCGGGGAGATTAATAAAAATAAAAATAAAAATGCAAAACAGAATATATTCAAAAAGGTAGCGGTTCCCAGAAACCTTTGATAGGAAGTAAGAGCCACACATGCCTAAAAGGCAAGACTTACTGGCACTAAAGAGAAACTCTACCTTACTTAAGCAGTACCCCTAAGACTGTAAAGACACTTTTCAACTTGACTGCTAATAGCAAACACATGCTGATCAGGTCTTGTGGCCTGACAATTAGCCATGTCTGCTGCTGGCAAGCCACCACCACCAAAATAAATATTACTAAAACACCCACAGGACTTAACCACAGACTTTGGACTTATCATCCACCAAAAATGATTAATATATTTCAACGTCTTGTTTGGGAGATGCAACTGTTTTCTAGTAATCCAGGAAGAGATTTCCCCACTACAGAATAACCGTATTAAACCCCAAAATAAAGTTTGAGTTCAAAGGTATCTTTGTCTCTTTTTTCCCTTCCTTCAGTAATTCTTTTGCAGCCTTCTACAGACAAAGAAGAAACCAACAAGTTAGATGGAGTAAGAAGAAAACAAATGGAGTCAGATACGCTCAACTCAAAAGATACAACAATTGACAACCACCAACGACAACAATGCACAAACTTACGAAATGAAAACTAAACCAAATAAACAACCAAATCTTCTACGCTCCATACATTTCCATGATGGCTTTGCCAGATTGCCAGACTTCCTGGTGGAGGAATTCTCCAGCAACTTAGCTGACTTTCCCCACCTTCAGGTGACAGAAGTGGCTTGCTATGAGAGGAGAATTACTGATTGTGAAATCTGTGATGTGTTGAAGGTTGGCCTCAGTAAGTTGCCGGGGCTTGATGGTTTACTATATGAAATGTATTTGAGGCTGTAAGCAATTTGAGGCCTAGTCATTATTTAGATGGTTGACCACTTATGCAACAGCAGGTACTGTAAGCAATTTGAAGCCTAGTCATTATTTAGATGGTTGACCACTTAAGCAACACCAGGTACTGTAAGATATCTGGTCACTATTTAGATGGCATGCTAACAGCAAGGATTTCCTTGACTCTCTCTTGCCATCCATCCCTATTGGCTATTGCTTTTAATAAGTCATCTAGATGGCATCCAGTGTCTGCACAGAGCTGATGAATGTAAGTTTTTATTCTTCGGCCAACACTCGTGTATCCATGTGACCTGATTACTACTTAGATGAGTGATCACTTAAGCAACCGCAGGTATTTTAAGCAATCTGAGGCCTGGTTTTGATTGAGATGGGTGCCCACTTAAGCAATACCAGGTAATGTAAGCAATCTGAGATCATGGTGTCATATTTAAGCAAAGCTTAGTAAATAACAACTAAAGTAAGAGATAGAAATTTTTAAAGAATAAACATGGAAATGTGCAGGATATATAGTTAGAAGAGAACAAAAGGTTTATAGAATGGTGCCCAAGAAATAACAAGTATAGTAGGTAGACGTGATAGAATATGGTAAGATGAAATAGTATAGTTGTTTTGTTCTTTTGGTAAGACATGGCAGAAGTTAGCAAAATCAAATTTGTTATAGGAAGAAAAGATTTTTATCCAGCATGAACCTAAAAGGCCAACTGTTGCTGTTATGATGATAATGAATTTTCTCACAAAAAACTTTTTTTTTTCTTTAGGATTTTATTTTTCTATATCTATAGCCTTTTTATAGTACAGAATTATATTGTTCTATTTAAGAATTGATAAAAGTTTTCAACAATAAAAACCATTTTCTCAGCCCTTTTAGCAGAACTTAGAATATGTCAACAGTATCCACAGCAGAGTAAGTCCCCCACCCACCCCAAAAATAAGAAAGGGATTGTCCTGGATAATACATAAAACTACATAAGGAGAAGAAGCTCCAAGATTGGTCCACTCTAGTAGTACCTATTAGGGTCCCAATTATAAATCAAATAGAAGTTTGAAAATCATTGTATTAGGTAGAAATACTTGAAACCATATAACCGTCTGCAAACAAATAATTATTAAATAAGAATATTTACTTGAAACTATATAATTGTATATAATTATAATTACTAGATAAGAACACTTGAAGCCATGGAAGAGTACAAATTATTTGTATCAAATTTTAGCGTTAACTTGATATGCTGTTAAATGAAAAAAAAGGACAAAATTCTGTAGAATAGATTGGAAGACATTTCAATTTTATCTACCATACTTAAGTAATAAACAACTTCATATAATAAACGACCCCTAATTTTTTGCCAGAAAAAGGTGTTTTTATTATATATTGCATGTAATAACTGATCCCTAACTTTTAGTTATGTTAGCATGGAAAAATATTTTTTCAACACCCAATGATATAAATAGAAAACAAACATGGATACATTCAAAACCACCAGAAGACAATCAAAATCAATCCAATATCATAAATAAACAAAATAGCTGTGTTTACTTGGATATTCCAAACATACAAATATCTCACCATTGATACACAATGGCATTGATAATAAAATAATGTTGAGCAAAAATTTTATTATCTTAACAAAAAGCCTTCATTTAGATTTAGGCTATGTGGGGGGGGGGATACTTTGGATGGAAGTTACAGCAAGGTTAGGTCAAGAAACAAGGTCAACTTTGACATTTCAAAAATACATTTCATGTAATGAACAACTCTTTCTTTTTTAAAGAAAAAAATTAGTCTGTGTTTATACACAAGACAGATATTTATTCATTAAAAAAACAAAACAAAAACAAAAAACCCAGATTGATAATGCATTTGCATAAGTTTATTTATTTACAAACAATTGCTACTAAAATTGATTTCACAATGGTTGATGCTGCAGTTTTTATTAAACGTCTGGCATGCACACTTGATGTTTCAGTTTCAACCATCCCAGGCTCTCAATGAAGTTATATGATCAAACACTAAACATGAACAACAAATGAAGCAGCCTAATAAAATATATGGGAAAACACTGAAAGTCAAATATTTTTATTATTTGTTTTGAAAACAAAGTTTAACCCAACATTATTACACTTCTGTAAAATTGTTGTTACAAAAAAATAAAATAAAATAAACATTAAAATATCTTAGCAAGTCAATGTTTTGCCTTTGGCACTCTTTCCAGGTATTTGTCATAGTTGATGAGTGTAGTTTTGACAATGGCCTAGTAGATGTTGATTAAAGTGTATCTAGTTATCTGGCAGTTGTGAGTTTAATCTCTGGGTTGGGTAGTACATATACTCTGGTTCAGTGGAAGAAAAAAAAAGTGACATTTCATGATGGATTAATTTGATATAAGATAATCCAGAAAACATGGTTAGTGAAATGAGAACAATCCCTTCCCATTGTTTAAATTAAGTTAAGTTTGAAATTTTCAGAAAGTTATTAACTATAAGAAACACTTGAAGACAGTTGGATAGTACAATGGATGAAATATTGTGACTATGATAACACTCAAGATAAAGACACTAATCTGATTACATCAGTATATAGTAGCAATAATTCTACAGTGACATTTAAACATTGTCATAAAAAAAGTTAATTTTTTTTTACTAAAAGCTGAGGTCTTATTTTATGAAGGAAAAAAAAAGAAATTTTTTAATTTTTAATGTTAACACAGACATGGAAAGAATTTCAAGAATTCTTTACTCATTCTTCATCAAATTGAATGAACAATGTGGAATTTAGAGATTTAGACATTTTCTTTAATGCTCATTTATTCATATACAAATATCATTTTTTTTTTTTTATCACAACCAAAATATTGTCCATTTTGTAAAATCTGATGTAAAAATGTGCAGTAATTATTCCACAAAATAATTCTAAAAAGAATGCAAAATAATTCAAACTGCACCTTGATATGTTAAAATTTGCCTAAGAAACAAACAGCTGGACTAGATCATTTAAAATTTATTGAATTATAATGAAACAGTCATCAATATAGAAATTATATTTTCATTTTTAATAGTTAGAAACTAATACAATTTCCTTTAAATCAAATATGAAAAATAATTTTCTTGTTTTGGAAACGAGAAAAAGCCTAAACATGTAATAATGAAACCAGTTTTGCATGTCAATGAAATATCTTTAATCTGCTGCCACCAGATTTAATAATTTAATAGAATAATTGTTTTGTTTTTTATGTACAATATGAATTATTTCTCCTATTTCGAATGAACCAATTATAATTAAGTAATGAGTCTTAAAGAATTTAAAGAAAAAAATAAGGTAACATTTTAAATTCCGATTTAATCAGAAAAATAGTTTTATTCAATCCTATGTTTATTCAAACAATTTTAAAATGAAATTACAGGGAGCAACTTTTGATAGAAAAATTGTTGGATTTTCTATTAAGATAAAATTTTACTTCAAATGCATATAATAGAAAAGTATTAGATATTTGATCTAAGATTATCAATAAATATTATATACAAGCAACATCTTATCAGAAAAATATTGTGATATTCACAATTGAACTATTGTAGTAAATATTAGTGATCATTTTTGAAAATTTTGAATGGTTTTGACAAAATTCAATGTTTGGGTTACAAAGAAAAACACAAATGGTTTTAAATTATGATATTTTGAACTTGGCAGAATTTTTGTAATTGAAAAAAAAATCTTTTTTGAAATAATGTTTTTCAGAAATTTAAAGCATTTCATTAATTAAAATATCCATTAACAGTTTCTACATCAAATTAAGGTCAATAATTCTTTTATAGTCGTAACAGCACTCGTTCCATGTCTGGTAAATTCATCTTAAGATAAATCTACTGCAGGTAAATTATTTGTAGTTAAATTCAGAATTTAATCATTGCTTTTAAGAATTTAATAAAAAGGGTTAAGGAAATCTTATATAATAAGAAGCAAATAATCTGATTTGATGAATTTACCAAGAATCCATACATTCTAATATTCAATTACCAATATTCTAACAGCATATCAAAGATTAGTTGGTCACAATATATAAACATTTCAATAAATTATTTTAAATTAAAATTAATAAAGGAGGCGTCTGTATGGAATAGTAGAAAACTTACAGGAGTCTGACAATATGGTAAGCAAGTTTGAATTCCACTTATGCTATCATATATTCATTTTTGTATGAATACTTTTGGGGAAAGATATGAACCTGTTATCCCCCATAGCTAGAGGGAGGGGGCAGTTAAATAGTACCACAAGTGTTCTTCTACAAGGATAGTTTTGACAATAAATAAACCACAAAAGTTGATATGCCTTTAAACAAAGAAACCAAACTTAACATAAATAAATTCTTAAAGTAATACAAGTTAAAATAACAAAAATCTGAAAATAATTTTTTAAAAAGTCTTATCAACAAATAAGTTTGAAATAATTAATACACTCAGTGTATAATCCTTTATAATAGATTTAAATTCTATAATTGTGTGTAATAATAGTAGTCTATTGTTTATTGTAGCTTTTTTTACTGTTAAAATACTTAAAATCTTAAATTAATAAAAAAGAATTTCTATAATGTACATATTTGAAATAAAACAAAGTAGTTATAAATCTGCCACCTCATTTCAATCTTTTCATTCTGAAACTAAAATGAAATAAATAGATTTCTCAGCATTATATTTAAAATCAATACTGAGTAAAATAATCAGCAACAAAACTCAGAATCATCAAAGTCAATATTAAAGATTATGTAAAAGATTACAATTATCTCAGACAAATGAAATTAACAAATGAAAGTTTTGGTTATTCAAATGATCACCAGAACTTTGATGAGTTGATCAAAAAATAAAGGATCAAATATTGATAAAAACTTTATATTTAAATTATTGATCATTTAAATCTTTAGAAATGTGTTTCTGAAATACTATTTTTATAAAAACTAACTGCAGCAAAAATAACAAACAAAAATAAATAAAAAATTTAAAAAAAAAAAACAAACTCTGTTTTTATCCTGAAATCACCTTTCTTGAAGCACCACGATTTGAAAGACTTAAATGTTTGGGACGGCAATTTTAGTCCTCTCAAAAAAATGAAAAATGAAAAATGAAAAATAAAAATAAACAAAAAATAAAACCGGGAAATAAATGATTTTCAGTTTAAAAACTTGTTAAGATAAACAGATTTTTCTTGTTTTGTATCAATGGATTTTTTTTTGCTTCATGACTGACAGTCAACTTATTCATCCAGGTTAAAAGCATAGCAATGGTAACCTAAAGTCTTTAGCCTGTTTACTTAAACTTTTCTTGTTCCTAATGATACCTTCATAGGAAAAAAAAGGGCTAAAGATGTATGGCTTTGGGTTACCCTTACAGTGCTTTTAACCTGGACTACATTCTTTATGGAAAAATTCTAAATTACCAATTCCCTGGATGGATAACATTTAAACTTTTTTTTTTAATATTAATGACAAAAATTGTTCTACTTCCTTTTAGAATTAAAAAAAATTATTTTAATGGAGCTGTAAAAACTCTATTTACATGTCTTTTGAAATTTTACACAAGTGAATCATTATTTTGTGAAACTGTGCATACTGGAGGTGAGTGACCTTCTGGTGCAGTACGAGATTTGAGTCGCCAGATTTGTTGTCGTACTATATGGTAAAGATTCCATCGATGGCTGCAGTCCCTGAACCTTTGTTGAATATCAGGAGGACTGTCACTGTCATCTTCAGGGTTTAATTCAGTTGACTGATCAATATCTTTACTATCACTAATGTCTGGAGGAGCTCCATCAGCTGAAGGACGACGATGTTGCATTTCAGTAAGAACAATAGATATTTCATCTGATAACATTTCCTCTGTCTTGTGGTTCTTCTTTCTGCAAAAATAAAGAAAAATTTGGCTGTAGGATATATCAACAGAGAAAAGCATTCTCAAACAAGTAGCTGGGATAAGGTTTATAGATTAAACAAAAAAAAATAAAAACCGGAAAAACTTTGATATTAAAACCATACCTACAATATATATATATATATATATATATATATATATATATATAACCCGTCAACCACAAACTGGATGTGACACAAGGTCAATTTTTTATGTGGCGTTTATCAAGTTTGAATTCAGAGTTTTCCTTCTCCAAGAATAGTTGCCAAACTAAGGCTAAAGAGCCCACTCTGCCCTACTATTTACTCATAACTGAATAGTTGGATTCATACCATTCTCAAAGGCATTAGTGCTCTGTGAAATACCAACAACCTCGTCAAGGATTTGAATGCAGTATCAATTTCCTATGATGATAATCATTAAACCACAAGAAAGATTGAAAAAATATTTTTGTAGGTTAATATAGCCAAAAGTTAGGGGTCATTCATTACAAGCAATATATAATAGAAGAAACGGGGATTATTCATTACAAGAAGTCATTCATTATACATATATATCTATATATCTTATTTGATCTTTTAAAGAGGAAAATTTACATGAACCTTTGGGAACAATCAAAATAGTAACAAGATAAACAGAGGAAATCACAAGTTCAGTTTTGATTTTTAGCACTGGATCTTGTAGTAGTGATTTAATAAGCCTAACTAATTTTGGTACAAGGTCAGATATATGGGGCATAGTTTGCAAACAATTACACCACCTGAGGTGCTTGCATTACATCTTATTCTAACAGTATAGAACAACAACAGTTTAGACAGAATTATTATTTTACCCTTTAAATTCACAAACTGAATATTTATTACGATGATGAATGTAATAGTTACCAAAAAAAAATGCATTAATGATATTAATGTGTTTACAGCTTAATCTCCTTTTCAGAAGTATGGAGATCAGAAGGTGAAATAATCTGTGTGATAATTTACCATTTTTGAGTCTTTTGTTAGTTTTGAAAATACTGGGTTTTTTTATATATTTATTTTGATATATCATTTTTTCTACCCTGAAATAATATAGATCATAGGAAAACAATAATTACTGGAGAGGATGGAAAGTTACATCTTAAACACATATACACACACACACACACACACACACACACACACACTAAAAGAAGTCTATTCTTTGAACTCAAGGAAATTTGGGTTTTGCCTAGACAGACATCCATAATGTAAAATTATCTTGAATATATAAGATGCCTTTGTTGTTAAAGCTGTTACCATTTCTTCTAATACATTGCCAACCTGAAAGCAATGTAATGTCATCCTAGTCAAGTCCTCTTCTTCCCTCTCTCTTCTCTATTGTATTGCCATCCACAAGTATAGATATATATATATATATATATATACAGAGAGAGAGAGAGAGAGAGAGAGAGAGAGAGAGAGAGAGAGAGAGAGAGAGGAACATTTACATTTTACTTTTCAAAATGTTACCAGCTCCAGAACAAAACAACTTTAAAACCATGCTTTTGATATAAGTGCATGCATGCAGGTCTGTTTGTCTGACAAAATTTAACACTTTTTTAAGACAGCAGAAATTTCTGAAACAATTTCACTTCTGTTGATTGGTTTAAAGTAATTTTAAAGCAAGCATTTCTTATATCAACAGAATTTTTATAAAATTCAAAAAAAATTATAAACTTAAAAGAACAGGAATACTAAAAAAAAATCAAATATACAGTGTATTTAACAATTTGATATCATTTAAGATGTACAGACTGTTTCAGAAAAATTGATATCATTTTGTAATCTAATATTTTGACCAATTCTCATTAAAATGATCTCTAATTTTAATAGAATTTGTAGAAAGAACTCAAAATTTTATATTTAATGCATAAATGCCTTTTCTTTTCCCATGAATGGCATTTCTAGACCTGAAATGAAAAGGTGTTTAAACAGTAAACATTTTGAATTGTTTTTCCACAAATGCTGTTCAAATTTGAAATCATTTCAATGAGAATTAGTCAAGTTATTAAATTACAGAATGATAACAACTTTTCTGAGATATTCTAAATATTAAATGATGGTAAAATAGAAATAACTCGATTTATTTTATTTTCTTAAAAAACAAAAGAAAACCTCTTAGAAATTTACATATATCCATTAATTTCTTTCATGAAAAATACCTAGTATTTTACTTGTTTTGATGAAAATAAAATTAACTGATTTTTATTGAAACAACAAAATGTTTTTTAAAAAAAGATGACATGACAAAAAACTATCAGTTTTTACTCATATTTTATTGGATTTCTTTTTACCAACTCATGGAATCCTTGGAATGAAAACCGAAATGCATGTTTTTTTCTTCTTAGAATATAAAAATATTTTCATTATTATTCAAGCAAAATTATCAAAAATAACTTTACCTTTTATTTGAACAGCACTGAATAACTATGAGAGTCAAACAGAGAGTTAAGGCAATCCCAGTCACAGTCAAACAAATTGCAAATATCACTTTCTCTGAAAATACCAAAAATAAAAACTTAATACAATAAAAGAAATAGGTAATCATTTAAAACGAGGGTGCCCAATACATCAATTGTAATTGACCAATTAATTATAAAGGTAGTGTGGGTATATAGCATGCAATTCAAAAAAAAAAAAAAAAAAGAAAGTTTTTTCAAATCTTAGTCTATCATTACAGTAAGGTAGTAACCATAGATGTATTCAGTTTTAGTGTACCGGTATACAAAGATATATTGCATATATAAAGTATACTCAGAATATATATAAATAAATATATTTAGCAAGTTTTAATATAGGTGGATAGTTTTAACTGGCTCATTTTAAAAGTAGCTCCTAAGTTAAAAATGTGTTGACACCCCTGATTTAAAACATGTAACACTGTAATTTTTATTATTGGATAAAATTTGGATATAAAATTGAAGTCCTTTAAAAAATGAAATCAATTTGATTTTTAAAGGGAAAATGTTATAAAACTGAATAAATTTTCCAAGTGTTCATCTGTGAACAATAAAACAAAATAAGGAAAAAAGATTTTGTATTTAATAATACAATATTTTCTGAGTTACATTTCTATTAATGCAGTTCTAACTTAAAAGCATTAAAATTCCTATAAAATTATACATTAAAAAAAATATTCCCTAGAAACAGTAGAATTTAAAAAAAATATTTTATATATAAAATTTATTGTTTTGATACTGAAAATTCAAAAACTTGAACATTTTTTCCAATTGAAGATTATTTTACATAATACTTTCAACCCTTTGAATCAGTAAGTCTCCCATATTTTGGGTTGAGTGCTATTTTACTGCGAACCTAATATTTCATGTTCGGGAAAATCACATCAGATACTAATAATGAAAGGCTTAAAATATCAATCATTCACAACTTTTCTATTAATCGAAAGATAGTATAACTTTTAAACATGTCTGTTTGTGCACCAGAGTTTGAATATTTGTACTTGATTTTTTTTAAAATGAACTTTGTGAGCTCAGGTACAGGGTGTGTGAAGGTTAAGGAGCTAAGTGTTCAAAGGGTTAATAGAATGTAAACTCATTAGGTTTATCAACCATGAATCTCTAGGTTAAGAAAAATTTACTATTCATACATACCAGAATTATCTATTTTATAAGGATCCCTTTGCCTCTTCCAAGATGTACTGGGCAAAATACTTGGAAGGATTTCAGTTTTTTTCAGACGTATTTTAGGGGTGGTAGTCATTAATTGCTTCCTCTGGTAATTTTGCAAAATTCTTAGTGGATTGACTGTAAAAATAACAGAAATTATTAATTTCAATAAGTTTAAAAAAACAAATATATTAAGAAATTGAGTAAAAACATCAAAAATAATTTCTCATAGATGCATTATTAAACTTGAATTACTAAATAAAAGAATCAGAAGAAAATGTGTCCAAAAAAATAAATGACATTACATAATGAAATTGTAAATAGAATTTCTTAGAAACTTTACTTATCATGAAAACTAAATGCAAAAATTATTCTGATAAAAAATTGTAAGTAAATTGTAAGAGTAGTGTTCGCCAATGGCCCGGGAGACCTGGGTTCAATCCCAGGTTGAGTCATACCAAAGACTCAAAAAATGGTACTTGATGCCTCCTTGCTTAACACTCAGCATTATAAGGTACGGATCAAGGGTAAAGTAGAGCAATCCAGGGAAGTAGTAGCGCCCCCCCACACACACACACACCTTGGTGTAGTAGCTATCGAAAAGGGAGCCTTCGGGTTACCCTCGACTATGGTCGCCAACTTTACTTTACTTTACTTAGTCATAATTTCCGAATTCACAAGAAAATTAACTTACCTTCATTGCAACTGTATATAATTCTAAAATAGTTAACTTCTCCACATTTAAAGGAATAAATGTTTTTGACACTTAATTTGCAATTGTTCTGTTTATTACATTTATCTGCCTCAAACATTGCCTCTGTACAATCACCAGGTGCAATAGCGCTAAGACACGCACTCCACCTATTGTAGCCATATTTGGCATCAATCACATTAATAATTTGACTCGACTTGCAATTCAATGTAATATTTATTGGTTGAGCTGTGTTTTTGTTAAAGCAACGGAAAATCTCCTCTGAAAATAAAGAAAGAAAAAATTAGAGCAATTGGTTTTAAGTTCAAATAAATTCATAAAAATCAAATATTAAAAAAAAATATAGTTATTTATCTATCAAGTATTTTATTATTAAAAAATTGTTCTACGATTTTTATAGTTAGTAATCAGATGATGATGATGACGAATCAAATTGCAATCATTTTATGAGGTAAAAAGTAAAGAATGTCAAATAAGAAACAACAATATTGGTTGAACTTTATGAATTATTTTCCTTCTTCAACCTTAAAAGTGTTCATTAAGAGACAATCTCGTTTATACATACACAAACATTTTTATACAAAGATTGAACATTTTGAATCCTTAGCTCATTGACCCTTACATACCCTGTACTCAAACTCACAAGATTAAATGTGTATATTAAAATAGCACTCAGTTCAAAATATTATAGTTAGGATGTTTAATAAAATAGCGCTCAGTTCAAAATATCAAGATTACAAATTCAAAGGATGAAGAGTTATAAAAATCATATATAACTAAAAAACAGGATATTATTATTTTAATTATTATTATTATTTGAAATTCTTTTCTTATGAAGGTAGTCTTCCTTCAGAATTTCTGAAGTTATAAAAATACTTTGATATTTCAATTTTAAACACTCAATAGGGGATGTCCTCGTGGTGTAATGGTTAAAGCGGAATCGTAGTACGCAAGTTCGTACTCCAGTCGCGCTATTACGTTCACTTTCGGGCAAATACCCTTGGGAGGAAAGGTATGAACCCCCTTATCCTCCCAGCTATGGGTTAAATAGTACCACTACTGTTCTTCTAGGAGAATTGCTTTGGCATTAAATAACCTACAAAGATCGATATGCCATTAAACAAAGAAACCAAACCAAACCAATCAAAATTTATATTAGAGTTACAGTTTATATTCTTTATTCAAGATGATTATTGCACCTTTAACCTTTTGACCCTTTAATCTATGGACTTTTTACCCCTTTAAACCATTTGACCCTTTAACCTTTTGCACCTTTAACCTATTAACTCATAGATACATTTGGACCTGAGCTCACAAAATTTTTTAAAAAATGAATAAAAGTATTGAGCATAAAATAGATTGAAATTTTTGTTTCAAATGTAATCAGTTTTGTTTAAAGGTATCTCATCATTCTATTAAAAAAAGGCAGTGGACGATTGATATATAAAGCCTTTTATTGTCAGTATCTGACATGATTGTTTTGAGCCTGAATTAATAGAACTTACTGTGTATAGTAGTAATTTACAAAGCATTTTGCTCAGTTGTAGCACTCAGACCAAAATATCTCCCTTATGAGTTTTAAAGATCTTTTCTTTTGGTTTTCATTTAAGAATAGCATAACACATTAATTATATATGGCTAAATTTAACAAATTTATCCCAAAAGATCCATTAATCTATTCTCACTTAAAAAAAATAAAGAAACAAAAAAATAATCTGATCAATATCAGCACTCATAAAATAATGAAAATTTCAGACAAGATTTGATATATACGAATCAGGTTATTATTCTCTATAATCTTAGTGGAAACTTAAATTCTACATTAATGAATTGGATATCAGATATAAAACAACAATTAGAAAAACAAAATTGAATTTCAGATCTGTTACCACATTTCATTTCGGTGATATTCTCTCCTAACTTCATCTGATATTTTTGTAATGACTCTATATTTCATTTATATATATATATATATAAAAATCAGTTTTGGTCAGCATTATTGTCATCTTTCCATATTTGTGCAATAATTTCAGAAATAAATGGAAAATAACCAAAATTCTACAAACTTGTTTTATCATTTGCTGTTCTTTATCAACTATGAATTATTAATAAACCAAAAGTGTTTCAATAGATTTGTTTATATCAACCTCCTCATGAAAGAGGATGGAACACAAGGTCAATGCTTAAGTAGAGTTTAACAGGTTTGAGTTCAGTTTTCCTTCCCCTTAACCATTTCTCATAACAAGGTTAAAGAGTCCTATCTGCCCAACTATTTACCCATAGCTGAAGGGAGAATAATACGAGTCATACCTTTCTCAAGTGTCTTGGTGCAATGTGAAATACAGTCACATCCAGATTTTGAACTCTGGTAGCAATGTCCATTTCCTATCATGGTAAACATTACGCCATGAATACATCCTATTCTTTTTTATGAGACATTCTAGAATATATATATATATATATATATATATATATATATATATATATATATATTAATGGAGGTGCCGCGTAGTGTAATGGTTATCGTCGTAGGAAATGGACACGGCGACGTGAGTTCAAATCCTGCACAAGACTGATTGCATTTCACATAGCATACCTTGGGAAAGGTATGAATCC